>JAVGWX010000007.1:98275140-98747640 GCA_036924085.1 Ariolimax columbianus | reverse complement strand
AATAGATAGTGGTTGTCAAATTATCCATTATTTCCCGGCTTACTTGTGACATGGTTTCTCGGTGTCAAACAAGCACGTGACCAGAGAGAAATGAGAACATTGCTTATAAGCTCGGATATCTTTACAAATGCATGACTATAATATGAAGGAGGGGAAAATCTGTGAATTTTTATTTCAGCACAAGATATCTAGTAAATATGGTTAGCAAATATTATTTCCTAGTCGGTAAAGACGTGGGCACAAATATGTTGTATGTAATTATAACCAAGTATGTTACTAAACTGCATTGATTTTGTATGAATGATTTCCATGTATTTATGCCTAGCTTTTTTAAAATAAATATACATCTTAACCTAATGTTCCTGGCAAATGCAAGGCTCAGTTGACGTTGTCGTAATATGCATGATCATTCTATAAAATAAACATTATCAGCTTGTGCATGATAAACTACAGTGTAAGCGTGTCCAATGAAATTAGTATATGAGTACAGTTCTCAAGATACTGCATACTATTTAACTCCAGTCTAGAATTATGAAAGCCATGTGTATAATGGTACATTTGTTATTTCCTGCATATATCCTGATGACAATGTTCACTGGCAAACAATTAGCTAGACTGCGTCATCATATTGGACTGCTTCCAACAAAAAGGATTTTCTACTTAGACTAAAATGAAACAAACCATAAGTGCTTATATTTTGGTAACATAGTAATTAAACTAACTTGTTATAAGTAATTCCTTTTCTTTAATAGAAAGGAAGACAGGGGTTAGAAGGAATAAATGGACATCAATCTGTTATCATGTAATATAATTAGAGATTATTGCAAATTAATTGGTCAGGATTTGTAATTTGAACAAAGATTTACTACATGATGTGTCAAGAGCAAGCATTTCTGATTGCTAAAAACATGTATAACAACTTGTGGATAAACCATCCTTCACTTTGATATATATATAAGATTTTTCTAACATCTAGTAGCCTCCAATGATATTAATTAGTTTCATATGTTGGTCAAAATTGTCACAATCCCGTCACCCGTTTCAGAATATGCCTGTTCACCACTTTTTGCTCTGTCAGATTAACATGGAACTAGATGGAATGTACAGGAAACAGGGCAGCATTACTGGGAAATTTGTACGCCTGTCCAGCAGCATCATGTATGTAGCTGGCAGCCCCAACACTGCTAAACTTCCAGGTTCAAGGGTTGGAACAAATTTCAAAGGATGTATGAGAAAAGTGGGTATAATCTTTATTTATTTAAAGTCAATAATATGGTTTAATCGCTATTTATATTAAATTATCATTGAAACATAGGCGCCATTTATGTATACATCTGTTCTGGTCAGTTTGTGTGCATTATATATTCGTTATTTTTACTTTTTATCATCGGAATAAGATTAGACAGAAGCCAATAAAAATATGTACTGGTGCATGGCTCGAAAACAGAGTTGGTAACCAAGAGTATCACATCCAAGATGTAGACATACATGAGTCTGTGTCTCATTAACATGAGTCTCTGTCTCACTAAAATGATTCTTTGTCTAACATGAGTCTCTTTCTCACTAACATGAGTCTTTGTCTCACTAACATGAGTCTTTGTCTCACTAACATGAGTCTTTGTCTCACTAACATGAGTCTTTGTCTCACTAACATGAGTCTTTGTCTCACTAACATGAGTCTTTGTCTCCCTAACATGAGTCTTTGTGTCACTAACATGAGTCTTTGTCTCACTAACATGAGTCTTTGTCTCACTAACATGAGTCTTTGTCTCACTAACATGAGTCTTTGTCTCACTAACATGAGTCTTTGTCTCACTAACATGAGTCTTTGTCTCACTAACATGAGTCTTTGTCTCACTAACATGAGTCTTTATCTCACTAACATGAGTCTTTGTCTCACTAACATGAGTCTTTGTCTCACTAACATGAGTCTTTGTCTCACTAACATGAGTCTTTGTCTCACTAACATGAGTCTTTGTCTCACTAACATGAGTCTTTGTCTCACTAACATGAGTCTTTGTCTCACTAACATGTGTCTCTGTCTAACATGAGTCTTTGTCTCACTAACATGTGTCTCTGTCTAACATGAGTCTTTGTCTCACTAACATGAGTCTTTGTCTAACATGAGTCTGTGTCTCACTAACATGAGTCTTTGTCTAACATGATTCTTTGTCTAACATGATTCTTTGTGTAACATGAGTCTTTGTCTAACATGAGTCTTTGTCTAACATGAGTCTTTGTCTAACATGAGTCTTTGTCTAACATGAGTCTTTGTCTAACATGAGTCTCTGTCTAACATGAGTCTTTGTCTCACTAACATGAGTCTTTGTCTAACATGATTCTTTGTCTAACATGATTCTTTGTCTAACATGAGTCTTTGTCTAACATGAGTCTTTGTCTAACATGAGTCTTTGTCTAACATGAGTCTTTGTCGCACTAACACGAGTCTTTGTCTAAGATGAGTCTTTGTCTCCCTAACATGAGTCGTTGTCTAACATGAGTCTCTGTCTCACTAACATGAGTCTTTGTCTCACTAACATGAGTCTTTGTCTCACTAACATGAGTCTTTGTCTCACTAACATGAGTCTTTGTCTCACTAACATGAGTCTTTGTCTCACTAACATGAGTCTTTGTCTCACTAACATGAGTCTTTGTCTCACTAACATGAGTCTTTGTCTCACTAACATGAGTCTTTGTCTCACTAACATGAGTCTTTGTCTCACTAACATGAGTCTTTGTCTCACTAACATGAGTCTTTGTCTCACTAACATGAGTCTTTGTCTCACTAACATGAGTCTTTGTCTCACTAACATGAGTCTTTGTCTCACTAACATGAGTCTTTGTCTCACTAACATGAGTCTTTGTCTCACTAACATGAGTCTTTGTCTCACTAACATGAGTCTCTGTCTCACTAACATGAGTCTTTGTCTCACTAACATGAGTCTTTGTCTCACTAACATGAGTCTCTTTCTCACTAACATGAGTCTTTGTCTCAGTAACATGAGTCTTTGTCTCACTAACATGAGTCTTTGTCTCACTAACATGAGTCTTTGTCTCACTAACATGAGTCTTTGTCTCACTAACATGAGTCTTTGTCTCACTAACATGAGTCTTTGTCTCACTAACATGAGTCTTTGTCTCACTAACATGAGTCTTTGTCTCACTAACATGAGTCTTTGTCTCACTAACATGAGTCTTTGTCTCACTAACATGAGTCTTTGTCTCACTAACATGAGTCTTTGTCTCACTAACATGAGTCTTTGTCTCACTAACATGAGTCTTTGTCTCACTAACATGAGTCTCTGTCTCACTAACATGAGTCTTTGTCTCACTAACATGAGTCTTTGTCTCACTAACATGAGTCTCTGTCTCACTAACATGAGACTTTGTCTCAGTAACATGAGTCTTTGTCTCACTAACATGAGTCTTTGTCTCACTAACATGAGTCTTTGTCTCACTAACATGAGTCTTTGTCTCACTAACATGAGTCTTTGTCTCACTAACATGAGTCTTTGTCTCACTAACATGAGTCTTTGTCTCACTAACATGAGTCTTTGTCTCACTAACATGTGTCTCTGTCTAACATGAGTCTTTGTCTCACTAACATGTGTCTCTGTCTAACATGAGTCTTTGTCTCACTAACATGAGTCTTTGTCTAACATGAGTCTGTGTCTCACTAACATGAGTCTTTGTCTAACATGATTCTTTGTCTAACATGATTCTTTGTGTAACATGAGTCTTTGTCTAACATGAGTCTTTGTCTAACATGAGTCTTTGTCTAACATGAGTCTTTGTCTAACATGAGTCTTTGTCTAACATGAGTCTCTGTCTAACATGAGTCTTTGTCTCACTAACATGAGTCTTTGTCTAACATGATTCTTTGTCTAACATGATTCTTTGTCTAACATGAGTCTTTGTCTAACATGAGTCTTTGTCTAACATGAGTCTTTGTCTAACATGAGTCTTTGTCGCACTAACATGAGTCTTTGTCTAAGATGAGTCTTTGTCTCCCTAACATTAGTCGTTGTCTCACTAACATGAGTCTTTGTCTCACTAACATGAGTCTTTGTCTCACTAACATGAGTCTTTGTCTCACTAACATGAGTCTTTGTCTCACTAACATGAGTCTTTGTCTCATTAACATGAGTCTTTGTCTAACATGAGTCTTTGTCTAACATGAGTCTCTGTCTCACTAACATGAGTCTTTGTCTCAGTAACATTAGTCTTTGTCTCACTAACATGAGTCTTTGTCTCACTAACATGAGTCTTTGTCTCACTAACATTAGTCTTTGTCTCACTAACATGAGTCTTTGTCTCACTAACATGAGTCTTTGTCTCACTAACATGAGTCTTTGTCTCACTAACATTAGTCTTTGTCTCACTAACATGAGTCTTTGTCTCACTAACATGAGTCTTTGTCTCACTAACATGAGTCTTTGTCTCACTAACATGAGTCTTTGTCTCACTAACATATGTCTCTGTCTCACTAACATGAGTCTTTGTCTAACATGAGTCTTTGTCTCACAAACATGAGTCTTTGTCTCACTAACATGAGTCTTTGTCTCACTAACATGAGTCTTTGTCTAACATGAGTCTTTGTGTCACCAACATGAGTCTTTATCTTACTAACATGAGTCTCTGTCTCACTAACATGAGTCTTTGTCTCACTAACATGAGTCTTTGTCTCACTAACATGAGTCTTTGTCTCACTAACATGAGTCTTTGTCTCACTAACATATGTCTCTGTCTCACTAACATGAGTCTGTGTCTAACATGAGTCTTTGTCTCACAAACATGAGTCTTTGTCTCACTAACATGAGTCTTTGTCTCACTAACATGAGTCTTTGTCTAACATGAGTCTTTGTGTCACTAACATGAGTCTTTGTCTTACTAACATGAGTCTCTGTCTCACTAACATCAGTCTTTGTCTCACTAACATGAGTCTTTGTCTCACTAACATGAGTCTTTGTCTCACTAACATGAGTTTTTGTCTCACTAACATGAGTCTTTGTCTAACATGATTCTTTGTCTAACATGATTCTTTGTCTAACATGAGTCTTTGTCTAACATGAGTCTTTGTCTAACATGAGTCTTTGTCTAACATGAGTCTTTGTAGCACTAACATGAGTCTTTGTCTAACATGATTCTTTGTCTAACATTATTCTTTGTCTAACATGAGTCTTTGTCTAACATGAGTCTTTGTCTAACATGAATCTTTGTCTAACATGAGTCTTTGTCGCACTAACATGAGTCTTTGTCTAAGATGAGTCTTTGTCTCCCTAACATGAGTCGTTGTCTCACTAACATGAGTCTTTGTCTCACTAACATGAGTCTTTGTCTCACTAACATGAGTCTTTGTCTCACTAACATGAGTCTTTGTCTCACTAACATGAGTCCTTGTCTCATTAACATGAGTCTTTGTCTAACATGAGTCTTTGTCTAACATGAGTGTCTGTCTCACTAACATGAGTCTTTGTCTCACTAACATGAGTCTTTTTCTCTGTCTAACATGAGTCTTTGTCTCACTAACATGTGTCTCTGTCTAACATGAGTCATTGTCTCACTAACATGAGTCTTTGTCTAACATGAGTCTGTGTCTCACTAACATGGGTCTTTGTCTAACATGATTCTTTGTCTAACATGATTCTTCGTGTAACATGAGTCTTTGTCTAACATGAGACTTTGTCTAACAGGAGTCTTTGTCTAACATGAGCCTTTGTCTAACATGAGTCTTTGTCTAACATGAGTCTCTGTCTAACATGAGTCTTTGTCGCACTAACATGAGTCTTTGTCTAACATGATTCTTTGTCTAACATGATTCTTTGTCTAACATGAGTCTTTGTCTAACATGAGTCTTTGTCTAACATGAGTCTTTGTCTAATATGAGTCTTTGTCGCACTAACATGAGTCGTTGTCTAACATGAGTCTCTGTCTCACTAACATGAGTCTTTGTCTCACTAACATGAGTCTTTGTCTCACTAACATGAGTCTTTGTCTCACTAACATGAGTCTTTGTCTCACTAACATGAGTCTTTGTCTCACTAACATGAGTCTTTGTCTCACTAACATGAGTCTTTGTCTAACATGATTCTTTGTCTAACATGATTCTTTGTGTAACATGAGTCTTTGTCTAACATGAGTCTTTGTCTAACATGAGTCTTTGTCTAACATGAGTCTTTGTCTAACATGATTCTTTGTCTAACCTGAGTCTCTGTCTAACATGAGTCTTTGTCTCACTAACATGAGTCTTTGTCTAACATGATTCTTTGTCTAAAATGATTCTTTGTCTAACATGAGTCTTTGTCTAACATGAGTCTTTGTCTAACATGAGTCTTTGTCTAACATGAGTCTTTGTCACACTAACATGAGTCTTTGTCTAAGATGAGTCTTTGTCTCCCTAACATTAGTCGTTGTCTCACTAACATGAGTCTTTGTCTAACATGAGTCTTTGTCTCACTAACATGAGTCTTTGTCTCACTAACATGAGTCTTTGTCTCATTAACATGAGTCTTTGTCTAACATGAGTCTTTGTCTAACATGAGTCTCTGTCTCACTAACATGAGTCTTTGTCTCAGTAACATGAGTCTTTGTCTCACTAACATGAGTCTTTGTCTCACTAACATGAGTCTTTGTCTCACTAACATGAGTCTTTGTCTCACTAACATATGTCTCTGTCTCACTAACATGAGTCTTTGTCTAACATGAGTCTTTGTCTCACAAACATGAGTCTTTGTCTCACTAACATGAGTCTTTGTCTCACTAACATGAGTCTTTGTCTAACATGAGTCTTTGTGTCACTAACATGAGTCTTTATCTTACTAACATGAGTCTCTGTCTCACTAACATGAGTCTTTGTCTCACTAACATGAGTCTTTGTCTCACTAACATGAGTCTTTGTCTCACTAACATGAGTCTTTGTCTCACTAACATGAGTCTTTGTCTCACTAACATATGTCTCTGTCTCACTAACATGAGTCTTTGTCTAACATGAGTCTTTGTCTCACAAACATGAGTCTTTGTCTCACTAACATGAGTCTTTGTCTCACTAACATGAGTCTTTGTCTAACATGAGTCTTTGTGTCACTAACATGAGTCTTTGTCTTACTAACATGAGTCTCTGTCTCACTAACATGAGTCTTTGTCTCACTAACATGAGTCTTTGTCTCACTAACATGAGTCTTTGTCTCACTAACATGAGTCTTTGTCTCACTAACATGAGTCTTTGTCTAACATGATTCTTTGTCTAACATGATTCTTTGTCTAACATGAGTCTTTGTCTAACATAAGTCTTTGTAGCACTAACATGAGTCTTTGTCTAACATGATTCTTTGTCTAACATGAGTCTTTGTCTAACATGAGTCTTTGTCTAACATGAGTCTTTGTCTAACATGAGTCTTTGTCTAACATGAGTCTTTGTCGCACTAACATGAGTCTTTGTCTAAGATGAGTCTTTGTCTCCCTAACATGAGTAGTTGTCTCACTAACATGAGTCTTTGTCTCACTAACATGAGTCTTTGTCTCACTAACATGAGTCTTTGTCTCACTAACATGAGTCTTTGTCTCACTAACATGAGTCCTTGTCTCACTAACATGATTCTTTGTCTAACATGAGTCTTTGTCTAACATGAGTCTCTGTCTCACTAACATGAGTCTTTGTCTCACTAACATGAGTCTTTGTCTCTGTCTAACATGAGTCTTTGTCTCACTAAGATGTGTCTCTGTCTAACATGAGTCTTTGTCTCACCAACATGAGTCTTTGTCTAACATGAGTCTGTGTCTCACTAACATGGGTCTTTGTCTAACATGATTCTTTGTCTAACATGATTCTTTGTGTAACATGAGTCTTTGTCTAACATGAGTCTTTGTCTAACATGAGTCTTTGTCTAACACAGTCTTTGTCTAACATGAGTCTTTGTCTAACATGAGTCTCTGTCTAACATGAGTCTTTGTCTCACTAACATGAGTCTTTGTCTAACATGATTCTTTGTCTAACATGATTCTTTGTCTAACATGAGTCTTTGTCTAACATGAGTCTTTGTCTAACATGAGTCTTTGTCTAATATGAGTCTTTGTCGCACTAACATGAGTCTTTGTCTAAGATGAGTCTTTGTCTCCCTAACATGAGTCGTTGTCTAACATGAGTCTCTGTCTCACTAACATGAGTCTTTGTCTCACTAACATGAGTCTTTGTCTCACTAACATGAGTCTTTGTCTCACTAACATGAGTCTTTGTCTCACTAACATGAGTCTTTGTCTCACTAACATGAGTCTTTGTCTCACTAACATGAGTCTTTGTCTCACTAACATGAGTCTTTGTCTCACTAACATGAGTCTTTGTCTCACTAACATGAGTCTTTGTCTCACTAACATGAGTCTTTGTCTCACTAACATGAGTCTTTGTCTCACTAACATGAGTCTTTGTCTCACTAACATGAGTCTTTGTCTCACTAACATGAGTCTTTGTCTCACTAACATGAGTCTTTGTCTCACTAACATGAGTCTTTGTCTCACTAACATGAGTCTTTGTCTCACTAACATGAGTCTTTGTCTCACTAACATGAGTCTCTGTCTCACTAACATGAGTCTTTGTCTCACTAACATGAGTCTTTGTCTCACTAACATGAGTCTTTGTCTCACCAACATGAGTCTTTGTCTCACTAACATGAGTCTTTGTCTCACTAACATGAGTCTTTGTCTCACTAACATGAGTCTTTGTCTCACTAACATGAGTCTTTGTCTCACTAACATGAGCCTTTGTCTCACTAACATGAGTCTTTGTCTCACTAACATGAGTCTTTGTCTCACTAACATGAGTCTTTGTCTCACTAACATGAGTCTTTGTCTCACTAACATGAGTCTTTGTCTCACTAACATATGTCTCTGTCTCACTAACATGAGTCTTTGTCTAACATGAGTCTTTGTCTCACAAACATGAGTCTTTGTCTCACTAACATGAGTCTTTGTCTCACTAACATGAGTCTTTGTCTAACATGAGTCTTTGTGTCACTAACATGAGTCTTTATCTTACTAACATGAGTCTCTGTCTCACTAACATGAGTCTTTGTCTCACTAACATGAGTCTTTGTCTCACTAACATGAGTCTGTCTCACTAACATGAGTCTTTGTCTCACTAACATGAGTCTTTGTCTCACTAACATATGTCTCTGTCTCACTAACATGAGTCTTTGTCTAACATGAGTCTTTGTCTCACAAACATGAGTCTTTGTCTCACTAACATGAGTCTTTGTCTCACTAACATGAGTCTTTGTCTAACATGAGTCTTTGTGTCACTAACATGAGTCTTTGTCTTACTAACACGAGTCTCTGTCTCACTAACATGAGTCTTTGTCTCACTAACATGAGTCTTTGTCTCACTAACATGAGTCTTTGTCTCACTAACATGAGTCTTTGTCTCACTAACATGAGTCTTTGTCTAACATGAGTCTTTGTCTAACATGTGTCTTTGTCTAACATGAGTCTTTGTCTAACATGAGTCTTTGTTTAACATGAGTCTCTGTCTAACATGAGTCTTTGTCTCACTAACATGAGTCTTTGTCTAACATGATTCTTTGTCTAACATGATTCTTTGTCTAACATGAGTCTTTGTCTAACATGAGTCTTTGTCTAACATGAGTCTTTGTCTAATATGAGTCTTTGTCGCACTAACATGAGTCGTTGTCTAACATGAGTCTCTGTCTCACTAACATGAGTCTTTGTCTCACTAACATGAGTCTTTGTCTCACTAACATGAGTCTTTGTCTCACTAACATGAGTCTTTGTCTCACTAACATGAGTCTTTGTCTCACTAACATGAGTCTTTGTCTAACATGATTCTTTGTCTAACATGATTCTTTGTGTAACATGAGTCTTTGTCTAACATGAGTCTTTGTCTAACATGAGTCTTTGTCTAACATGAGTCTTTGTCTAATATGAGTCTTTGTCTAACATGAGTCTCTGTCTAACATGAGTCTTTGTCTCACTAACATGAGTCTTTGTCTAACATGATTCTTTGTCTAACATGATTCTTTGTCTAACATGAGTCTTTGTCTAACATGAGTCTTTGTCTAACATGAGTCTTTGTCTAACATGAGTCTTTGTCGCACTAACATGAGTCTTTGTCTAAGATGAGTCTTTGTCTCCCTAACATTAGTCGTTGTCTCACTAACATGAGTCTTTGTCTCACTAACATGAGTCTTTGTCTCACTAACATGAGTCTTTGTCTCACTAACATGAGTCTTTGTCTCACTAACATGAGTCTTTGTCTCATTAACATGAGTCTTTGTCTAACATGAGTCTTTGTCTAACATGAGTCTCTGTCTCACTAACATGAGTCTTTGTCTCAGTAACATGAGTCTTTGTCTCACTAACATGAGTCTTTGTCTCACTAACATGAGTCTTTGTCTCACTAACATTAGTCTTTGTCTCACTAACATGAGTCTTTGTCTCACTAACATGAGTCTTTGTCTCACTAACATGAGTCTTTGTCTCACTAACATTAGTCTTTGTCTCACTAACATGAGTCTTTGTCTCACTAACATGAGTCTTTGTCTCACTAACATGAGTCTTTGTCTCACTAACATGAGTCTTTGTCTCACTAACATATGTCTCTGTCTCACTAACATGAGTCTTTGTCTAACATGAGTCTTTGTCTCACAAACATGAGTCTTTGTCTCACTAACATGAGTCTTTGTCTCACTAACATGAGTCTTTGTCTAACATGAGTCTTTGTGTCACTAACATGAGTCTTTATCTTACTAACATGAGTCTCTGTCTCACTAACATGATTCTTTGTCTCACTAACATGAGTCTTTGTCTCACTAACATGCGTCTTTGTCTCACTTACATGAGTCTTTGTCTCACTAACATGATTCTTTGTCTCACTAACATATGTCTCTGTCTCACTAACATGAGTCTTTGTCTAACATGAGTCTTTGTCTCACAAACATGAGTCTTTGTCTCACTAACATGATTCTTTGTCTCACTAACATGAGTCTTTGTCTAACATGATTCTTTGTGTCACTAACATGAGTCTTTGTCTTACTAACATGAGTCTTTGTCTCACTAACATGAGTCTTTGTCTCACTAACATGAGTCTTTGTCTCACTAACATGAGTCTTTGTCTAACATGATTCTTTGTCTAACATGATTCTTTGTCTAACATGAGTCTTTGTCTAACATGAGTCTTTGTAGCACTAACATGAGTCTTTGTCTAACATGATTCTTTGTCTAACATGATTCTTTGTCTAACATGAGTCTTTGTCTAACATGAGTCTTTGTCTAACATGAGTCTTTGTCTAACATGAGTCTTTGTCGCACTAACATGATTCTTTGTCTAAGATGAGTCTTTGTCTCCCTAACATGAGTCGTTGTCTCACTAACATGAGTCTTTGTCTCACTAACATGAGTCTTTGTCTCACTAACATGAGTCTTTGTCTCACTAACATGAGTCTTTGTCTCACTAACATGAGTCCTTGTCTCATTAACATGATTCTTTGTTTCTAACATGAGTCTTTGTCTAACATGAGTCTCTGTCTCACTAACATGAGTCTTTGTCTCACTAACATGAGTCTTTGTCTCTGTCTAACATGAGTCTTTGTCTCACTAACATGTGTCTCTGTCTAACATGAGTCTTTGTCTCACTAACATGAGTCTTTGTCTAACATGAGTCTGTGTCTCACTAACATGGGTCTTTGTCTAACATGATTCTTTGTCTAACATGATTCTTTGTGTAACATGAGTCTTTGTCTAACATGAGTCTTTGTCTAACATGAGTCTTTGTCTAACATGAGTCTTTGTCTAACATGAGTCTCTGTCTAACATGAGTCTTTGTCTCACTAACATGAGTCTTTGTCTAACATGATTCTTTGTCTAACATGATTCTTTGTCTAACATGAGTCTTTGTCTAACATGAGTCTTTGTCTAACATGAGTCTTTGTCTAATATGAGTCTTTGTCGCACTAACATGAGTCTTTGTCTAAGATGAGTCTTTGTCTCCCTAACATGAGTCGTTGTCTAACATGAGTCTCTGTCTCACTAACATGAGTCTTTGTCTCACTAACATGAGTCTTTGTCTCACTAACATGAGTCTTTGTCTCACTAACATGAGTCTTTGTCTCACTAACATGAGTCTTTGTCTCACTAACATGAGTCTTTGTCTCACTAACATGAGTCTTTGTCTCACTAACATGAGTCTTTGTTTCACTAACATGAGTCTTTGTCTCACTAACATGAGTCTTTGTCTCACTAACATGAGTCTTTGTCTCACTAACATGAGTCTTTGTCTCACTAACATGAGTCTTTGTCTCACTAACATGAGTCTTTGTCTCACTAACATGAGTCTTTGTCTCACTAACATGAGTCTTTGTCTCACTAACATGAGTCTTTGTCTCACTAACATGAGTCTTTGTCTCACTAACATGAGTCTTTGTCTCACTAATATGAGTCTTTGTCTCAATAACATGAGTCTTTGTCTCACTAACATGAGTCTCTGTCTCACTAACATGAGTCTTTGTCTCACTAACATGAGTCTTTGTCTCACTAACATGAGTCTTTGTCTCACCAACATGAGTCTTTGTCTCACTAACATGAGTCTTTGTCTCACTAACATGAGTCTTTGTCTCACTAACATGAGTCTTTGTCTCACTAACATGAGTCTTTGTCTCACTAACATGAGCCTTTGTCTCACTAACATGAGTCTTTGTCTCACTAACATGAGTCTTTGTCTCACTAACATGAGTCTTTGTCTCACTAACATGAGTCTTTGTCTCACTAACATGAGTCTTAGTCTAACATGAGTCTGTGTCTCACTAACATGAGTCTTTGTCTAACATGATTCTTTGTCTAACATGATTCTTTGTGTAACATGAGTCTTTGTCTAACATGAGTCTTTGTCTAACATGAGTCTCTGTCTAACATGAGTCTTTGTCTAACATGAGTCTTTGTCTAACATGAGTCTCTGTCTAACATGAGTCTTTGTCTCACTAACATGAGTCTTTGTCTAACATGATTCTTTGTCTAACATGATTCTTTGTCTAACATGAGTCTTTGTCTAACATGAGTCTTTGTCTAACATGAGTCTTTGTCTAATATGAGTCTTTGTCGCACTAACATGAGTCTTTGTCTAAGATGAGTCTTTGTCTCCCTAACATTAGTCATTGTCTCACTAACATGAGTCTTTGTCTCACTAACATGAGTCTTTGTCTCACTAACATGAGTCTTTGTCTCACTAACATGAGTCTTTGTCTCACTAACATGAGTCTTTGTCTCATTAACATGAGTCTTTGTCTAACATGAGTCTTTGTCTAACATGAGTCTCTGTCTCACTAACATGAGTCTTTGTCTCAGTAACATGAGTCTTTGTCTCACTAACATGAGTCTTTGTCTCACTAACATGAGTCTTTGTCTCACTAACATTAGTCTTTGTCTCACTAACATGAGTCTTTGTCTCACTAACATGAGTCTTTGTCTCACTAACATGAGTCTTTGTCTCACTAACATTAGTCTTTGTCTCACTAACATGAGTCTTTGTCTCACTAACATGAGTCTTTGTCTCACTAACATGAGTCTTTGTCTCACTAACATGAGTCTTTGTCTCACTAACATATGTCTCTGTCTCACTAACATGAGTCTTTGTCTAACATGAGTCTCTGTCTAACATGAGTCTTTGTCTCACTAACATGAGTCTTTGTCTAACATGATTCTTTGTCTAACATGATTCTTTGTCTAACATGAGTCTTTGTCTAACATGAGTCTTTGTCTAACATGAGTCTTTGTCTAATATGAGTCTTTGTCGCACTAACATGAGTCTTTGTCTAAGATGAGTCTTTGTCTCCCTAACATTAGTCATTGTCTCACTAACATGAGTCTTTGTCTCACTAACATGAGTCTTTGTCTCACTAACATGAGTCTTTGTCTCACTAACATGAGTCTTTGTCTCACTAACATGAGTCTTTGTCTCATTAACATGAGTCTTTGTCTAACATGAGTCTTTGTCTAACATGAGTCTCTGTCTCACTAACATGAGTCTTTGTCTCAGTAACATGAGTCTTTGTCTCACTAACATGAGTCTTTGTCTCACTAACATGAGTCTTTGTCTCACTAACATTAGTCTTTGTCTCACTAACATGAGTCTTTGTCTCACTAACATGAGTCTTTGTCTCACTAACATGAGTCTTTGTCTCACTAACATTAGTCTTTGTCTCACTAACATGAGTCTTTGTCTCACTAACATGAGTCTTTGTCTCACTAACATGAGTCTTTGTCTCACTAACATGAGTCTTTGTCTCACTAACATATGTCTCTGTCTCACTAACATGAGTCTTTGTCTAACATGAGTCTTTGTCTCACTAACATGAGTCTTTGTCTCACTAACATGAGTCTTTGTCTCACTAACATTAGTCTTTGTCTCACTAACATGAGTCTTTGTCTCACTAACATGAGTCTTTGTCTCACTAACATGAGTCTTTGTCTCACTAACATGAGTCTTTGTCTAACATGATTCTTTGTCTAACATGATTCTTTGTCTAACATGAGTCTTTGTCTAACATGAGTCTTTGTCTAACATGAGTCTTTGTCTAACATGAGTCTTTGTCGCACTAACATGAGTCTTTGTCTAAGATGAGTCTTTGTCTCCCTAACATGAGTCGTTGTCTCACTAACATGAGTCTTTGTCTCACTAACATGAGTCTTTGTCTCACTAACATGAGTCTTTGTCTCACTAACATGAGTCTTTGTCTCACTAACATGTCTTTTGCTCATTAACATGAGTCTTTGTCTCACTAACATGAGTCTTTGTCTCACTAACATGAGTCTTTGTCTCACTAACATGAGTCTTTGTCTAACATGAGTCTTTGTGTCACTAACATGAGTCTTTGTCTCACTAACATGAGTCTTTGTCTCACTAACATGAGTCTTTTCTTACTAACATGAGTCTCTGTCTCACTAACATGAGTTTTTGTCTCACTAATATGAGCCTTTGTCTCACTAACATGAGTCTTTGTATCACTAACATGAGTCTTTGTCTCACTAACATGAGTCTTTGTCTCACTAACATGAGTCTTTGTCTCACTAACATGAGTCTTTGTCTAAGATGAATCTTTGTGTCACTAACATGAGTCTTTATCTTACTAACATGAGTCTCTGTCTCACTAACATGAGTCTTTGTCTCACTAACATGAGTCTTTGTCTCACTAACATGAGTCTGTCTCACTAACATGAGTCTTTGTCTCACTAACATGAGTCTTTGTCTCACTAACATATGTCTCTGTCTCAATAACATGAGTCTTTGTCTAACATGAGTCTTTGTCTCACAAACATGAGTCTTTGTCTCACTAACATGAGTCTTTGTCTCACTAACATGAGTCTTTGTCTAACATGAGTCTTTGTGTCACTAACATGAGTCTTTGTCTTACTAACATGAGTCTCTGTCTCACTAACATGAGTCTTTGTCTCACTAACATGAGTCTTTGTCTCACTAACATGAGTCTTTGTCTCACTAACATGAGTCTTTGTCTCACTAACATGAGTCTTTGTCTAACATGATTCTTTGTCTAACATGATTCTTTGTCTAACATGAGTCTTGGTCTAACATGAGTCTTTGTCTAACATGAGTCTTTGTCTAACATGAGTCTTTGTCGCACTAACATGAGTCTTTGTCTAAGATGAGTCTTTGTCTCCCTAACATGAGTCGTTGTCTCACTAACATGAGTCTTTGTCTCACTAACATGAGTCTTTGTCTCACTAACATGAGTCTTTGTCTCACTAACATGAGTCTTTGTCTCACTAACATGAGTCTTTGTCTCATTAACATGAGTCTTTGTCTAACATGAGTCTTTGTCTAACATGAGTCTCTGTCTCACTAACATGAGTCTTTGTCTCACTAACATGAGTCTTTGTCTCACTAACATGAGTCTTTGTCTCACTAACATGAGTCTTTGTCTCACTAACATTAGTCTTTGTCTCACTAACATGAGTCTTTGTCTCACTAACATGAGTCTTTGTCTCACTAACATGAGTCTTTGTTTCACTAACATGAGTCTTTGTCTCACTAACATGTGTCTCTGTCTCATTAACATGAGTCTTTGTCTCACTAACATGAGTCTTTGTCTCACTAACATGAGTCTTTGTCTCACTAACATGAGTCTTTGTCTCACTAACATTAGTCTTTGTCTCACTAACATGAGTATTTGTCTCACTAACATGAGTCTTTGTCTCACTAACATGTGTCTCTGTCTCACTAACATGAGTCTTTGTCTCACTAACATGAGTCTTTGTCTCACTAACATGAGTCTATGTCTGACTAACATGAGTTTCTGTCTCACTAACATGAGTCTTTGTCTAACATGAGTCTTTGTCTCACAAACATAAGTCTTTGTCTCACTAACATGAGTCTTTGTCTCACTAACATGAGTCTTTGTCTAACATGAGTCTTTATCTCACTAACATGTCTTTTGCTCATTAACATGAGTCTTTGTCTCACTAACATGAGTCTTTGTCTCACTAACATGAGTCTTTGTCTCACTAACATGAGTCTTTGTCTAACATGAGTCTTTGTGTCACTAACATGAGTCTTTGTCTCACTAACATAAGTCTTTGTCTCACTAACATGAGTCTTTTCTTACTAACATGAGTCTCTGTCTCACTAACATGAGTTTTTGTCTCACTAATATGAGCCTTTGTCTCACTAACATGAGTCTTTGTCTCACTAACATGAGTCTTTGTCTCACTAACATGAGTCTTTGTCTCACTAACATGAGTCTTTGTCTAACATGAGTCTTTGTGTCACTAACATGAGTCTTTGTCTCACTAACATGAGTCTTTGTCTCACTAACATGAGTCTTTTCTTACTAACATAAGTCTCTGTCTCACTAACATGAGTTTTTGTCTCACTAATATGAGCCTTTGTCTCACTAACATGAGTCTTTGTCTCACTAACATGAGTCTTTGTCTCACTAACATGAGTCTTTGTCTAACATGAGTCTTTGTCTCGCTAACATGAGTCTTTGTCTAACATGAATCTTTGTCTCACTAACATGAGTCTTTGTCTAACATGAGTCTTTCTCTCACTAACATGAGTCTTTGTCTAACATGATTCTTTGTCTAACATGATTCTTTGTGTAACATGAGTCTTTGTCTAACATGAGTCTTTGTCTAACATGAGTCTTTGTCTAACATGAGTTTTTGTCTCACTAAAATGAGTCTTTGTCTCACTAACATGAGTCTTTGTCTAGCATGAGTCTTTGTCTCACTAACATGAGTCTTTGTCTAACATGATTGTTTGTCTCACTAACATGAGTCTTTGTCTCATTAGCATGAGTCTTTGTCTCACTAACATGAGTCTGTGTCTCACTAACATGAGTCTCTGTCTCACTAACATGAATCTTTGTCTCACTAACATGAGTCTTTGTCTCACTAACATGAGTCTTTGTCTCTCTATCATGAGTCTTTGTCTCACTAACATGAGTCTTTGTCTAATATGAGTCTTTGTCTAACATGAGTCTTTGTCTAACATGAGTCTTTGTCTAACATGAGTCTTTGTCTAACATGAGTCTATGTCGCACTAACATGAGTCTTTGTCTAAGATGAGTCTTTGTCTCCCTAACATGAGTCTTTGTCTCACTAACATGAGTCTTTGTCTCACTAACATGAGTCTTTGTCTCACTAACATGAGTCTTTGTCTCACTAACATGAGTCTCTGTCTCACTAACATGAGTCTTTGTCTCACTAACATGAGTCTTTTTCTCACTAACATGAGTCTTTGTCTCAATGACATGAGTCTTTGTCTCACTAACATGAATCTTTGTCTCACTAACATGAGTCTCTGTCTCACTAACATGAGTCTTTGTCTCACTAACATTAGTCTTTGTCTCACTAACATGAGTCTTTGTCTCACTAACATGAGTCTTTGTCTCACTAACATATGTCTCTGTCTCACTAACATGAGTCTTTGTCTCACTGACATGAGTCTTTGTCTCACTAACATGAGTCTATGTCTGACTAACATGAGTCTTTGTCTAATATGAGTCTTTGTCTCACAAACATGAGTCTTTGTCTCACTAAAATGAATCTTTGTCTCACTAACATGAGTCTTTGTCTCACTAACATATGTCTCTGTCTCACTAACATGAGTCTTTGTCTAACATGAGTCTTTGTCTCACAAACATGAGTCTTTGTCTCACTAAAATGAATCTTTGTCTCACTAACATGAGTCTTTGTCTTACTAACATGAGTCTCTGTCTCACTAACATGAGTCTTTGACTCACTAACATGAGTCTTTGTCTCACTAACATGAGTCTTTGTCTCACTAACATGAGTCTTTGTCTCACTAACATGAGTCTTTGTTTCACTAACATGAGTCTTTGTCTCACTAACATGAGTCTGTGTCTCACTAACATGAGTCTTTGTCTCACTAACATGAGTCTTTGTCTAACATGAGTCTTTGTGTCACTAACATGAGTCTTTGTCTCACTAACATGAGTCTTTGTCTCACTAACATGAGTCTTTTCTTACTAACATGAGTCTCTGTCTCACTAACATGAGTTTTTGTCTCACTAATATGAGCCTTTGTCTCACTAACATGAGTCTTTGTCTCACTAACATGAGTCTTTGTCTCACTAACATGAGTCTTTGTCTAACATGAATCTTTGTCTCACTAACATGAGTCTTTGTCTAACATGAGTCTTTCTCTCACTAACATGAGTCTTTGTCTAACATGATTCTTTGTCTAACATGATTCTTTGTGTAACATGAGTCTTTGTCTAACATGAGTCTTTGTCTAACATGAGTCTTTGTCTAACATGAGTCTTTGTCTAACATGAGTCTTTGTTTAACATGAGTCTTTGTCTCACTAAAATGAGTCTTTGTCTCACTAACATGAGTCTTTGTCTAGCATGAGTCTTTGTCTCACTAACATGAGTCTTTGTCTAACATGATTGTTTGTCTCACTAACATGAGTCTTTGTCTCATTAGCATGAGTCTTTGTCTCACTAACATGAGTCTGTGTCTCACTAACATGAGTCTCTGTCTCACTAACATGAATCTTTGTCTCACTAACATGAGTCTTTGTCTCACTAACATGAGTCTTTGTCTCTCTAACATGAATCTTTGTCTCACTAACATGAGTCTTTGTCTAATATGAGTCTTTGTCTAACATGAGTCTTTGTCTAACATGAGTCTTTGTCTAACATGAGTCTTTGTCTAACATGAGTCTATGTCGCACTAACATGAGTCTTTGTCTAAGATGAGTCTTTGTCTCCCTAACATGAGTCTTTGTCTCACTAACATGAGTCTTTGTCTCACTAACATGAGTCTTTGTCTCACTAACATGAGTCTTTGTCTCACTAACATGAGCCTTTGTCTCACTAACATGAGTCTCTGTCTCACTAACATGAGTCTTTGTCTCACTAACATGAGTCTTTTTCTCACTAACATGAGTCTTTGTCTCACTGACATGAGTCTTTGTCTCACTAACATGAATCTTTGTCTCACTAACATGAGTCTCTGTCTCACTAACATGAGTCTTTGTCTCACTAACATTAGTCTTTGTCTCACTAACATGAGTCTTTGTCTCACTAACATGAGTCTTTGTCTCACTAACATATGTCTCTGTCTCACTAACATGAGTCTTTGTCTCACTAACATGAGTCTTTGTCTCACTAACATGAGTCTATGTCTGACTAACATGAGTCTTTGTCTAATATGAGTCTTTGTCTCACAAACATGAGTCTTTTTCTCACTAAAATGAATCTTTGTCTCACTAACATGAGTCTTTGTCTCACTAACATATGTCTCTGTCTCACTAACATGAGTCTTTGTCTAACATGAGTCTTTGTCTCACAAACATGAGTCTTTGTCTCACTAAAATGAATCTTTGTCTCACTAACATGAGTCTTTGTCTTACTAACATGAGTCTCTGTCTCACTAACATGAGTCTTTGTCTCACTAACATGAGTTTTTGTCTCACTAACATGAGTCTTTGTCTCACTAACATGAGTCTTTGTCTAACATGAGTCTTTGTATCACTAACATGAGTCTTTGTCTAACATGAGTCTTTGTCTCACTAACATGAGTCTTTGTCTAACATGAGTCTTTCTCTCACTAACATGAGTCCTTGTCTAACATGATTCTTTGTCTAACATGATTCTTTGTGTAACATGAGTCTTTGTCTAACATGAGTCTTTGTCTAACATGAGTCTTTGTCTAACATGAGTCTTTGTTTAACATGAGTCTTTGTCTCACTAAAATGAGTCTTTGTCTCACTAACATGAGTCTCTGTCTCACTAACATGAGTCTTTGTCTCACTAACATGAGTCTTTGTCTCACTAACATGAGTCTTTGTCTCACTAACATGAGTCTTTGTCTCACTAACATGAGTCTTTGTTTCACTAACATGAGTCTTTGTCTCACTAACATGAGTCTGTGTCTCACTAACATGAGTCTTTGTCTCACTAACATGAGTCTTTGTCTAACATGAGTCTTTGTGTCACTAACATGAGTCTTTGTCTCACTAACATGAGTCTTTGTCTCACTAACATGAGTCTTTTCTTACTAACATGAGTCTCTGTCTCACTAACATGAGTTTTTGTCTCACTAATATGAGCCTTTGTCTCACTAACATGAGTCTTTGTCTCACTAACATGAGTCTTTGTCTCACTAACATGAGTCTTTGTCTAACATGAGTCTTTGTCTCACTAACATGAGTCTTTGTCTAACATGAATCTTTGTCTCACTAACATGAGTCTTTGTCTAACATGAGTCTTTCTCTCACTAACATGAGTCTTTGTCTAACATGATTCTTTGTCTAACATGATTCTTTGTGTAACATGAGTCTTTGTCTAACATGAGTCTTTGTCTAACATGAGTCTTTGTCTAACATGAGTCTTTGTCTAACATGAGTCTTTGTTTAACATGAGTCTTTGTCTCACTAAAATGAGTCTTTGTCTCACTAACATGAGTCTTTGTCTAGCATGAGTCTTTGTCTCACTAACATGAGTCTTTGTCTCATTAGCATGAGTCTTTGTCTCACTAACATGAGTCTGTGTCTCACTAACATGAGTCTCTGTCTCACTAACATGAATCTTTGTCTCACTAACATGAGTCTTTGTCTCACTAACATGAGTCTTTGTCTCTCTAACATGAATCTTTGTCTCACTAACATGAGTCTTTGTCTAATATGAGTCTTTGTCTAACATGAGTCTTTGTCTAACATGAGTCTTTGTCTAACATGAGTCTTTGTCTAACATGAGTCTATGTCGCACTAACATGAGTCTTTGTCTAAGATGAGTCTTTGTCTCCCTAACATGAGTCTTTGTCTCACTAACATGAGTCTTTGTCTCACTAACATGAGTCTTTGTCTCACTAACATGAGTCTTTGTCTCACTAACATGAGCCTTTGTCTCACTAACATGAGTCTCTGTCTCACTAACATGAGTCTTTGTCTCACTAACATGAGTCTTTTTCTCACTAACATGAGTCTTTGTCTCACTGACATGAGTCTTTGTCTCACTAACATGAATCTTTGTCTCACTAACATGAGTCTCTGTGTCACTAACATGAGTCTTTGTCTCACTAACATTAGTCTTTGTCTCACTAACATGAGTCTTTGTCTCACTAACATGAGTCTTTGTCTCACTAACATATGTCTCTGTCTCACTAACATGAGTCTTTGTCTCACTAACATGAGTCTTTGTCTCACTAACATGAGTCTATGTCTGAGTAACATGAGTCTTTGTCTAATATGAGTCTTTGTCTCACAAACATGAGTCTTTTTCTCACTAAAATGAATCTTTGTCTCACTAACATGAGTCTTTGTCTCACTAACATATGTCTCTGTCTCACTAACATGAGTCTTTGTCTACTAACATATGTCTCTGTCTCACTAACATGAGTCTTTGTCTAACATGAGTCTTTGTCTCACAAACATGAGTCTTTGTCTCACTAAAATGAATCTTTGTCTCACTAACATGAGTCTTTGTCTTACTAACATGAGTCTCTGTCTCACTAACATGAGTCTTTGTCTCACTAACATGAGTCTTTGTCTCACTAACATGAGTCTTTGTCTCACTAACATGAGTCTTTGTCTCACTAACATGAGTCTTTGTTTCACTAACATGAGTCTTTGTCTCACTAACATGAGTCTGTGTCTCACTAACATGAGTCTTTGTCTCACTAACATGAGTCTTTGTCTAACATGAGTCTTTGTGTCACTAACATGAGTCTTTGTCTCACTAACATGAGTCTTTGTCTCACTAACATGAGTCTTTTCTTACTAACATGAGTCTCTGTCTCACTAACATGAGTTTTTGTCACACTAATATGAGCCTTTGTCTCACTAACATGAGTCTTTGTCTCACTAACATGAGTCTTTGTCTCACTAACATGAGTCTTTGTCTAACATGAGTCTTTGTATCACTAACATGAGTCTTTGTCTAACATGAGTCTTTGTCTCACTAACATGAGTCTTTGTCTAACATGAGTCTTTCTCTCACTAACATGAGTCTTTGTCTAACATGATTCTTTGTCTAACATGATTCTTTGTGTAACATGAGTCTTTGTCTAACATGAGTCTTTGTCTAACATGAGTCTTTGTCTAACATGAGTCTTTGTTTAACATGAGTCTTTGTCTCACTAAAATGAGTCTTTGTCTCACTAACATGAGTCTTTGTCTAACATGAGTCTTTGTCTCACTAACATGAGTCTTTGTCTCACTAACATGCGTCTTTGTCTAACATGAGTCTTTGTCTCACTAACATGAGTCTTTGTCTCACTAACATGAGTCTTTGTCTAACATGAGTCTTTGTCTCACTAAAATGAGTCTTTGTCTAACATGATTGTTTGTCTCACTAACATGAGTCTTTGTCTCATTAGCATGAGTCTTTGTCTCACTAACATGAGTCTGTGTCTCACTAACATGAGTCTCTGTCTCACTAATATGAATCTTTGTCTAACTAACATGAGTCTTTGTCTCACTAACATGAGTCTTTGTCTCACTAACATGAGTCTTTGTCTCACTAACATGAGTCTCTGTCTAACATGAGTCTTTGTCTCACTAACATGAGTCTCTGTCTAACATGAGTCTTTGTCTCACTAACATGAGTCTTTGTCTAACATGAGTCTTTGTCTCACTAACAGGAGTCTTTGTCTATTATGAGTCTTTGTCTAACATGAGTCTTTGTCTAACATGAGTCTTTGTCTAACATGAGTCTTTGTCTAACATGAGTCTATGTCGCACTAACATGAGTCTTTGTCTAAGATGAGTCTTTGTCTCCCTAACATGAGTCTTTGTCTCACTAACATGAGTCTTTGTCTCACTAACATGAGTCTTTGTCTCACTAACATGAGTCTTTGTCTCACTAACATGAGTCTTTGTCTCACTAACATGAGTCTCTGTCTCACTAACATGAGTCTTTGTCTCACTAACATGAGTCTTTTTCTCACTAACATGAGTCTTTGTCTCAATGACATGAGTCTTTGTCTCACTAACATGAATCTTTGTCTCACTAACATGAGTCTCTGTCTCACTAACATGAGTCTTTGTCTCACTAACATTAGTCTTTGTCTCACTAACATGAGTCTTTGTCTCACTAACATGAGTCTTTGTCTCACTAACATATGTCTCTGTCTCACTAACATGAGTCTTTGTCTCACTAACATGAGTCTTTGTCTCACTAACATGAGTCTATGTCTGACTAACATGAGTCTTTGTCTAATTTGAGTCTTTGTCTCACAAACATGAGTCTTTGTCTCACTAAAATGAATCTTTGTCTCACTAACATGAGTCTTTGTCTCACTAACATATGTCTCTGTCTCACTAACATGAGTCTTTGTCTAACATGAGTCTTTGTGTCACTAACATGAGTCTTTGTCTCACTAACATGAGTCTTTGTCTCACTAACATGAGTCTTTTCTTACTAACATGAGTCTCTGTCTCACTAACATGAGTTTTTGTCTCACTAATATGAGCCTTTGTCTCACTAACATGAGTCTTTGTCTCACTAACATGAGTCTTTGTCTCACTAACATGAGTCTTTGTCTAACATGAGTCTTTGTCTCACTAACATGAGTCTTTGTCTAACATGAATCTTTGTCTCACTAACATGAGTCTTTGTCTAACATGAGTCTTTCTCTCACTAACATGAGTCTTTGTCTAACATGATTCTTTGTCTAACATGATTCTTTGTGTAACATGAGTCTTTGTCTAACATGAGTCTTTGTCTAACATGAGTCTTTGTCTAACATGAGTCTTTGTCTAACATGAGTCTTTGTTTAACATGAGTCTTTGTCTCACTAAAATGAGTCTTTGTCTCACTAACATGAGTCTTTGTCTAGCATGAGTCTTTGTCTCACTAACATGAGTCTTTGTCTAACATGATTGTTTGTCTCACTAACATGAGTCTTTGTCTCATTAGCATGAGTCTTTGTCTCACTAACATGAGTCTGTGTCTCACTAACATGAGTCTCTGTCTCACTAACATGAATCTTTGTCTCACTAACATGAGTCTTTGTCTCACTAACATGAGTCTTTGTCTCTCTAACATGAGTCTTTTTTCTCACTAACATGAGTCTTTGTCTAATATGAGTCTTTGTCTAACATGAGTCTTTGTCTAACATGAGTCTTTGTCTAACATGAGTCTTTGTCTAACATGAGTCTATGTCGCACTAACATGAGTCTTTGTCTAAGATGAGTCTTTGTCTCCCTAACATGAGTCTTTGTCTCACTAACATGAGTCTTTGTCTCACTAACATGAGTCTTTGTCTCACTAACATGAGTCTGTGTCTCACTAACATGAGTCTTTGTCTCACTAACATGAGTCTCTGTCTCACTAACATGAGTCTTTGTCTCACTAACATGAGTCTTTTTCTCACTAACATGAGTCTTTGTCTCACTGACATTAGTCTTTGTCTCACTAACATGAATCTTTGTCTCACTAACATTAGTCTTTGTCTAATATGAGTCTTTGTCTCACAAACATGAGTCTTTGTCTCACTAAAATGAATCTTTGTCTCACTAACATGAGTCTTTGTCTTACTAACATGAGTCTCTGTCTCACTAACATGAGTCTTTGTCTCACTAACATGAGTCTTTGTCTCACTAACATGAGTCTTTGTCTCACTAACATGAGTCTTTGTCTCACTAACATGAGTCTTTGTTTCACTAACATGAGTCTTTGTCTCACTAACATGAGTCTGTGTCTCACTAACATGAGTCTTTGTCTCACTAACATGAGTCTTTGTCTAACATGAGCCTTTGTGTCACTAACATGAGTCTTTGTCTCACTAACATGAGTCTTTGTCTCACTAACATGAGTCTTTTCTTACTAACATGAGTCTCTGTCTCACTAACATGAGTTTTTGTCACACTAATATGAGCCTTTGTCTCACTAACATGAGTTTTTGTCTCACTAACATGAGTCTTTGTCTCACTAACATGAGTCTTTGTCTAACATGAGTCTTTGTATCACTAACATGAGTCTTTGTCTAACATGACTCTTTGTCTCACTAACATGAGTCTTTGTCTAACATGAGTCTTTCTCTCACTAACATGAGTCTTTGTCTAACATGATTCTTTGTCTAACATGATTCTTTGTGTAACATGAGTCTTTGTCTAACATGAGTCTTTGTCTAACATGAGTCTTTGTCTAACATGAGTCTTTGTTTAACATGAGTCTTTGTCTCACTAAAATGAGTCTTTGTCTCACTAACATGAGTCTTTGTCTAACATGAGTCTTTGTCTCACTAACATGAGTCTTTGTCTCACTAACATGAGTCTTTGTCTAACATGAGTCTTTGTCTCACTAACATGAGTCTTTGTCTCACTAACATGAGTCTTTGTCTAACATGAGTCTTTGTCTCACTAAAATGAGTCTTTGTCTCATTAGCATGAGTCTTTGTCTCACTAACATGAGTCTGTGTCTCACTAACATGAGTCTCTGTCTCACTAACATGAATCTTTGTCTAACTAACATGAGTCTTTGTCTCACTAACATGAGTCTTTGTCTCACTAACATGAGTCTTTGTCTCACTAACATGAGTCTCTGTCTAACATGAGTCTTTGTCTCACTAACATGAGTCTCTGTCTAACATGAGTCTTTGTCTCACTAACATGAGTCTTTGTCTAACATGAGTCTTTGTCTCACTAACAGGAGTCTTTGTCTATTATGAGTCTTTGTCTAACATGAGTCTTTGTCTAACATGAGTCTTTGTCTAACATGAGTCTTTGTCTAACATGAGTCTATGTCGCACTAACATGAGTCTTTGTCGCACTAACATGAGTCTTTGTCTAAGATGAGTCTTTGTATCCCTAACTTCGTCTTTGTCTCACTAACATGAGTCTTTGTCTCACTAACATGAGTCTTTGTCTCACTAACATGAGTCTTTGTCTAACATGAGTCTTTGTCTCACTAAAATGAGTCTTTGTCTCATTAGCATGAGTCTTTGTCTCACTAACATGAGTCTGTGTCTCACTAACATGAGTCTCTGTCTCACTAACATGAATCTTTGTCTAACTAACATGAGTCTTTGTCTCACTAACATGAGTCTTTGTCTCACTAACATGAGTCTTTGTCTCACTAACATGAGTCTCTGTCTAACATGAGTCTTTGTCTCACTAACATGAGTCTCTGTCTAACATGAGTCTTTGTCTCACTAACATGAGTCTTTGTCTAACATGAGTCTTTGTCTCACTAACAGGAGTCTTTGTCTATTATGAGTCTTTGTCTAACATGAGTCTTTGTCTAACATGAGTCTTTGTCTAACATGAGTCTTTGTCTAACATGAGTCTATGTCGCACTAACATGAGTCTTTGTCGCACTAACATGAGTCTTTGTCTAAGATGAGTCTTTGTATCCCTAACTTCGTCTTTGTCTCACTAACATGAGTCTTTGTCTCACTAACATGAGTCTTTGTCTAACATGAGTCTTTGTCTCACTAACATGAGTCTTTGTCTCACTAACATGAGTCTTTGTCTCACTAACATGAGTCTTTGTCTCACTAACATGAGTCTTTGTCTCACTAACATGAGTCTTTGTCTCACTAACATGAGTCTTTGTCTAACATGAGTCTTTGTCTCACTAACATGAGTCTTTGTCTCATTAACATGAGTCTTTGTCTAACATGAGTCTTTGTCTAACATGTGTCTCTGTCTCACTAACATGAGTCTTTGTCTCACTAACATGAGTCTTTATCTCACTAACATGAGTCTTTGTCTCACTAACATGAGTCTTTGTCTCACTAACATGAGTCTTTGTCTCACTAACATGAGTCTTTGTCTCACTAACATGAGTCTTTGTCTCACTAACATGAGTCTTTGTGTCACTAACATGAGTCTTTGTCTAACTAACATGAAGCTTTGTCTCACTAACATGAAGCTTTGTCTCACTAACATGAGTCTGTGTCTCACTAACATGAGTCTTTGTCTCACTAACATGAGTCTTTGTCTCACTAACATGAGTCTTTGTCTCACTAACATGAGTCTTTGTCTCACTAACATGAGTTTCTGTCTCACTAACATGAGTCTTTGTCTAACATGAGTCTTTGTCTCACTAACATGAATCTTTGTCTCACTAACATGAGTCTCTGTCTCACTAACATGAGTCTTTGTTTCATTAACATGAGTCTTTGTCTCACTAACATGAGTCTTTGTCTCACTAACATGAGTCTTTGTCTCACTAACATGTGTCTCTGTCTCACTAACATGAGTCTTTGTCTCACTAACATGAGTCTTTATCTCACTAACATGAGTCTTTGTCTGACTAACATGAGTTTCTGTCTCACTAACATGAGTCTGTCTAACATGAGTCTTTGTCTCACAAACATGAGTCTTTGTCTCACTAACATGAGTCTTTTTCTCACTAACATGAGTCTTTGTCTTACTAACATGAGTCTCTGTCTCACTAACATGAGTCGTTGTCTCACTAACATGAGTCTTTGTCTCACTAACATGAATCTTTGTCTCACTAACATAAGTCTTTGGCTCATTAACATGAGTCTTTGTCTCACTAACATGAGTCTTTGTCTCACTAACATATGTCTCTGTCTCACTAACATAAGTCTTTGTCTCACTAACATGAGTCTATGTCTGACTAACATGAGTCTTTGTCTAACATGAGTCTTTGTCTCACAAACATGAGTCTTTGTCTCACTAAAATGAATCTTTGTCTCACTAACATGTGTCTTTGTCTCACTAACATGAGTCTTTGTCTCACTAACATGAGTCTTTGTCTCACTAACATGAGTCTTTGTCTCACTAACATGAGTCTTTGTCTTACTAACATGAGTCTTTGTCTCACTAACATGAGTCTTTGTCTAACTAACATGAAGCTTTGTCTCACTAACATGAAGCTTTGTCTCACTAACATGAGTCTGTGTCTCACTAACATGAGTCTTTGTCTCACTAACATGAGTCTTTGTCTCACTAACATGAGTCTTTGTCTCACTAACATGAGTCTTTGTCTGACTAACATGAGTTTCTGTCTCACTAACATGAGTCTTTGTCTAACATGAGTCTTTGTCTCACTAACATGAATCTTTGTCTCACTAACATGAGTCTTTGTCTCACTAACATGAGTCTTTGTCTCACTAACATAAGTCTTTGTCTCACTAACATGAGTCTTTGTCTCACTAACGTGAGTCTTTGTCTCACTAACATGAGTCTTTGTCTCACTAACATGAGTCTTTGTCTGACTAACATGAGTTTCTATCTCACTAACATGAGTCTTTGTCTAATATGAGTCTTTGTCTCACAAACATGAGTCTTTGTCTCACTAACATGAGTCTTTGTCTCACTAACATGAGTCTTTGTCTTACTAACATGAGTCTCTGTCTCACTAACATGAGTCTTTGTCTCACTAACATGAGTCTGTGTCTCACTAACATGAGTCTTTGTCTCACTAACATGAGTCTTTGTCTCACTAACATGAGTCTTTGTCTCACTAACATGAGTCTTTGTCTCACTAACATATGTCTCTGTCTCACTAACATGAGTCTTTGTCTCACTAACATGAGTCTTTGTCTCACTAACATGAGTCTATGTCTGACTAACATCAGTCTTTGTCTAACATGAGTCTTTGTCTCAAGAATATGAGTCTTCGTCTCACTAAAATGAATCTTTGTCTCGCTAACATGAGTCTTTGTCTCACTAACATATGTCTCTGTCTCACTAACATGAGTCTTTGTCTAACATGAGTCTTTGTCTCACAAACATGAGTCTTTGTCTGACTAACATGAGTCTTTGTCTCACTAACATATGTCTCTGTCTCACTAACATGAGTCTTTGTCTAACATGAGTCTTTGTCTCGCAAACATGAGTCTTTGTCTCACTAACATGAGTCTTTGTCTCACTAACATGAGTCTTTGTCTCACTAACATGAGTCTTTTCTTACTAACATGAGTCTCTGTCTCACTAACATGAGTTTTTGTCTCACTAATATGAGCCTTTGTCTCACTAACATGAGTCTTTGTCTCACTAACATGAGTCTTTCTCTCACTAACATGAGTCTTTGTCTCACTAACCTGAGTCTGTCTCACTAACATGAGTCTTTGTCTCACTAACATGTCTTTGTCTATCTAACATGAAGCTTTGTCTCACTAACATGAAGCTTTGTCTCACTAACATGAGTCTGTGTCTCACTAACATGAGTCTTTGTCTCACTAACATGAGTCTTTGTCTCACTAACATGAGTCTTTGTCTCACTAACATGAGTCTTTGTCTCACTAACATGAGTTTCTGTCTCACTAACATGAGTCTTTGTCTAACATGAGTCTTTGTCTCACTAACATGAATCTTTGTCTCACTAACATGAGTCTCTGTCTCACTAACATGAGTCTTTGTCTCACTAACATGAGTCTTTGTCTCACTAACATGAGTCTTTGTCTCACTAACATGAGTCTTTGTCTCACTAACATGTGTCTCTGTCTCACTAACATGAGTCTTTGTCTCACTAACATGAGTCTTTGTCTCACTAACATGAGTCTTTGTCTGACTAACATGAGTTTCTGTCTCACTGAGTCTTTGTCTAACATGAGTCTTTGTCTCACAAACATGAGTCTTTGTTTCACTAACATGAGTCTTTTTCTCACTAACATGAGTCTTTGTCTTACTAACATGAGTCTCTGTTTCACTAACATGAGTATTTGTCTCACTAACATGAGTCTTTGTCTCACTAACATGAATCTTTGTCTCACTAACATGAGTCTTTGGCTCATTAACATGAGTCTTTGTCTCACTAACATGAGTCTTTGTCTCACTAACATATGTCTCTGTCTCACTAACATGAGTCTTTGTCTCACTAACATAAGTCTTTTTCTCACTAACATGAGTCTATGTCTGACTAACATGAGTCTTTGTCTAACATGAGTCTTTGTCTCAAAAATATGGATCTTTGTCTCACTAAAATGAATCTTTGTCTCGCTAACATGAGTCTTTGTCTCACTAACATATGTCTCTGTCTCACTAACATGAGTCTTTGTCTAACAAGAGTCTTTGTCTCACAAACATGAGTCTTTGTCTGACTAACATGAGTCTTTATCTCACTAACATATGTCTCTGTCTCACTAACATGAGTCTTTGTCTAACATGAGTCTTTGTCTCGCAAACATGAGTCTTTGTCTCACTAAAATGAATCTTTGTCTCACTAACATGAGTCTTTGTCTTACTAACATGAGTCTCTGTCTCACTAACATGAGTCTTTGTCTCACTAACATGAGTCTTTGTCTCACTAACATGAGTCTTTGTCTCACTAACATGAGTCTTTGTCTCACTAACATGAGTCTTTGTCTCACTAACATGAGTCTTTGTCTCACTAACATGAGTCTTTGTCTCACTAACATGAGTCTTTGTCTCACTAACATGAGTCTTTGTCTCACTAACATGAGTCTTTGTCTAACATGAGTCTTTGTGTCACTAACATGAGTCTTTGTCTCACTAACATGAGTCTTTGTCTCACTAACATGAGTCTTTTCTTACTAACATCAGTCTCTGTCTCACTAACATGAGTTTTTGTCTCACTAATATGAGCCTTTGTCTCACTAACATGAGTCTTTGTCTCACTAACATGAGTCTTTGTCTCACTAACATGAGTCTTTGTCTCACTAACATGAGTCTTTGTCTCACTAACATGAGTCTCTGTCTCACTAACATGAGTCTTTGTCTCACTAACATGAGTCTTTGTCTAACTAACATGAAGCTTTGTCTCACTAACATGAAGCTTTGTCTCACTAACATGAGTCTGTGTCTCACTAACATGAGTCTTTGTCTCACTAACATGAGTCTTTGTCTCACTAACATGAGTCTTTGTCTCACTAACATGAGTCTTTGTCTCACTAACATGAGTTTCTGTCTCACTAACATGAGTCTTTGTCTAACATGAGTCTTTGTCTCACTAACATGAATCTTTGTCTCACTAACATGAGTCTCTGTCTCACTAACATGAGTCTTTGTCTCACTAACATGAGTCTTTGTCTCACTAACATGAGTCTTTGTCTCACTAACATGAGTCTTTGTCTCACTAACATGTGTCTCTGTCTCACTAACATGAGTCTTTGTCTCACTAACATGAGTCTTTTTCTCACTAACATGAGTCTTTGTCTGACTAACATGAGTTTCTGTCTCACTAACATGAGTCTTTGTCTATCATGAGTCTTTGTCTCACAAACATGAGTCTTTGTCTCACTAACATGAGTCTTTTTCTCACTAACATGAGTCTTTGTCTTACTAACATGAGTCTCTGTCTCACTAACATGAGTCTTTGTCTCACTAACATGAGTCTTTGTCTCACTAACATGAATCTTTGTCTCACTAACATGAGTCTTTGGCTCATTAACATGAGTCTTTGTCTCACTAACATGAGTCTTTGTCTCACTAACATATGTCTCTGTCTCACTAACATGAGTCTTTGTCTCACTAACATAAGTCTTTGTCTCACTAACATGAGTCTATGTCTGACTAACATGAGTCTTTGTCTAACATGAGTCTTTGTCTCAAGAATATGGATCTTTGTCTCACTAAAATGAATCTTTGTCTCGCTGACATGAGTCTTTGTCTCACTAACATATGTCTCTGTCTCACTAACATGAGTTTTTGTCTAACATGAGTCTTTGTCTCACAAACATGAGTCTTTGTCTGACTAACATGAGTCTTTATCTCACTAATATATGTCTCTGTCTCACTAACATGAGTCTTTGTCTAACATGAGTCTTTGTCTCGCAAACATGAGTCTTTGTCTCACTAAAATGAATCTTTGTCTCACTAACATGAGTCTTTGTCTTACTAACATGAGTCTCTGTCTCACTAACATGAGTCTTTGTCTCACTAACATGAGTCTTTGTCTCACTAACATGAGTCTGTGTCTCACTAACATGAGTCTTTGTCTCACTAACATGAGTCTTTGTCTCACTAACATGAGTCTTTGTCTCACTAACATGAGTCTTTGTCTCACTAACATGAGTCTTTGTCTCACTAACATGAGTCTTTGTCTCAATAACATGAGTCTTTGTCTAACATGAGTCTTTGTGTCACTAACATGAGTCTTTGTCTCACTAACATGAGTCTTTGTCTCACTAACATGAGTCTTTTCTTACTAACATGAGTCTCTGTCTCACTAACATGAGTTTTTGTCTCACTAATATGAGCCTTTGTCTCACTAACATGAGTCTTTGTCTCACTAACATGAGTCTTTGTCTCACTAACATGAGTCTTTGTCTCACTAACATGAGTCTTTGTCTCACTAACATGAGTCTTTGTCTCACTAACATGAGTCTTTGTCTCACTAACATGAGTCTTTGTCTAACTAACATGAAGCTTTGTCTCACTAACATGAAGCTTTGTCTCACTCACATGAGTCTGTGTCTCACTAACATGAGTCTTTGTCTCACTAACATGAGTCTTTGTCTCACTAACATGAGTCTTTGTCTCACTAACATGAGTCTTTGTCTCACTAACATGAGTTTCTGTCTCACTAACATGAGTCTTTGTCTAACATGAGTCTTTGTCTCACTAACATGAATCTTTGTCTCACTAACATGAGTCTCTGTCTCACTAACATGAGTCTTTGTCTCACTAACATGAGTCTTTGTCTCACTAACATGAGTCTTTGTCTCACTAACATGAGTCTTTGTCTCACTAACATGTGTCTCTGTCTCACTAACATGAGTCTTTGTCTCACTAACATGAGTCTTTTTCTCACTAACATGAGTCTTTGTCTGACTAACATGAGTTTCTGTCTCACTAACATGAGTCTTTGTCTAACATGAGTCTTTGTCTCACAAACATGAGTCTTTGTCTCACTAACATGAGTCTTTTTCTCACTAACATGAGTCTTTGTCTTACTAACATGAGTCTCTGTCTCACTAACATGAGTCTTTGTCTCACTAACATGAGTCTTTGTCTCACTAACATGAATCTTTGTCTCACTAACATGAGTCTTTGGCTCATTAACATGAGTCTTTGTCTCACTAACATATGTCTCTGTCTCACTAACATGAGTCTTTGTCTCACTAACATAAGTCTTTGTCTCACTAACATGAGTCTATGTCTGACTAACATGAGTCTTTGTCTAACATGAGTCTTTGTCTCAAGAATATGGATCTTTGTCTCACTAAAATGAATCTTTGTCTCGCTAACATGAGTCTTTGTCTCACTAACATATGTCTCTGTCTCACTAACATGAGTCTTTTTCTAACATGAGTCTTTGTCTCACAAACATGAGTCTTTGTCTGACTAACATGAGTCTTTATCTCACTAATATATGTCTCTGTCTCACTAACATGAGTCTTTGTCTAACATGAGTCTTTGTCTCGCAAACATGAGTCTTTGTCTCACTAAAATGAATCTTTGTCTCACTAACATGAGTCTTTGTCTTACTAACATGAGTCTCTGTCTCACTAACATGAGTCTTTGTCTCACTAACATGAGTCTTTGTCTCACTAACATGAGTCTTTGTCTCACTAACATGAGTCTTTGTCTCACTAACATGAGTCTTTGTCTCACTAACATGAGTCTTTGTCTCACTAACATGAGTCTTTGTCTCACTAACATGAGTCTTTGTCTCACTAACATGAGTCTTTGTCTCACTAACATGAGTCTTTGTCTAACATGAGTCTTTGTGTCACTAACATGAGTTTTTGTCTCACTAACATGAGTCTTTGTCTCACTAACATGAGTCTTTTCTTACTAACATGAGTCTCTGTCTCACTAAAATGAGTTTTTGTCTCACTAATATGAGCCTTTGTCTCACTAACATGAGTCTTTGTCTCACTAACATGATTCTTTGTCTCACTAACATGAGTCTTTGTCTCACTAACATGAGTCTTTGTCTCACTAACATGAGTCTTTGTCTCACTAACATGAGTCTTTGTCTCACTAACATGAGTCTTTGTCTAACTAACATGAAGTATTGTCTCACTAACATGAAGCTTTGTCTCACTAACATGAGTCTGTGTCTTACTAACATGAGTCTTTGTCTCACTAACATGAGTCTTTGTCTCACTAACATGAGTCTTTGTCTCACTAACATGAGTCTTTGTCTCACTAACATGAGTTTCTGTCTCACTAACATGAGTCTTTGTCTAACATGAGTCTTTGTCTCACTAACATGAATCTTTGTCTCACTAACATGAGTCTCTGTCTCACTAACATGAGTCTTTGTCTCACTAACATGAGTCTTTGTCTCACTAACATGAGTCTTTGTCTCACTAACATGAGTCTTTGTCTCACTAACATGTGTCTCTGTCTCACTAACATGAGTCTTTGTCTCACTAACATGAGTCTTTTTCTCACTAACATGAGTCTTTGTCTGACTAACATGAGTTTCTGTCTCACTAACATGAGTCTTTGTCTAACATGAGTCTTTGTCTCACAAACATGAGTCTTTGTCTCACTAACATGAGTCTTTTTCTCACTAACATGAGTCTTTGTCTTACTAACATGAGTCTCTGTCTCACTAACATGAGTCTTTGTCTCACTAACATGAGTCTTTGTCTCACTAACATGAATCTTTGTCTCACTAACATGAGTCTTTGGCTCATTAACATGAGTCTTTGTCTCACTAACATGAGTCTTTGTCTTACTAACATATGTCTCTGTCTCACTAACATGAGTCTTTGTCTCACTAACATAAGTCTTTGTCTCACTAACATGAGTCTATGTCTGACTAACATGAGTCTTTGTCTAACATGAGTCTTTGTCTCACAAACATGAGTCTTTGTCTCACTAAAATGAATCTTTGTCTCACTAACATGAGTCTTTGTCTCACTAACATGAGTCTTTGTCTAACTAACATGAAGCTTTGTCTATCTAACATGAAGCTTTGTCTCACTAACATGAGTCTTTGTCTCACTAACATGAGTCTTTGTCTAACTAACATGAAGCTTTGTCTCACTAACATGAAGCTTTGTCTCACTAACATGAGTCTGTGTCTCACTAACATGAGTCTTTGTCTCACTAACATGAGTCTTTGTCTCACTAACATGAGTCTTTGTCTCACTAACATGAGTCTTTGTCTCACTAACATGAGTTTCTGTCTCACTAACATGAGTCTTTGTCTAACATGAGTCTTTGTCTCACTAACATGAATCTTTGTCTCACTAACATGAGTCTCTGTCTCACTAACATGAGTCTTTGTCTCACTAACATGAGTCTTTGTCTCACTAACATGAGTCTTTGTCTCACTAACATGAGTCTTTGTCTCACTAACATGTGTCTCTGTCTCACTAACATGAGTCTTTGTCTCACTAACATGAGTCTTTTTCTCACTAACATGAGTCTTTGTCTGACTAACATGAGTTTCTGTCTCACTAACATGAGTCTTTGTCTATCATGAGTCTTTATCTCACAAACATGAGTCTTTGTCTCACTAACATGAGTCTTTTTCTCACTAACATGAGTCTTTGTCTTACTAACATGAGTCTCTATCTCACTAACATGAGTCTTTGTCTCACTAACATGAGTCTTTGTCTCACTAACATGAATCTTTGTCTCACTAACATGAGTCTTTGGCTCATTAACATGAGTCTTTGTCTCACTAACATGAGTCTTTGTCTCACTAACATATGTCTCTGTCTCACTAACATGAGTCTTTGTCTCACTAACATAAGTCTTTGTCTCACTAACATGAGTCTATGTCTGACTAACATGAGTCTTTGTCTAACATGAGTCTTTGTCTCAAGAATATGGATCTTTGTCTCACTAAAATGAATCTTTGTCTCGCTGACATGAGTCTTTGTCTCACTAACATATGTCTCTGTCTCACTAACATGAGTTTTTGTCTAACATGAGTCTTTGTCTCACAAACATGAGTCTTTGTCTGACTAACATGAGTCTTTATCTCACTAATATATGTCTCTGTCTCACTAACATGAGTCTTTGTCTAACATGAGTCTTTGTCTCGCAAACATGAGTCTTTGTCTCACTAAAATGAATCTTTGTCTCACTAACATGAGTCTTTGTCTTACTAACATGAGTCTCTGTCTCACTAACATGAGTCTTTGTCTCACTAACATGAGTCTTTGTCTCACTAACATGAGTCTGTGTCTCACTAACATGAGTCTTTGTCTCACTAACATGAGTCTTTGTCTCACTAACATGAGTCTTTGTCTCACTAACATGAGTCTTTGTCTCACTAACATGAGTCTTTGTCTCACTAACATGAGTCTTTGTCTCAATAACATGAGTCTTTGTCTAACATGAGTCTTTGTGTCACTAACATGAGTCTTTGTCTCACTAACATGAGTCTTTGTCTCACTAACATGAGTCTTTTCTTACTAACATGAGTCTCTGTCTCACTAACATGAGTTTTTGTCTCACTAATATGAGCCTTTGTCTCACTAACATGAGTCTTTGTCTCACTAACATGAGTCTTTGTCTCACTAACATGAGTCTTTGTCTCACTAACATGAGTCTTTGTCTCACTAACATGAGTCTTTGTCTCACTAACATGAGTCTTTGTCTCACTAACATGAGTCTTTGTCTAACTAACATGAAGCTTTGTCTCACTAACATGAAGCTTTGTCTCACTCACATGAGTCTGTGTCTCACTAACATGAGTCTTTGTCTCACTAACATGAGTCTTTGTCTCACTAACATGAGTCTTTGTCTCACTAACATGAGTCTTTGTCTCACTAACATGAGTTTCTGTCTCACTAACATGAGTCTTTGTCTAACATGAGTCTTTGTCTCACTAACATGAATCTTTGTCTCACTAACATGAGTCTCTGTCTCACTAACATGAGTCTTTGTCTCACTAACATGAGTCTTTGTCTCACTAACATGAGTCTTTGTCTCACTAACATGAGTCTTTGTCTCACTAACATGTGTCTCTGTCTCACTAACATGAGTCTTTGTCTCACTAACATGAGTCTTTTTCTCACTAACATGAGTCTTTGTCTGACTAACATGAGTTTCTGTCTCACTAACATGAGTCTTTGTCTAACATGAGTCTTTGTCTCACAAACATGAGTCTTTGTCTCACTAACATGAGTCTTTTTCTCACTAACATGAGTCTTTGTCTTACTAACATGAGTCTCTGTCTCACTAACATGAGTCTTTGTCTCACTAACATGAGTCTTTGTCTCACTAACATGAATCTTTGTCTCACTAACATGAGTCTTTGGCTCATTAACATGAGTCTTTGTCTCACTAACATATGTCTCTGTCTCACTAACATGAGTCTTTGTCTCACTAACATAAGTCTTTGTCTCACTAACATGAGTCTATGTCTGACTAACATGAGTCTTTGTCTAACATGAGTCTTTGTCTCAAGAATATGGATCTTTGTCTCACTAAAATGAATCTTTGTCTCGCTAACATGAGTCTTTGTCTCACTAACATATGTCTCTGTCTCACTAACATGAGTCTTTTTCTAACATGAGTCTTTGTCTCACAAACATGAGTCTTTGTCTGACTAACATGAGTCTTTATCTCACTAATATATGTCTCTGTCTCACTAACATGAGTCTTTGTCTAACATGAGTCTTTGTCTCGCAAACATGAGTCTTTGTCTCACTAAAATGAATCTTTGTCTCACTAACATGAGTCTTTGTCTTACTAACATGAGTCTCTGTCTCACTAACATGAGTCTTTGTCTCACTAACATGAGTCTTTGTCTCACTAACATGAGTCTTTGTCTCACTAACATGAGTCTTTGTCTCACTAACATGAGTCTTTGTCTCACTAACATGAGTCTTTGTCTCACTAACATGAGTCTTTGTCTCACTAACATGAGTCTTTGTCTCACTAACATGAGTCTTTGTCTCACTAACATGAGTCTTTGTCTAACATGAGTCTTTGTGTCACTAACATGAGTTTTTGTCTCACTAACATGAGTCTTTGTCTCACTAACATGAGTCTTTTCTTACTAACATGAGTCTCTGTCTCACTAACATGAGTTTTTGTCTCACTAATATGAGCCTTTGTCTCACTAACATGAGTCTTTGTCTCACTAACATGATTCTTTGTCTCACTAACATGGGTCTTTGTCTCACTAACATGAGTCTTTGTCTCACTAACATGAGTCTTTGTCTCACTAACATGAGTCTTTGTCTCACTAACATGAGTCTTTGTCTAACTAACATGAAGCTTTGTCTCACTAACATGAAGCTTTGTCTCACTAACATGAGTCTGTGTCTTACTAACATGAGTCTTTGTCTCACTAACATGAGTCTTTGTCTCACTAACATGAGTCTTTGTCTCACTAACATGAGTCTTTGTCTCACTAACATGAGTTTCTGTCTCACTAACATGAGTCTTTGTCTAACATGAGTCTTTGTCTCACTAACATGAATCTTTGTCTCACTAACATGAGTCTCTGTCTCACTAACATGAGTCTGTGTCTCACTAACATGAGTCTTTGTCTCACTAACATGAGTCTTTGTCTCACTAACATGAGTCTTTGTCTCACTAACATGTGTCTCTGTCTCACTAACATGAGTCTTTGTCTCACTAACATGAGTCTTTTTCTCACTAACATGAGTCTTTGTCTGACTAACATGAGTTTCTGTCTCACTAACATGAGTCTTTGTCTAACATGAGTCTTTGTCTCACAAACATGAGTCTTTGTCTCACTAACATGAGTCTTTTTCTCACTAACATGAGTCTTTGTCTTACTAACATGAGTCTCTGTCTCACTAACATGAGTCTTTGTCTCACTAACATGAGTCTTTGTCTCACTAACATGAATCTTTGTCTCACTAACATGAGTCTTTGGCTCATTAACATGAGTCTTTGTCTCACTAACATGAGTCTTTGTCTTACTAACATATGTCTCTGTCTCACTAACATGAGTCTTTGTCTCACTAACATAAGTCTTTGTCTCACTAACATGAGTCTATGTCTGACTAACATGAGTCTTTGTCTAACATGAGTCTTTGTCTCACAAACATGAGTCTTTGTCTCACTAAAATGAATCTTTGTCTCACTAACATGAGTCTTTGTCTCACTAACATGAGTCTTTGTCTCACTAACATGAGTCTTTGTCTCACTAACATGAGTCTTTGTCTCACTAACATGAGTCTTTGTCTCACTAACATGAGTCTTTGTCTCACTAACATGAGTCTTTGTCTAACTAACATGAAGCTTTGTCTATCTAACATGAAGCTTTGTCTCACTAACATGAGTCTGTGTCTCACTAACATGAGTCTTTGTCTCACTAACATGAGTCTTTGTCTCACTAACATGAGTCTTTGTCTGACTAACATGAGTTTCTGTCTCACTAACATGAGTCTTTGTCTAACATGAGTCTTTGTCTCACTAACATGAGTCTTTGTCTCACTAACATGAATCTTTGTCTCACTAACATGAGTCTTTGTCTCACTAACATGAGTCTTTGTCTCACTAACATGAGTCTTTGTCTAACTAACATGAAGCTTTGTCTATCTAACATGAAGCTTTGTCTCACTAACATGAGTCTGTGTCTCACTAACATGAGTCTTTGTCTCACTAACATGAGTCTTTGTCTCACTAACATGAGTCTTTGTCTGACTAACATGAGTTTCTGTCTCACTAACATGAGTCTTTGTCTAACATGAGTCTTTGTCTCACTAACATGAATCTTTGTCTCACTAACATGAGTCTGTGTCTCACTAACATGAGTCTTTGTCTCACTAACATGAGTCTTTGGCTCATTAACATGAGTCTTTGTCTCACTAACATGAGTCTTTGTCTCACTAACATGAGTCTTTGTCTCACTAACATATGTCTCTGTCTCACTAACATGAGTCTTTGTCTCACTAACATAAGTCTTTGTCTCACTAACATGAGTCTATGTCTGACTAACATGAGTCTTTGTCTAACATGAGTCTTTGTCTCAAGAATATGGATCTTTGTCTCACTAAAATGAATCTTTGTCTCGCTAACATGAGTCTTTGTCTCACTAACATATGTCTCTGTCTCACTAACATGAGTTTTTGTCTAACATGAGTCTTTGTCTCACAAACATGAGTCTTTGTCTGACTAACATGAGTCTTTATCTCACTAATATATGTCTCTGTCTCACTAACATGAGTCTTTGTCTAACATGAGTCTTTGTCTCGCAAACATGAGTCTTTGTCTCACTAAAATGAATCTTTGTCTCACTAACATGAGTCTTTGTCTTACTAACATGAGTCTCTGTCTCACTAACATGAGTCTTTGTCTCACTAACATGAGTCTTTGTCTCACTAACATGAGTCTTTGTCTCACTAACATGAGTCTTTGTCTCACTAACATGAGTCTTTGTCTCACTAACATGAGTCTTTGTCTCACTAACATGAGTCTTTGTCTCACTAACATGAGTCTTTGTCTCACTAACATGAGTCTTTGTCTCAATAACATGAGTCTTTGTCTAACATGAGTCTTTGTGTCACTAACATGAGTCTTTGTCTCACTAACATGAGTCTTTGTCTCACTAACATGAGTCTTTTCTTACTAACATGAGTCTCTGTCTCACTAACATGAGTTTTTGTCTCACTAATATGAGCCTTTGTCTCACTAACATGAGTCTTTGTCTCACTAACATGAGTCTTTGTCTCACTAACATGAGTCTTTGTCTCACTAACATGAGTCTTTGTCTCACTAACATGAGTCTTTGTCTCACTAACATGAGTCTTTGTCTAACTAACATGAAGCTTTGTCTCACTAACATGAAGCTTTGTCTCACTTACATGAGTCTGTGTCTCACTAACATGAGTCTTTGTCTCACTAACATGAGTCTTTGTCTCACTAACATGAGTCTTTGTCTCACTAACATGAGTCTTTGTCTCACTAACATGAGTTTCTGTCTCACTAACATGAGTCTTTGTCTAACATGAGTCTTTGTCTCACTAACATGAATCTTTGTCTCACTAACATGAGTCTCTGTCTCACTAACATGAGTCTTTGTCTCACTAACATGAGTCTTTGTCTCACTAACATGAGTCTTTGTCTCACTAACATGAGTCTTTGTCTCACTAACATGAGTCTTTGTCTCACTAACATGAGTCTTTGTCTCACTAACATGAGTCTTTGTCTGACTAACATGAGTTTCTGTCTCACTAACATGAGTCTTTGTCTAACATGAGTCTTTGTCTCACTAACATGAATCTTTGTCTCACTAACATGAGTCTGTGTCTCACTAACATGAGTCTTTGTCTCACTAACATGAGTCTTTGGCTCATTAACATGAGTCTTTGTCTCACTAACATGAGTCTTTGTCTCACTAACATATGTCTCTGTCTCACTAACATGAGTCTTTGTCTCACTAACATAAGTCTTTGTCTCACTAACATGAGTCTATGTCTGACTAACATGAGTCTTTGTCTAACATGAGTCTTTGTCTCAAGAATATGGATCTTTGTCTCACTAAAATGAATCTTTGTCTCGCTAACATGAGTCTTTGTCTCACTAACATATGTCTCTGTCTCACTAACATGAGTTTTTGTCTAACATGAGTCTTTGTCTCACAAACATGAGTCTTTGTCTGACTAACATGAGTCTTTATCTCACTAATATATTTCTCTGTCTCACTAACATGAGTCTTTGTCTAACATGAGTCTTTGTCTCGCAAACATGAGTCTTTGTCTCACTAAAATGAATCTTTGTCTCACTAACATGAGTCTTTGTCTTACTAACATGAGTCTCTGTCTCACTAACATGAGTCTTTGTCTCACTAACATGAGTCTTTGTCTCACTAACATGAGTCTTTGTCTCACTAACATGAGTCTTTGTCTCACTAACATGAGTCTTTGTCTCACTAACATGAGTCTTTGTCTCACTAACATGAGTCTTTGTCTCACTAACATGAGTCTTTGTCTCACTAACATGAGTCTTTGTCTCAATAACATGAGTCTTTGTCTAACATGAGTCTTTGTGTCACTAACATGAGTCTTTGTCTCACTAACATGAGTCTTTGTCTCACTAACATGAGTCTTTTCTTACTAACATGAGTCTCTGTCTCACTAACATGAGTTTTTGTCTCACTAATATGAGCCTTTGTCTCACTAACATGAGTCTTTGTCTCACTAACATGAGTCTTTGTCTCACTAACATGAGTCTTTGTCTCACTAACATGAGTCTTTGTCTCACTAACATGAGTCTTTGTCTCACTAACATGAGTCTTTGTCTCACTAACATGAGTCTTTGTCTAACTAACATGAAGCTTTGTCTCACTAACATGAAGCTTTGTCTCACTAACATGAGTCTGTGTCTCACTAACATGAGTCTTTGTCTCACTAACATGAGTCTTTGTCTCACTAACATGAGTCTTTGTCTCACTAACATGAGTCTTTGTCTCACTAACATGAGTTTCTTTCTCACTAACATGAGTCTTTGTCTAACATGAGTCTTTGTCTCACTAACATGAATCTTTGTCTCACTAACATGAGTCTCTGTCTCACTAACATGAGTCTTTGTCTCACTAACATGAGTCTTTGTCTCACTAACATGAGTCTTTGTCTCACTAACATGAGTCTTTGTCTCACTAACATGTGTCTCTGTCTCACTAACATGAGTCTTTGTCTCACTAACATGAGTCTTTTTCTCACTAACATGAGTCTTTGTCTGACTAACATGAGTTTCTGTCTCACTAACATGAGTCTTTGTCTAACATGAGTCTTTGTCTCACAAACATGAGTCTTTGTCTCACTAACATGAGTCTTTTTCTCACTAACATGAGTCTTTGTCTTACTAACATGAGTCTCTGTCTCACTAACATGAGTCTTTGTCTCACTAACATGAGTCTTTGTCTCAAGAATATGGATCTTTGTCTCACTAAAATGAATCTTTGTCTCGCTAACATGAGTCTTTGTCTCACTAACATATGTCTCTGTCTCACTAACATGAGTCTTTGTCTAACATGAGTCTTTGTCTCACAAACATGAGTCTTTGTCTGACTAACATGAGTCTTTATCTCACTAATATATGTCTCTGTCTCACTAACATGAGTCTTTGTCTAACATGAGTCTTTGTCTCGCAAACATGAGTCTTTGTCTCACTAAAATGAATCTTTGTCTCACTAACATGAGTCTTTGTCTTACTAACATGAGTCTCTGTCTCACTAACATGAGTCTTTGTCTCACTAACATGAGTCTTTGTCTCACTAACATGAGTCTTTGTCTCACTAACATGAGTCTTTGTCTCACTAACATGAGTCTTTGTCTCACTAACATGAGTCTTTGTCTCACTAACATGAGTCTTTGTCTCACTAACATGAGTCTTTGTCTCACTAACATGAGTCTTTGTCTCACTAACATGAGTCTTTGTCTAACATGAGTCTTTGTGTCACTAACATGAGTCTTTGTCTCACTAACATGAGTCTTTGTCTCACTAACATGAGTCTTTTCTTACTAACATGAGTCTCTGTCTCACTAACATGAGTTTTTGTCTCACTAATATGAGCCTTTGTCTCACTAACATGAGTCTTTGTCTCACTAACATGAGTCTTTGTCTCACTAACATGAGTCTTTGTCTCACTAACATGAGTCTTTGTCTCACTAACATGAGTCTTTGTCTCACTAACATGAGTCTTTGTCTCACTAACATGAGTCTTTGTCTAACTAACATGAAGCTTTGTCTCACTAACATGAAGCTTTGTCTCACTAACATGAGTCTGTGTCTTACTAACATGAGTCTTTGTCTCACTAACATGAGTCTTTGTCTCACTAACATGAGTCTTTGTCTGACTAACATGAGTCTTTGTCTCACTAACATGAGTTTCTGTCTCACTAACATGAGTCTTTGTCTAACATGAGTCTTTGTCTCACTAACATGAATCTTTGTCTCACTAACATGAGTCTCTGTCTCACTAACATGAGTCTTTGTCTCACTAACATGAGTCTTTGTCTCACTAACATGAGTCTTTGTCTCACTAACATGAGTCTTTGTCTCACTAACATGTGTCTCTGTCTCACTAACATGAGTCTTTGTCTCACTAACATGAGTCTTTTTCTCACTAACATGAGTCTTTGTCTGACTAACATGAGTTTCTGTCTCACTAACATGAGTCTTTGTCTAACATGAGTCTTTGTCTCACAAACATGAGTCTTTGTCTCACTAACATGAGTCTTTTTCTCACTAACATGAGTCTTTGTCTTACTAACATGAGTCTCTGTCTCACTAACATGAGTCTTTGTCTCACTAACATGAGTCTTTGTCTCACTAACATGAATCTTTGTCTCACTAACATGAGTCTTTGGCTCATTAACATGAGTCTTTGTCTCACTAACATGAGTCTTTGTCTTACTAACATATGTCTCTGTCTCACTAACATGAGTCTTTGTCTCACTAACATAAGTCTTTGTCTCACTAACATGAGTCTATGTCTGACTAACATGAGTCTTTGTCTAACATGAGTCTTTGTCTCACAAACATGAGTCTTTGTCTCACTAAAATGAATCTTTGTCTCACTAACATGAGTCTTTGTCTCACTAACATGAGTCTTTGTCTCACTAACATGAGTCTTTGTCTCACTAACATGAGTCTTTGTCTCACTAACATGAGTCTTTGTCTCACTAACATGAGTCTTTGTCTCACTAACATGAGTCTTTGTCTAACTAACATGAAGCTTTGTCTCACTAACATGAAGCTTTGTCTCACTAACATGAGTCTGTGTCTCACTAACATGAGTCTTTGTCTCACTAACATGAGTCTTTGTCTCACTAACATGTGTCTCTGTCTCACTAACATGAGTCTTTGTCTCACTAACATGAGTCTTTTTCTCACTAACATGAGTCTTTGTCTGACTAACATGAGTTTCTGTCTCACTAACATGAGTCTTTGTCTAACATGAGTCTTTGTCTCACAAACATGAGTCTTTGTCTCACTAACATGAGTCTTTTTCTCACTAACATGAGTCTTTGTCTTACTAACATGAGTCTCTGTCTCACTAACATGAGTCTTTGTCTCACTAACATGAGTCTTTGTCTCAAGAATATGGATCTTTGTCTCACTAAAATGAATCTTTGTCTCGCTAACATGAGTCTTTGTCTCACTAACATATGTCTCTGTCTCACTAACATGAGTCTTTGTCTAACATGAGTCTTTGTCTCACAAACATGAGTCTTTGTCTGACTAACATGAGTCTTTATCTCACTAATATATGTCTCTGTCTCACTAACATGAGTCTTTGTCTAACATGAGTCTTTGTCTCGCAAACATGAGTCTTTGTCTCACTAAAATGAATCTTTGTCTCACTAACATGAGTCTTTGTCTTACTAACATGAGTCTCTGTCTCACTAACATGAGTCTTTGTCTCACTAACATGAGTCTTTGTCTCACTAACATGAGTCTTTGTCTCACTAACATGAGTCTTTGTCTCACTAACATGAGTCTTTGTCTCACTAACATGAGTCTTTGTCTCACTAACATGAGTCTTTGTCTCACTAACATGAGTCTTTGTCTCACTAACATGAGTCTTTGTCTCACTAACATGAGTCTTTGTCTAACATGAGTCTTTGTGTCACTAACATGAGTCTTTGTCTCACTAACATGAGTCTTTGTCTCACTAACATGAGTCTTTTCTTACTAACATGAGTCTCTGTCTCACTAACATGAGTTTTTGTCTCACTAATATGAGCCTTTGTCTCACTAACATGAGTCTTTGTCTCACTAACATGAGTCTTTGTCTCACTAACATGAGTCTTTGTCTCACTAACATGAGTCTTTGTCTCACTAACATGAGTCTTTGTCTCACTAACATGAGTCTTTGTCTCACTAACATGAGTCTTTGTCTAACTAACATGAAGCTTTGTCTCACTAACATGAAGCTTTGTCTCACTAACATGAGTCTGTGTCTTACTAACATGAGTCTTTGTCTCACTAACATGAGTCTTTGTCTCACTAACATGAGTCTTTGTCTGACTAACATGAGTCTTTGTCTCACTAACATGAGTTTCTGTCTCACTAACATGAGTCTTTGTCTAACATGAGTCTTTGTCTCACTAACATGAATCTTTGTCTCACTAACATGAGTCTCTGTCTCACTAACATGAGTCTTTGTCTCACTAACATGAGTCTTTGTCTCACTAACATGAGTCTTTGTCTCACTAACATGAGTCTTTGTCTCACTAACATGTGTCTCTGTCTCACTAACATGAGTCTTTGTCTCACTAACATGAGTCTTTTTCTCACTAACATGAGTCTTTGTCTGACTAACATGAGTTTCTGTCTCACTAACATGAGTCTTTGTCTAACATGAGTCTTTGTCTCACAAACATGAGTCTTTGTCTCACTAACATGAGTCTTTTTCTCACTAACATGAGTCTTTGTCTTACTAACATGAGTCTCTGTCTCACTAACATGAGTCTTTGTCTCACTAACATGAGTCTTTGTCTCACTAACATGAATCTTTGTCTCACTAACATGAGTCTTTGGCTCATTAACATGAGTCTTTGTCTCACTAACATGAGTCTTTGTCTTACTAACATATGTCTCTGTCTCACTAACATGAGTCTTTGTCTCACTAACATAAGTCTTTGTCTCACTAACATGAGTCTATGTCTGACTAACATGAGTCTTTGTCTAACATGAGTCTTTGTCTCACAAACATGAGTCTTTGTCTCACTAAAATGAATCTTTGTCTCACTAACATGAGTCTTTGTCTCACTAACATGAGTCTTTGTCTCACTAACATGAGTCTTTGTCTCACTAACATGAGTCTTTGTCTCACTAACATGAGTCTTTGTCTCACTAACATGAGTCTTTGTCTCACTAACATGAGTCTTTGTCTAACTAACATGAAGCTTTGTCTCACTAACATGAAGCTTTGTCTCACTAACATGAGTCTGTGTCTCACTAACATGAGTCTTTGTCTCACTAACATAAGTCTTTGTCTCACTAACATGAGTCTTTGTCTCACTAACATGAGTCTTTGTCTGACTAACATGAGTTTCTGTCTCACTAACATGAGTCTTTGTCTAACATGAGTCTTTGTCTCACTAACATGAATCTTTGTCTGACTAACATGAGTCTTTATCTCACTAATATATGTCTCTGTCTCACTAACATGAGTCTTTGTCTAACATGAGTCTTTGTCTCGCAAACATGAGTCTTTGTCTCACTAAAATGAATCTTTGTCTCACTAACATGAGTCTTTGTCTTACTAACATGAGTCTCTGTCTCACTAACATGAGTCTTTGTCTCACTAACATGAGTCTTTGTCTCACTAACATGAGTCTTTGTCTCACTAACATGAGTCTTTGTCTCACTAACATGAGTCTTTGTCTCACTAACATGAGTCTTTGTCTCACTAACATGAGTCTTTGTCTCACTAACATGAGTCTTTGTCTAACATGAGTCTTTGTGTCACTAACATGAGTCTTTGTCTCACTAACATGAGTCTTTGTCTCACTAACATAAGTCTTTTCTTACTAACATGAGTCTCTGTCTCACTAACATGAGTTTTTGTCTCACTAATATGAGCCTTTGTCTCACTAACATGAGTCTTTGTCTCACTAACATGAGTCTTTGTCTCACTAACATGAGTCTTTGTCTCACTAACATGAGTCTTTGTCTCACTAACATGAGTCTTTGTCTCACTAACATGAGTCTTTGTCTAACTAACATGAAGCTTTGTCTCACTAACATGAAGCTTTGTCTCACTAACATGAGTCTGTGTCTTACTAACATGAGTCTTTGTTTCACTAACATGAGTCTTTGTCTCACTAACATGAGTCTTTGTCTCACTAACATGAGTCTTTGTCTCACTAACATGAGTTTCTGTCTCACTAACATGAGTCTTTGTCTAACATGAGTCTTTGTCTCACTAACATGAATCTTTGTCTCACTAACATGAGTCTCTGTCTCACTAACATGAGTCTTTGTCTCACTAACATGAGTCTTTGTCTCACTAACATGAGTCTTTGTCTCACTAACATGAGTCTTTGTCTCACTAACATGTGTCTCTGTCTCACTAACATGAGTCTTTGTCTCACTAACATGAGTCTTTTTCTCACTAACATGAGTCTTTGTCTGACTAACATGAGTTTCTGTCTCACTAACATGAGTCTTTGTCTAACATGAGTCTTTGTCTCACAAACATGAGTCTTTGTCTCACTAACATGAGTCTTTTTCTCACTAACATGAGTCTTTGTCTTACTAACATGAGTCTCTGTCTCACTAACATGAGTCTTTGTCTCACTAACATGAGTCTTTGTCTCACTAACATGAATCTTTGTCTCACTAACATGAGTCTTTGGCTCATTAACATGAGTCTTTGTCTCACTAACATGAGTCTTTGTCTTACTAACATATGTCTCTGTCTCACTAACATGAGTCTTTGTCTCACTAACATAAGTCTTTGTCTCACTAACATGAGTCTATGTCTGACTAACATGAGTCTTTGTCTAACATGAGTCTTTGTCTCACAAACATGAGTCTTTGTCTCACTAAAATGAATCTTTGTCTCACTAACATGAGTCTTTGTCTCACTAACATGAGTCTTTGTCTCACTAACATGAGTCTTTGTCTCACTAACATGAGTCTTTGTCTCACTAACATGAGTCTTTGTCTCACTAACATGAGTCTTTGTCTCACTAACATGAGTCTTTGTCTAACTAACATGAAGCTTTGTCTCACTAACATGAAGCTTTGTCTCACTAACATGAGTCTGTGTCTCACTAACATGAGTCTTTGTCTCACTAACATAAGTCTTTGTCTCACTAACATGAGTCTTTGTCTCACTAACATGAGTCTTTGTCTGACTAACATGAGTTTCTGTCTCACTAACATGAGTCTTTGTCTAACATGAGTCTTTGTCTCACTAACATGAATCTTTGTCTCACTAACATGAGTCTTTGTCTCACTAACATGAGTTTTTGTCTCACTAACATGAGTCTTTGTCTCACTAACATGAGTCATTGTCTCACTAACATGAGTCCTTGTCTCACTATCATGAGTCTTTGTCTCACTAACATGAGTCTTTGTCTGACTAACATGAGTTTCTATCTCACTAACATGAGTCTTTGTCTAACATGAGTCTTTGTCTCACAAACATGAGTCTTTGTCTCACTAACATGAGTCTTTGTCTCACTAACATGAGTCTTTGTCTCACTAACATGAGTCTTTGTCTCACTAACATGAGTCTTTGTCTCACTAACATGAGTCTTTGGCTCATTAACATGATTCTTTGTCTCACTAACATGAGTCTTTGTCTCACTAACATATGTCTCTGTCTCACTAACATGAGTCTTTGTCTCACTAACATGAGTCTTTGTCTCACTAACATGAGTCTATGTCTGACTAACATGAGTCTTTGTCTAACATGAGTCTTTGTCTCACAAACATGAGTCTTTGTCTCACTAAAATGAATCTTTGTCTCGCTAACATGAGTCTTTGTCTCACTAACATATGTCTCTGTCTCACTAACATGAGTCTTTGTCTAACATGAGTCTTTGTCTCACAAACATGAGTCTTTGTCTGACTAACATGAGTCTTTGTCTCACTAACATATGTCTCTGTCTCACTAACATGAGTCTTTGTCTAACATGAGTCTTTGTCTCGCAAACATGAGTCTTTGTCTCACTAAAATGAATCTTTGTCTCACTAACATGAGTCTTTGTCTTACTAACATGAGTCTCTGTCTCACTAACATGAGTCTTTGTCTCACTAACATGAGTCTTTGTCTCACTAACATGAGTCCTTGTCTCACTAACATGAGTCTTTGTCTCACTAACATGAGTCTTTGTCTCACTAACATGAGTCTTTGTCTCACTAACATGAGTCTTTGTCTCACTAACATGAGTCTTTGTCTCACTAACATGAGTCTTTGTCTCACTAACATGAGTCTTTGTCTAACATGAGTCTTTGTGTCACTAACATAAGTCTTTGTCTCACTAACATGAGTCTTTGTCTCACTAACATGAGTCTTTTCTTACTAACATGAGTCTCTGTCTCACTAACATGAGTTTTTGTCTCACTAATATGAGCCTTTGTCTCACTAACATGAGTCTTTGTCTCCCTAACATGAGTATTTGTCTCACTAACATGAGTCTTTGTCTCACTAACATGAGTCTTTGTCTCACTAACATGAGTCTTTGTCTCACTAACATGAGTCTTTGTCTCACTAACATGAGTCTTTGTCTCACTAACATGAGTCTTTGTCTAACATGAGTCTTTGTCTCACTAACATGAGTCTTTGTCTAACATGAGTCTTTGTCTTACTAACATGAGTCTTTGTCTAACATGAGTCTTTCTCTCACTAACATGAGTCTTTGTCTAACATGATTCTTTGTCTAACATGATTCTTTGTGTAACATGAGTCTTTGTCTAATATGAGTCTTTGTCTAACATGAGTCTTTGTCTAACATGAGTCTTTTTCTAACATGAGTCTTTGTTTAACATGAGTCTTTGTCTCACTAAAATGAGTCTTTGTCTCACTAACATGAGTCTTTGTCTAACATGAGTCTTTGTCTCACTAACATGAGTCTTTGTCTCACTAACATGAGTCTTTGTCTAACATGAGTCTTTGTCTCACTAACATGAGTCTTTGTCTCACTAACATGACTCTTTGTCTAACATGAGTCTTTGTCTCACTAAAATGAGTCTTTGTCTAACATGATTGTTTGTCTCACTAACATGAGTCTTTGTCTCATTAGCATGAGTCTTTGTCTCACTAACATGAGTCTGTGTCTCACTAACATGAGTCTCTGTCTCACGAACATGAATCTTTGTCTCACTAACATGAGTCTTTGTCTCACTAACATGAGTCTTTGTCTCACTAACATGAGTCTTTGTCTCACTAACATAAGTCTCTGTCTAACATGAGTCTTTGTCTCACTAACATGAGTCTCTGTCTAACATGAGTCTTTGTCTCACTAACATGAGTCTTTGTCTAACATGAGTCTTTGTCTCACTAACATGAGTCTTTGTCTATTATGAGTCTTTGTCTAACATGAGTCTTTGTCTAACATGAGTCTTTTATCTAACATGAGTCTTTGTCTAACATGAGTCTATGTCGCACTAACATGAGTCTTTGTCGCACTAACATGAGTCTTTGTCTAAGATGAGTCTTTGTCTCCCTAACATGAGTCTTTGTCTCACTAACATGAGTCTTTGTCTCACTAACATGAGTCTTTGTCTAACATGAGTCTTTGTCTCACTAACATGAGTCTTTGTCTCACTAACATTAGTCTTTGTCTCACTAACATGAGTCTTTGTCTCACTAACATGAGTCTTTGTCTCACTAACATGAGTCTTTGTCTAACTAACATGAAGCTTTGTCTCACTATCATGAAGCTTTGTCTCACTAACATGAGTCTGTGTCTCACTAACATGAGACTTTGTCTCACTAACATGAGTCTTTGTCTGACTAACATGAGTTTCTGTCTCACTAACATGAGTCTTTGTCTAACATGAGTCTTTGTCTCACTAACATGAGTCTTTGTCTCACTAACATGAGTCTTTATCTGACTAACATGAGTTTCTGTCTCACTAACATGAGTCTTTGTCTAACATGAGTCTTTGTCTCACTAACATGAATCTTTGTCTCACTAACATGAGTCTCTGTCTCACTAACATGAGTCTTTGTCTCACTAACATGAGTCTTTGTCTCACTAACATGAGTCTTTGTCTCACTAACATGAGTCTTTGTATCACTAACATGTGTCTCTGTCTCACTAACATGAGTCTTTGTCTCACTAACATGAGTCTTTGTCTCACTAACATGAGTCTTTGTCTGACTAACATGAGTTTCTGTCTCACTAACATGAGTCTTTGTCTAACATGAGTCTTTGTCTCACAAACATGAGTCTTTGTCTCACTAACATGAGTCTTTGTCTCACTAACCTGAGTCTTTGTCTTACTAACATGAGTCTCTGTCTCACTAACATGAGTCTTTGTCTCACTAACATGAGTCTTTGTCTCACTAACATGAGTCTTTGTCTCACTAACATGAGTCTTTGGCTCATTAGCATGAGTCTTTGTCTCACTAAACTGAGTCTTTGTCTCACTAACATGACTCTTTGTCTCACTAACATGAGTCTTTGTCTCACTAACATGAGTCTTTGTCTCACTAACATGAGTCTTTGTCTAATATGAGTCTTTGTCTTACTAACATGAGTCTTTTCTAACATGAGTCTTTGTCTCACTAACATGAGTCTTTGTCTAACATGAGTCTTTGTCTAACATGATTCTTTGTGGAACATGAGTCTTTGTCTAACATGAGTTTTTGTCTAACATGAGTCTTTGTCTAACATGAGTCTTTGTCTAACATGAGTCTTTGTCTCACTAAAATGAGTCTTTGTCTCACTAACATGAGTCTTTGTCTAACATGAGTCTTTGTCTCCCTAACATGAGTCTTTGTCTCACTAACATGAGTCTTTGTCTCACTAACATGAGTCTTTGTCTAACATGAGTCTTTGTCTCACTAACATGAGTCTTTGTCTAACATGAGCCTTTGTCTCACTAACATGAGTCTTTGTCTAACATGAGTCTTTGTCTAACATGAGTCTTTGTCTCACTAACATGAGTCTTTTCTTACTAACATGAGTCTCTGTCTCACTAACATGAGTTTTTGTCTCACTAATATGAGCCTTTGTCTCACTAACATGAGTCTTTGTCTCACTAACATGAGTCTTTGTCTCACTAACATGAGTCTTTGTCTCACTAACATGAGTCTTTGTCTCACTAACATGAGTCTTTGTCTCACTAACATGAGTCTTTGTCTCACTAACATGAGTCTTTGTCTCACTAACATGAGTCTTTGTCTAACATGAGTCTTTGTCTCACTAACATGAGTCTTTGTCTAACATGAGTCTTTGTCTCACTAACATGAGTCTTTGTCTAACATGAGTCTTTCTCTCACTAACATGAGTCTTTGTCTAACATGATTCTTTGTCTAACATGATTCTTTGTGTAACATGAGTCTTTGTCTAACATGAGTCTTTGTCTAACATGAGTCTTTGTCTAACATGAGTCTTTGTCTAACATGAATCTTTGTTTAACATGAGTCTTTGTCTCACTAAAATGAGTCTTTGTCTCACTAACATGAGTCTTTGTCTAACATAAGTCTTTGTCTCACTAACATGAGTCTTTGTCTCACTAACATGAGTCTTTGTCTAACATGAGTCTTTGTCTCACTAACATGAGTCTTTGTCTAACATAATTGTTTGTCTCACTAACATGAGTCTTTGTCTCATTAGCATGAGTCTTTGTCTCACTAACATGAGTCTGTGTCTCACTAACATGAGTCTCTGTCTCACTAACATGAATCTTTGTCTCACTAACATGAGTCTTTGTCTCACTAACATGAGTCTTTGTCTCACTAACATGAGTCTTTGTCTCACTAACATGAGTCTCTGTCTAACATGAGTCTTTGTCTCACTAACATGAGTCTCTGTCTAACATGAGTCTTTGTCTCACTAACATGAGTCTTTGTCTAACATGAGTCTTTGTCTCACTAACATGAGTCTTTGTCTATTATGAGTCTTTGTCTAACATGAGTCTTTGTCTAACATGAGTCTTTGTCTAACATGAGTCTTTGTCTAACATGAGTCTATGTCGCACTAAAATGAGTCTTTGTCGCACTAACATGAGTCTTTGTCTAAGATGAGTCTTTGTCTCCCTAACATGAGTCTTTGTCTCACTAACATGAGTCTTTGTCTCACTAACATGAGTCTTTGTCTAACATGAGTCTTTGTCTCACTAACATGAGTCTTTGTCTCACTAACATTAGTCTTTGTCTCACTAACATGAGTCTTTGTCTCACTAACATGAGTCTTTGTCTCACTAACATGAGTCTTTGTCTAACATGAGTCTTTGTCTCACTAACATGAGTCTTTGTCTCATTAACATGAGTCTTTGTCTAACATGAGTCTTTGTCTAACATGAGTCTCTGTCTCACTAACATGAGTCTTTGTCTCACTAACATGAGTCTTTATCTCACTAACATGAGTCTCTGTCTCACTAACATGAGTCTATGTCTCACTAACATGAGTCTTTGTCTCACTAACATGAGTCTTTGTCTCACTAACATGAGTCTTTGTCTAACTAACATGAAGCTTTGTCTCACTATCATGAAGCTTTGTCTCACTAACATGAGTCTGTGTCTCACTAACATGAGACTTTGTCTCACTAACATGAGTCTTTGTCTGACTAACATGAGTTTCTGTCTCACTAACATAAGTCTTTGTCTAACATGAGTATTTGTCTCACTAACATGAGTCTTTGTCTCACTAACATGAGTCTTTGTCTGACTAACATGAGTTTCTGTCTCACTAACATGAGTCTTTGTCTAACATGAGTCTTTGTCTCACTAACATGAATCTTTGTCTCACTAACATGAGTCTCTGTCTCACTAACATGAGTCTTTGTCTCACTAACATGAGTCTTTGTCTCACTAACATGAGTCTTTGTCTCACTAACATGAGTCTTTGTCTAACTAACATGAGTCTTTGTCTCACTAACATGAGTCTTTGGCTCATTAACATGAGTCTTTGTCTCACTAACATGAGTCTTTGTCTCACTAACATGAGTCTTTGTCTCACTAACATGAGTCTTTGTCTCACTAACATGAGTCTTTGTCTAATATGAGTCTTTGTTTTACTAACATGAGTCTTTCTAACATGAATCTTTGTCTCACTAACATGAGTCTTTGTCTAACATGAGTCTTTGTCTAACATGATTCTTTGTGGAACATGAGTCTTTGTCTAACATGAGTTTTTGTCTAACATGAGTCTTTGTCTAACATGAGTCTTTGTCTAACATGAGTCTTTGTCTCACTAAAATGAGTCTTTGTCTCACTAACATGAGTCTTTGTCTAACATGAGTCTTTGTCTCACTAACATGAGTCTTTGTCTAACATGAGTCTTTGTCTCACTAACATGAGTCTTTGTCTAACATGAGTCTTTGTCTCACTAACATGAGTCTTTGTCTAACATGAGTCTTTGTCTCACTAACATGAGTCTTTGTCTAACATGAGTCTTTGTCTAACATGAGTCTTTGTCTCACTAACATGAGTCTTTGTCTCACTAACATGAGTCTTTGTCTCACTAACATGAGTCTTTGTCTCACTAACATGAGTCTTTGTCTAACTAACATGAGTCTTTGTCTCATTAGCATGAGTCTTTGTCTCACTAACATGAGTCTGTGTCTCACTAACATGAGTTTCTGTCTCACTAACATGAATCTTTGTCTCACTAACATGAGTCTTTGTCTCACTAACATGAGTCTATGTCTAACATGAGTCTTTGTCTCACTAACATGAGTCTTTGACTCACTAACATGAGTCTTTGTCTCACTAACATGAGTCTTTGTCTCACTAACATGAGTCTTTGTCTCACTAACATGAGTCTTTGTCTCACTAACATGAGTCTTTGTCTCACTAACATGAGTCTTTGTCTCACTAACATGAGTCTTTGTCTAACTAACATGAAGCTTTGTCTCACTAACATGAGTCTGTGTCTCACTAACATGAGCCTTTGTCTCACTAACATTAGTCATTGTCTCACTAACATGAGTCTTTGTCTCATTAACATGAGTCTTTGTCTCACTAACATGAGTCTTTGTCTATCATGAGTCTCTGTCTCACTAACATGAGTCTTTGTCTCACTAACATGAGTCTTTGTCTCACTAACATGAGTCTTTGTCTCACTAACATGAGTCTTTGTCTCACTAACATGAGTCTTTGTCTAACTAACATGAAGCTTTGTCTCACTAACATGAGTCTGTGTCTCACTAACATGAGCCTTTGTCTCACTAACATTAGTCATTGTCTCACTAACATGAGTCTTTGTCTCATTAACATGAGTCTTTGTCTAACATGAGTCTTTGTCTAACATGAGTCTCTGTCTCACTAACATGAGTCTTTGTCTCACTAACATGAGTCTTTGTCTCACTAACATGAGTCTTTGTCTAACATGAGTCTTTGTCTCACTAACATGAGTCTTTGTCTCACTAACATGAGTCTTTGTCTCACTAACATGAGTCTTTGTCTCACTAACATGAGTCTATGTCTAACATGAGTCTTTGTCTCACTAACATGAGTCTTTGTCTCACTAACATGAGTCTTTGTCTCACTAACATGAGTCTTTGTCTCACTAACATGAGTCTTTGTCTCACTAACATGAGTCTTTGTCTCACTAACATGAGTCTTTGTCTCACTAACATGAGTCTTTGTCTCACTAACATGAGTCTTTGTCTAACTAACATGAAGCTTTGTCTCACTAACATGAGTCTGTGTCTCACTAACATGAGCCTTTGTCTCACTAACATTAGTCATTGTCTCACTAACATGAGTCTTTGTCTCATTAACATGAGTCTTTGTCTCACTAACATGAGTCTTTGTCTCACTAACATGAGTCTTTGTCTCACTAACATGAGTCTTTGTCTCACTAACATGAGTCTTTGTCTAACTAACATGAAGCTTTATCTCACTAACATGAGTCTGTGTCTCACTAACATGAGCCTTTGTCTCACTAACATTAGTCATTGTCTCACTAACATGAGTCTTTGTCTCATTAACATGAGTCTTTGTCTAACATGAGTCTTTGTCTAACATGAGTCTCTGTCTCACTAACATGAGTCTTTGTCTCACTAACATGAGTCTTTGTCTCACTAACATGAGTCTTTGTCTAACATGAGTCTTTGTCTCACTAACATGAGTCTTTGTCTCACTAACATGAGTCTTTGTCTCACTAATATGAGTCTTTGTCTCACTAACATGAGTCTATGTCTAACATGAGTCTTTGTCTCACTAACATGAGTCTTTGTCTCACTAACATGAGTCTTTGTCTCACTAACATGAGTCTTTGTCTCACTAACATGAGTCTTTGTCTCACTAACATGAGTCTTTGTCTCACTAACATGAGTCTTTGTCTCACTAACATGAGTCTTTGTCTCACTAACATGAGTCTTTGTCTAACTAACATGAAGCTTTGTCTCACTAACATGAGTCTGTGTCTCACTAACATGAGCCTTTGTCTCACTAACATTAGTCATTGTCTCACTAACATGAGTCTTTGTCTCATTAACATGAGTCTTTGTCTCACTAACATGAGTCTTTGTCTCACTAACATGAGTCTTTGTCTCACTAACATGAGTCTTTGTCTCACTAACATGAGTCTTTGTCTAACTAACATGAAGCTTTGTCTCACTAACATGAGTCTGTGTCTCACTAACATGAGCCTTTGTCTCACTAACATTAGTCATTGTCTCACTAACATGAGTCTTTGTCTCATTAACATGAGTCTTTTTCTAACATGAGTCTTTGTCTAACATGAGTCTCTGTCTCACTAACATGAGTCTTTGTCTCACTAACATGAGTCTTTGTCTCACTAACATGAGTCTTTGTCTCACTAACATGAGTCTTTGTCTCACTAACATGAGTCTTTGTCTCATTAACATGAGTCTTTGTCTAAAATGAGTCTTTGTCTTCTTCTTCTTCTGCGTACACAGTCAGACAGTAACCATTATTTTTTCGAAAAAAGCGGCGGTCATCCTGAGACTCTCGCCACTACCATAGAGCTTGTCTTGCAGTTCCACTGGCAATGGCCACATCTGCTCTCTCTGATCCCCGTATGTCGGGCAGTTCTGCAGCAGATGTTCAGTGGTCATTTTACCAGTACCGCACGAGCATTCGTCGGTACACCCTATCTTCAATTTGTTGAATAGGTGGTACCTCAGTCTATTGTGGCCAGTGCGAAGTCTGAAGACAACGACCTGCTCTCTTCGGTTCAACTGGTAATAGGCATCGTTTTTGGGGTAACCAGTATGTTCGGTTTCCCATTTGGTAATGTACCTGGCTTTGATAAGCCGTTTTGACTCTTCGTACGTCATACTGGTATCTGTTTGTGGTAGCCTTGCACCTTCTTTTGCCAGTCTGTCTGCCTCCTCGTTGCCTTGGATGTTGCAGTGTGACGGAACCCACTGTACCACTACCCTTTTTGGTGCGGACAGCTGGCACAGTTTGCAGAGTGCTGCTCTTAAGTCATTAAGCTCAGTGTTTTTCTGGCTTTTTAGCGCTGTGACTACGGCGAGAGCATCTGTCAGCAAGACTATGTGGCTCTCATTTTCACTGTGTGTTGCCATTTCTTCCACTGCCGCCCTCAGTGCCTCTGCCTCCGCTCTGAAATTGCTTGTGTACTTACCAGTAGCGAATGACAGTGTTATTTTTCTGCCATTTGGTAGGTTCAGGAATGCTCCTGCCCCTCCGTTCTGTGTAGTGTTTGTTACAGAACCGTCGGTGTATGCATGGGTCCAGTCCATGCTTGGGTAGCTTTTCGTTATGAAGCTTAGGGTAGTGTCTCTCCTTTCTTTTTCGGTCTGGCAGTTTTTGTTTGCAATACCTGGTATATTTTCTACCACCTCTGGAAATATATCCTGCCTCCAAGTAGGTTTTCGTACAGTAGTGATGGGTTTTGGTGTTGTTAGTGCGTTTATGGGATCTTCGTGCATCTTTGCTTTGGCTATTTCTGCAAAGTTTCTCCGCTTTAGTTTCCCAGTTCCCAAATTGTTTAGCCTCTGGTACATTGGATGGTCCGTCAGTCTTCGGAGTTTCTCTGACTGCAGCTGGGCTCTGCAGTCTCTTCTGTCGGTCATGGATTGCAGTTTTGTAATCTTTTCAAGTTCTACAATTGGCGTTGACTTCATGCCACCTGTTATAATTCTCATGGCTTGGTTTTGAAGTTTGTTAACTTTATCGAAGTTCGCCTTCGCTGCTGTTGTCCATGCCGCGATGCCATACTCGAGAACTGGTCTCACTCTTCCAGTGTACAGTTTCTTTAGTATGCCTTCGTCTGCTCCCCAGCTTGTGCCAGCAAGTTTCCTCATGATCGCCATTCTTTCTCTGGCTTTCATTCGGTTTCTCTCAATCTGACTTTTCCATGTCATGCGCCGATCAAATGTGACTCCCAGATAGGTTGGGTTGTCGTTTGGCTGCAGGATTTTGCCATTTAGGCTTAATTTGGTACTTTGGGGTTTTAATGAGAGCGAGAATATTGTGCACGTGGTTTTCTCCTCGTTTATTTTGACCAGCCATGAGTTCGCCCACTCTTCCAGCGATGTTAGGGCCGTTTGCATCCGATTTCTTGCTATGGTGAGATTCTTTTCAGAGGTCCACATAGCCAGATCGTCTGCAAACATTGAGCTATGGACTCTTCTTGGTATATTCTCTGTAATATCGTTTATATATACCAGGAAGAGTGTGGGTGACAGTACTCCCCCTTGGGGTACTCCCTGCTCGAGTGTCACCTTTTTGCTCATCTGCCCTTGTACTTGGACTCTGGCCGTTCTTTGTTTGAGGTAGTGGTTGATCCACTTGTACATCTTCCCACAAACATCACTTCTTCTTAGCTTGACTCTAAGTCCATCCTTCCAGACTTTGTCAAATGCCTTTTCCAGATCCACCCAAACAGCTACTGTGTGTTTCTGTGCCTGGTAGGCATCTTCTATCTCCTGGGCTATGAGGATGACCTGGTCCTCAGTGGATCTGTGCTGTCTAAAGCCGGCTTGCTGTGGAATTAGTATTCGTTTTTCTTCCAGATGCCACATCAGTCTGGTGTTTATCATCCGTTCCATCAGCTTGCCGACACAGCTCAGTAGGCTTATGGGCCTGTATCCATTCGGATCTGTTTTGTCCTTTCCTGTTTTTGGTACTGGTACCAGTATTGCATCTTTCCATGCCTGGGGTACAATACCCCTTTTCCAGCTTTGGTTCAGGACTGATAGTAGTTTTTTCTTCGCTGTTTGGCCCAGCCCCATCAACATTTCGTTTGTTATCCCGTCTTTTCCGGGAGATTTCCTTCTCTTTAGTGTTCTCATAGCCTCTTCCATTTCGCGCATTGTTAGTTTGGCCATCATGTGCTCTTCAGGAGCCGTATTTATGTTTTCGTGCCCCTTTAGCTCTTCGCTAATGTCTGTATGCTTATCTGCAGGGACCTCGATGTGGTTTGCTCTGGCATAGTGATCGACAAAGGCGTTTGCGGCTTTCTTACCTGTGATCAAGTTCTCGCCTTGCTTGATAGTAATTTGTTTATTTGACGGGGTTTCGTCGTTCATGGCTCTGACTAGCTTCCATAGCTTGTTCCCTTCTTTGTCCAGGTTTGTTTTTTTTTTTTGTTTTTTTTTTTGCGTTCGCCTTATTTCTCTAATCCCCAAGGCGGTGTGCATTGCACTGCGTTTTTATTTTGCGCCTGTCGGCCCAGTGCATCCGACTTCAGCATGCATTTTATGTAAGGGTCTGCTTCCTCCTGCATTTTCTAAGGGTTTGCTTCCCCGGGGTAACGGCCGGTGCTGAGATGGGGATCGAACCCAGCACCTTATGGTTGTGAGCCGTGTCACATAACCACTAGGCCACGCCGTTCCCTCTTTGTCCAGGTTTAAACTTTCCGTTTTGTTTTTCCAACTTTCTCTTGCTGTTTGCTTGAGAGTGTGTTTGTACTTCGCCGCGGCGGCTTTGAGGGCGATGTTTGCCTCCACGGATTTTCCTCGTTCTGCCATGTTCCTAGCATTTGTTACTGCATCTTCCACTTTCTGTAACTCATCATTCCAGTAGGGCTTATAGTTTTTCCTAGCTCCTCTTGGGATGGTTTCAGTGGCGGCTTGCATTATTGCCTTGCTTAGGCTCTCTACCATGGGCTTCATTTTGGTGTTTCGTGTGTTGATGGTTTCACACAGCCCATCTGTCAGGATTGCAAATCTGTCCCAGTCGGCTCGTTTGTAATTCCAACGTGGGAGCGGTTTTGTTTCCTGTGGGCCTACTTCCATGTCAATGGTTAGCCTGATCGGCCTGTGGTCGCTACCTGCCAGTTGGTTTAGCACCTGGCGGTCTATTTTATAGTGTATGTCCTGTGTGGAGAAGGCCAAATCTGGAGTCGAGGTGGTATGCCATGTTCTTGAATAGAAGCTAGGGCTATCCTCCGGCCTATTGATTAGGGAGAGATTTGCATCTATCTCCCAATCTTCCACTTCGTCACCTCTGCTGTCTGTGTCAGAGTATCCCCATCTCTCCGAGTGGCTGTTGAAATCTCCAACCACTATGCAGTTGGAGTCTCTGACCTCCATACTCGAGAGCGATAGGTCTCTGTTTGGTGGTCCGTACAGATTGAAAATGCGGAGCTTCGTCTCTTGAGCCATTATGTCAACTCCTACAATTTCTGCTTGTCCGGTGTGATTGACAGGTACCGCGCTACTCGGTATGCTGTTTCTGGTCAGTATCAGGACCCCTCCTTTGTGGCCTTCTCTATCTAGACGGAAAGTCTGGTATCCTCTGATTGAGAATTTATGGTTATTGTTGAGGTGCGTTTCCTGGATACATGCCACGTCAATTTTACCTTCATGCAGGTGGTGTGTTAGGGAAAGTTTTTTGTTAATGACTCCCTCCGCATTCCACTGTAATATTTTGAGGGTCTTGAGGTTTTGGCCAATAGTCGTTTCCCCATAGCCATGTGCCTTGACTCCACGACACATGGGTGGGTGACCACCAGTAGTCAAGGGTGGGCCCCTTCGAGGCGTGGGGCCCGGCGCTATCGCTGCCTGGCGGGTCTCCTCAGGATGAGCGCCATACGTTTTTCGAATAGGTTGTGCTGCCATCATACTGTGATTTACGTTGCACTGTTTTGTTAGGCTTGCGGCCCCGTGCATCCGATTTCAACAGGCGTTTCTGTAGGGATGCCCTCCTTAGCCTTTGGCTGTCCCCAGCCTATCTGCAAGGCAGCAGTTGTTTACGATCAGAGTTTTCTCTCCTATGGAAGTTGTCTTACCAGACTATCGAGTCTTCACTACTCGTGTCTATAGGGTGCAATGATGATATGTGATATATGAGATGTACTGGTTTACCCGGAAGAGAGGCAGTCCAGTGTGTCTGTATCCCAGGATCGTCACGTCCTGCCAGAAACGTAGCATTTGCATGTGAGTGGGGTATTTCTTTTTCCCTTTATTTTCTTGGCTTCTATGCAGGGATGGTACGCCTAGCATTCCCCGCCACCTGGGGTGTTGACACAGTGGGGCAGGTGTGCAATGTCCGCTGGTCTGCATCTCTTCTGCGTCCAGCATGATAGTTATGGCTGATAACGTACAGAAGTAGATATCGTAACCGGAGTGCATTTAGCCAGAGGACAAGCCTGGTAATGTCACAGAGATGTTGATCGCCTGGTGTGCGGACAACTCTCATGGTCAGTGGTTGAGTCTTGACAGTTCACAGTGTGGTGGCTGCTCTACTGTTTTCGACACCCCGACCAGGTTCTAAGTTTTTGGTTGGTGTTTTTCGCACCCCATCGCCGTATAGGGTGAGTATCAAGCAGTTGTCCGCCCGCTTTGATTTGCGGGCGGCAAGGACCTCTTACTGTGGCTCTACCTGATAGGGCTGGGGCGCAAGCCCCAGGTCCCGAGCATGTAGGAGCCTCCCATTGCAGTGGTGCTGAGATTTTGGGCGGGATTGCGGCTTTCAAGGGTTCGGCCATAATCCCCCACATGGTAGCCTCGCGCCCTTGGCTTATCAGCCTGGTACGTGAACCAAAGTGTCTGCGGCTCCTCTCGATTTGAGCTGGTTTTCCGTAGCAACGCCCTGTCATTTGTAGGGTAAAACTGACCTGTCTTCAGATCTATTTCCAGCACCCGTTCACTATTTGGTCAGACGAATTTATTGAGGGCTTTTGTTTGTCAATGACCAGGTATTTGAAATCTGCGGTTTCTGCGGAGTTAAACACGATTTCCGTAGCGTTCTTTCATTTGAGTGTTTGAGAGCTGACTTGTCGTCCGTGAGTCTAATACCAGCGTACGTTCATTATTAGACCCAAACGGCAGTGCTCTCAATTTGTCAGTTGTTCTACAGTATTGGCGTGTTCAGTCAAATTAAGCCGCAGGTTCCACACCTGGTGGTGCCCTTCCGTCAATTCCCTTAGCGAGACAATCAAGTTTCTTAAAGGGTAGCCCCAAAAATTTTCGAGGGTCTAATTCCAGCACATGTTCTCTATTAGACCCCACGAAGGTGTACTTTTTGATAGTCATTCTGCAGTATTGGCGTGGTAAGTTAACTTAGGTCTCAGGCTCCACTCCTGATAGTGCTCTTCCGTCAATTCCTTTATCAAACACTGGATGCAGACAAAACCGAGCCACAGGGGACATAACCCCAGATTTCTGGGGGTCTAAGTCCAGCACCAGTCTTTGTCTCATTAACATGAGTCTTTGTCTCACTAACATGAGTCTTTGTCTCACTAACATGAGTCTTTGTCTCACTAACATGAGTCTTTGTCTCATTAACATGAGTCTTTGTCTAACATGAGTCTTTGTCTAACATGAGTCTCTGTCTCACTAACATGAGTCTTTGTCTCACTAACATGAGTCTTTGTCTCACTAACATGAGTCTTTGTCTCACATGAGTCTTTGTCTCACTAACATGAGTCTTTGTCTAACATGATTCTTTGTCTAACATGATTCTTTGTCTAACATGAGTCTTTGTCTAACATGAGTCTTTGTCTAACATGAGTCTTTGTCTAACATGAGTCTTTGTCGCACTAACATGAGTCTTTGTCTAAGATGAGTCTTTGTCTCCCTAACATGAGTCTTTGTCTCACTAACATGAGTCTTAGTCTCACTAACATGAATCTTTGTCTCACTAAAATGAGTCTTTGTCTCACTAACATGAGTCTCTGTCTCACTAACATGAGTCTCTGTCTCACTAACATGAGACTTTGTCTCACTAACATGAGTCTTTGTCTCACTAACATGAGTCTTTGTCTCACTAACATGAGTCTTTTTCTCACTAACATGAGTCTGTGTCTCACTAACATGAGTCTTTGTCTAACATGATTCTTTGTCTAACATGATTCTTTGTCTAACATGAGTCTTTGTCTCACTAAAATGAGTCTTTGTCTAATATGAGTCTTTGTCTAACATGATTCTTTGTCTAACATGAGTCTTTGTCTAACATGAGTCTTTGTCTAACATGAGTCTTTGTCTAACATGAGTCTTTGTCGCACTAACATGAGTCTTTTCTAAGATGAGTCTTTGTCTCACTAACATGAGTCTTTGTCTAACATGAGTCTTTGTCTAACATGATTCTTTGTGGAACATGAGTCTTTGTCTAACATGAGTTTTTGTCTAACATGAGTCTTTGTCTAACATGAGTCTTTGTCTAACATGAGTCTTTGTCTCACTAAAATGAGTCTTTGTCTCACTAACATGAGTCTTTGTCTAACATGAGTCTTTGTCTCACTAACATGAGTCTTTGTCTAACATGAGTCTTTGTCTCACTAACATGAGTCTTTGTCTAACATGAGTCTTTGTCTCACTAACATGAGTCTTTGTCTAACATGAGTCTTTGTCTCACTAACATGAGTCTTTGTCTAACATGAGTCTTTGTCTAACATGAGTCTTTGTCTCACTAACATCAGTCTTTGTCTCACTAACATGAGTCTTTGTCTCACTAACATGAGTCTTTGTCTCACTAACATGAGTCTTTGTCTCACTAACATGAGTCTTTGTCTCACTAACATGAGTCTTTGTCTCATTAGCATGAGTCTTTGTCTCACTAACATGAGTCTGTGTCTCACTAACATGAGTTTCTGTCTCACTAACATGAATCTTTGTCTCACTAACATGAGTCTTTGTCTCACTAACATGAGTCTTTGTCTAACATGAGTCTTTGTCTCACTAACATGAGTCTTTGTCTCACTAACATGAGTCTTTGTCTCACTAACATGAGTCTTTTCTCACTAACATGAGTCTTTGTCTCACTAACATGAGTCTTTGTCTCACTAACATGAGTCTTTGTCTCACTAATATGAGTCTTTTTCTCACTAACATGAGTCTTTGTCTAACTAACATGAAGCTTTGTCTCACTAACATGAGTCTGTGTCTCACTAACATGAGCCTTTGTCTCACTAACATTAGTCATTGTCTCACTAACATGAGTCTTTGTCTCATTAACATGAGTCTTTGTCTAACATGAGTCTTTGTCTAACATGAGTCTCTGTCTCACTAACATGAGTCTTTGTCTCACTAACATGAGTCTTTGTCTCACTAACATGAGTCTTTGTTTCACTAACATGAGTCTTTGTCTCACTAAGATGAGTCTTTGTCTCATTAACATGAGTCTTTGTCTAAAATGAGTCTTTGTCTCATTAACATGAGTCTTTGTCTCACTAACATGAGTCTTTGTCTCACTAACATGAGTCTTTGTCTCACTAACATGAGTCTTTGTCTCATTAACATGAGTCTTTGTCTAACATGAGTCTTTGTCTAACATGAGTCTCTCTCTCACTAACATGAGTCTTTGTCTCACTAACATGAGTCTTTGTCTCACTAACATGAGTCTTTGTCTCACATAAGTCTTTGTCTCACTAACATGAGTCTTTGTCTAACATGATTCTTTGTCTAACATGATTCTTTGTCTAACATGAGTCTTTGTCTCACTAAAATGAGTCTTTGTCTAATATGAGTCTTTGTCTTACTAACATGAGTCTTTTCTAAGATGAGTCTTTGTCTCACTAACATGAGTCTTTGTCTAACATGAGTCTTTGTCTAACATGATTCTTTGTGGAACATGAGTCTTTGTCTAACATGAGTTTTTGTCTAACATGAGTCTTTGTCTAACATGAGTCTTTGTCTAACATGAGTCTTTGTCTCACTAAAATGAGTTTTTGTCTCACTAACATGAGTCTTTGTCTAACATGAGTCTTTGTCTCACTAACATGAGTCTTTGTCTCATTAACATGAGTCTTTGTCTAAAATGAGTCTTTGTCTCATTAACATGAGTCTTTGTCTCACTAACATGAGTCTTTGTCTCACTAACATGAGTCTTTGTCTCACTAACATGAGTCTTTGTCTCATTAACATGAGTCTTTGTCTAACATGAGTCTTTGTCTAACATGAGTCTCTGTCTCACTAACATGAGTCTTTGTCTCACTAACATGAGTCTTTGTCTCACTAACATGAGTCTTTGTCTCACATAAGTCTTTGTCTCACTAACATGAGTCTTTGTCTAACATGATTCTTTGTCTAACATGATTCTTTGTCTAACATGAGTCTTTGTCTAACATGAGTCTTTGTCTAACATGACTCTTTGTCTAACATGAGTCTTTGTCGCACTAACATGAGTCTTTGTCTAAGATGAGTCTTTGTCTCCCTAACATGAGTCTTTGTCTCACTAACATGAGTCTTTGTCTCACTATCATGAATCTTTGTCTCACTAAAATGAGTCTTTGTCTCACTAACATGAGTCTTTGTCTCACTAACATGAGTCTCTGTCTCACTAACATGAGTCTTTGTCTCACTAACATGAGTCTTTGTCTCACTAACATGAGTCTTTGTCTCACTAACATGAGTCTTTGTCTCACTAACATGAGTCTGTGTCTCACTAACATGAGTCTTTGTCTAACATGATTATTTGTCTAACATGATTCTTTGTCTAACATGAGTCTTTGTCTAACATGAGTCTTTGTCTAACATGAGTCTTTGTCTAACATGAGTCTTTGTCGCACTAACATGAGTGTTTGTCTAAGATGAGTCTTTGTCTCCCTAACATGAGTCTTTGTCTCACTAACATGAGTCTTTGTCTCACTAACATGAATCTTTGTCTCACTAACATGAGTCTTTGTCTCACTAACATGAGTCTCTGTCTCACTAACATGAGTCTCTGTCTCACTAACATGAGTCTGTGTCTCACTAACATGAGTGTTTCTCTCACTAACATGAGTCTTTGTCTAACATGAGTCTTTGTCTCACAAACATGAGTCTTTGTCTAACATGAGTCTTTGTCTAACATGTGTCTCTGTCTCACTAACATGAGTCTTTGTCTCACTAACATGAGTCTTTGTCTAACATGAGTCTTTGTCTAACATGTGTCTCTGTCTCACTAACATGAGTCTTTGTCTCAGTAACATGAGTCTTTGTCTCACTAACATGAGTCTCTGTCTCACTAACATGAGTCTTTGTCTCACTAACATGAGTCTTTGTCTCACTAACATGAGTCTTTGTCTAACATGATTTTTGTCTCACTAACATGAGTCTTTGTCTCACTAACATGAGTCTGTGTCTCACTAACATGAGTCTCTGTCTTACTAACATGAATCTTTGTCTCACTAACATGAGTCTTTGTCTAACATGATTCTTTGTCTAACATGATTCTTTGTCTAACATGAGTCTTTGTCTAACATGAGTCTTTGTCTAACATGAGTCTTTGTCTAACATGAGTCTTTGTCGCACTAACATGAGTCTTTGTCTAAGATGAGTCTTTGTCTCCCTAACATGAGTCTTTGTCTCACTAACATGAGTCTTAGTCTCACTAACATGAATCTTTGTCTCACTAAAATGAGTCTTTGTCTCACTAACATGAGTCTCTGTCTCACTAACATGAGTCTCTGTCTCACTAACATGAGACTTTGTCTCACTAACATGAGTCTTTGTCTCACTAACATGAGTCTTTGTCTCACTAACATGAGTCTTTTTCTCACTAACATGAGTCTGTGTCTCACTAACATGAGTCTTTGTCTAACATGATTCTTTGTCTAACATGATTCTTTGTCTAACATGAGTCTTTGTCTCACTAAAATGAGTCTTTGTCTAATATGAGTCTTTGTCTAACATGATTCTTTGTCTAACATGAGTCTTTGTCTAACATGAGTCTTTGTCTAACATGAGTCTTTGTCTAACATGAGTCTTTGTCGCACTAACATGAGTCTTTTCTAAGATGAGTCTTTGTCTCACTAACATGAGTCTTTGTCTAACATGAGTCTTTGTCTAACATGATTCTTTGTGGAACATGAGTCTTTGTCTAACATGAGTTTTTGTCTAACATGAGTCTTTGTCTAACATGAGTCTTTGTCTAACATGAGTCTTTGTCTCACTAAAATGAGTCTTTGTCTCACTAACATGAGTCTTTGTCTAACATGAGTCTTTGTCTCACTAACATGAGTCTTTGTCTAACATGAGTCTTTGTCTCACTAACATGAGTCTTTGTCTAACATGAGTCTTTGTCTCACTAACATGAGTCTTTGTCTAACATGAGTCTTTGTCTCACTAACATGAGTCTTTGTCTAACATGAGTCTTTGTCTAACATGAGTCTTTGTCTCACTAACATCAGTCTTTGTCTCACTAACATGAGTCTTTGTCTCACTAACATGAGTCTTTGTCTCACTAACATGAGTCTTTGTCTCACTAACATGAGTCTTTGTCTCACTAACATGAGTCTTTGTCTCATTAGCATGAGTCTTTGTCTCACTAACATGAGTCTGTGTCTCACTAACATGAGTTTCTGTCTCACTAACATGAATCTTTGTCTCACTAACATGAGTCTTTGTCTCACTAACATGAGTCTTTGTCTAACATGAGTCTTTGTCTCACTAACATGAGTCTTTGTCTCACTAACATGAGTCTTTGTCTCACTAACATGAGTCTTTTCTCACTAACATGAGTCTTTGTCTCACTAACATGAGTCTTTGTCTCACTAACATGAGTCTTTGTCTCACTAATATGAGTCTTTTTCTCACTAACATGAGTCTTTGTCTAACTAACATGAAGCTTTGTCTCACTAACATGAGTCTGTGTCTCACTAACATGAGCCTTTGTCTCACTAACATTAGTCATTGTCTCACTAACATGAGTCTTTGTCTCATTAACATGAGTCTTTGTCTAACATGAGTCTTTGTCTAACATGAGTCTCTGTCTCACTAACATGAGTCTTTGTCTCACTAACATGAGTCTTTGTCTCACTAACATGAGTCTTTGTTTCACTAACATGAGTCTTTGTCTCACTAAGATGAGTCTTTGTCTCATTAACATGAGTCTTTGTCTAAAATGAGTCTTTGTCTCATTAACATGAGTCTTTGTCTCACTAACATGAGTCTTTGTCTCACTAACATGAGTCTTTGTCTCACTAACATGAGTCTTTGTCTCATTAACATGAGTCTTTGTCTAACATGAGTCTTTGTCTAACATGAGTCTCTCTCTCACTAACATGAGTCTTTGTCTCACTAACATGAGTCTTTGTCTCACTAACATGAGTCTTTGTCTCACATAAGTCTTTGTCTCACTAACATGAGTCTTTGTCTAACATGATTCTTTGTCTAACATGATTCTTTGTCTAACATGAGTCTTTGTCTCACTAAAATGAGTCTTTGTCTAATATGAGTCTTTGTCTTACTAACATGAGTCTTTTCTAAGATGAGTCTTTGTCTCACTAACATGAGTCTTTGTCTAACATGAGTCTTTGTCTAACATGATTCTTTGTGGAACATGAGTCTTTGTCTAACATGAGTTTTTGTCTAACATGAGTCTTTGTCTAACATGAGTCTTTGTCTAACATGAGTCTTTGTCTCACTAAAATGAGTTTTTGTCTCACTAACATGAGTCTTTGTCTAACATGAGTCTTTGTCTCACTAACATGAGTCTTTGTCTCATTAACATGAGTCTTTGTCTAAAATGAGTCTTTGTCTCATTAACATGAGTCTTTGTCTCACTAACATGAGTCTTTGTCTCACTAACATGAGTCTTTGTCTCACTAACATGAGTCTTTGTCTCATTAACATGAGTCTTTGTCTAACATGAGTCTTTGTCTAACATGAGTCTCTGTCTCACTAACATGAGTCTTTGTCTCACTAACATGAGTCTTTGTCTCACTAACATGAGTCTTTGTCTCACATAAGTCTTTGTCTCACTAACATGAGTCTTTGTCTAACATGATTCTTTGTCTAACATGATTCTTTGTCTAACATGAGTCTTTGTCTAACATGAGTCTTTGTCTAACATGACTCTTTGTCTAACATGAGTCTTTGTCGCACTAACATGAGTCTTTGTCTAAGATGAGTCTTTGTCTCCCTAACATGAGTCTTTGTCTCACTAACATGAGTCTTTGTCTCACTATCATGAATCTTTGTCTCACTAAAATGAGTCTTTGTCTCACTAACATGAGTCTTTGTCTCACTAACATGAGTCTCTGTCTCACTAACATGAGTCTTTGTCTCACTAACATGAGTCTTTGTCTCACTAACATGAGTCTTTGTCTCACTAACATGAGTCTTTGTCTCACTAACATGAGTCTGTGTCTCACTAACATGAGTCTTTGTCTAACATGATTATTTGTCTAACATGATTCTTTGTCTAACATGAGTCTTTGTCTAACATGAGTCTTTGTCTAACATGAGTCTTTGTCTAACATGAGTCTTTGTCGCACTAACATGAGTGTTTGTCTAAGATGAGTCTTTGTCTCCCTAACATGAGTCTTTGTCTCACTAACATGAGTCTTTGTCTCACTAACATGAATCTTTGTCTCACTAACATGAGTCTTTGTCTCACTAACATGAGTCTCTGTCTCACTAACATGAGTCTCTGTCTCACTAACATGAGTCTGTGTCTCACTAACATGAGTGTTTCTCTCACTAACATGAGTCTTTGTCTAACATGAGTCTTTGTCTCACAAACATGAGTCTTTGTCTAACATGAGTCTTTGTCTAACATGTGTCTCTGTCTCACTAACATGAGTCTTTGTCTCACTAACATGAGTCTTTGTCTAACATGAGTCTTTGTCTAACATGTGTCTCTGTCTCACTAACATGAGTCTTTGTCTCAGTAACATGAGTCTTTGTCTCACTAACATGAGTCTCTGTCTCACTAACATGAGTCTTTGTCTCACTAACATGAGTCTTTGTCTCACTAACATGAGTCTTTGTCTAACATGATTTTTGTCTCACTAACATGAGTCTTTGTCTCACTAACATGAGTCTGTGTCTCACTAACATGAGTCTCTGTCTTACTAACATGAATCTTTGTCTCACTAACATGAGTCTTTGTCTCACTAACATGAGTCTTTGTCTCACTAACATGAGTCTTTGTCTGACTAACATGAGTCTTTGTCTCACTAACATGAGTCTTTGTCTCACTAACATGAGTCTTTGTCTCACTAACATGAGTCTCTGTCTCACTAACATGAGTCTTTGTCTCACTAACATGAGTCTTTGTCTCACTAACATGAGTCTCTGTCTCACTAACATGAGTCTTTGTCTCCCTAACATGAGTCTTTGTCTCACTAACATGAGTCTATGTCTCACTAACATGAGTCTTTGTCTCACTAACATGAGTCTCTGTCTCACTAACATGAGTCTTTGTCTCACTAACATGAGTCTCTGTCTCACTAACATGAGTCTTTGTCTCACTAACATGAGTCTTTGTCTCACTAACATGAGTCTTTGTCTCACTAACATGAGTCTTTGTCTCACTAACATGAGTCTTTGTCTCACTAACATGAGTCTTTGTCTCACTAACATGATTCTTTGTCTAACATGATTCTTTGTCTAACATGAGTCTTTGTCTAACATGAGTCTTTGTCTAACACGAGTCTTTGTCTAACATGAGTCTTTGTCTATCATGAGTCTTTGTCTAACATGTCTTTGTCTAACATGAGTCTTTGTCTCACTAACATGAGTCTTTGTCTCACTAACATGAGTCTTTGTCTAACATGAGTCTTTGTCTCACTAACATGAGTCTTTGTCTGACTAACATGAGTCTTTGTCTCACTAACATGAGTCTTTGTCTCACTAACATGAGTCTTTGTCTCACTAACATGAGTCTCTGTCTCACTAACATGAGTCTTTGTCTCACTAACATGAGTCTTTGTCTCACTAACATGAGTCTCTGTCTCACTAACATGAGTCTTTGTCTCCCTAACATGAGTCTTTGTCTCACTAACATGAGTCTATGTCTCACTAACATGAGTCTTTGTCTCACTAACATGAGTCTCTGTCTCACTAACATGAGTCTTTGTCTCACTAACATGAGTCTCTGTCTCACTAACATGAGTCTTTGTCTCACTAACATGAGTCTTTGTCTCACTAACATGAGCCTTTGTCTCACTAACATTAGTCATTGTCTCACTAACATGAGTCTTTGTCTCATTAACATGAGTCTTTGTCTAACATGAGTCTTTGTCTAACATGAGTCTCTGTCTCACTAACATGAGCCTTTGTCTCACTAACATGAGTCTTTGTCTCACTAACATGAGTCTTTGTCTCACTAACATGAGTCTTTGTCTCACTAACATGAGTCTTTGTCTCATTAACATGAGTCTTTGTCTAAAATGAGTCTTTGTCTCATTAACATGAGTCTTTGTCTCACTAACATGAGTCTTTGTCTCACTAACATGAGTCTTTGTCTCACTAACATGAGTCTTTGTCTCATTAACATGAGTCTTTGTCTAACATGAGTCTTTGTCTAACATGAGTCTCTGTCTCACTAACATGAGTCTTTGTCTCACTAACATGAGTCTTTGTCTCACTAACATGAGTCTTTGTCTCACATAAGTCTTTGTCTCACTAACATGAGTCTTTGTCTAACATGATTCTTTGTCTAACATGATTCTTTGTCTAACATGAGTCTTTGTCTCACTAAAATGAGTCTTTGTCTAATATGAGTCTTTGTCTTACTAACATGAGTCTTTTCTAAGATGAGTCTTTGTCTCACTAACATGAGTCTTTGTCTAACATGAGTCTTTGTCTAACATGATTCTTTGTGGAACATGAGTCTTTGTCTAACATGAGTTTTTGTCTAACATGAGTCTTTGTCTAACATGAGTCTTTGTCTAACATGAGTCTTTGTCTCACTAAAATGAGTTTTTGTCTCATTAACATGAGTCTTTGTCTAACATGAGTCTTTGTCTCACTAACATGAGTCTGTGTCTCATTAACATGAGTCTTTGTCTAAAATGAGTCTTTGTCTCATTAACATGAGTCTTTGTCTCACTAACATGAGTCTTTGTCTCACTAACATGAGTCTTTGTCTCACTAACATGAGTCTTTGTCTCATTAACATGAGTCTTTGTCTAACATGAGTCTTTGTCTAACATGAGTCTCTGTCTCACTAACATGAGTCTTTGTCTCACTAACATGAGTCTTTGTCTCACTAACATGAGTCTTTGTCTCACATAAGTCTTTGTCTCACTAACATGAGTCTTTGTCTAACATGATTCTTTGTCTAACATGATTCTTTGTCTAACATGAGTCTTTGTCTAACATGAGTCTTTGTCTAACATGACTCTTTGTCTAACATGAGTCTTTGTCGCACTAACATGAGTCTTTGTCTAAGATGAGTCTCTGTCTCACTAACATGAGTCTCTGTCTCACTAACATGAGTCTTTGTCTCACTAACATGAGTCTTTGTCTCACTAACATGAGTCTTTGTCTCACTAACATGAGTCTTTGTCTCACTAACATGAGTCTGTGTCTCACTAACATGAGTCTTTGTCTAACATGATTCTTTGTCTAACATGATTCTTTGTCTAACATGAGTCTTTGTCTAACATGAGTCTTTGTCTAACATGAGTCTTTGTCTAACATGAGTCTTTGTCGCACTAACATGAGTGTTTGTCTAAGATGAGTCTTTGTCTCCCTAACATGAGTCTTTGTCTCACTAACATGAGTCTTTGTCTCACTAACATGAATCTTTGTCTCACTAACATGAGTCTTTGTCTCACTAACATGAGTCTCTGTCTCACTAACATGAGTCTCTGTCTCACTAACATGAGTCTGTGTCTCACTAACATGAGTCTTTGTCTCACTAACATGAGTCTTTGTCTAACATGAGTCTTTGTCTCACAAACATGAGTCTTTGTCTAACATGAGTCTTTGTCTAACATGTGTCTCTGTCTCACTAACATGAGTCTTTGTCTCAGTAACATGAGTCTTTGTCTCACTAACATGAGTCTTTGTCTAACATGAGTCTTTGTCTAACATGTGTCTCTGTCTCACTAACATGAGTCTTTGTCTCAGTAACATGAGTCTTTGTCTCACTAACATGAGTCTCTGTCTCACTAACATGAGTCTTTGTCTCACTAACATGAGTCTTTGTCTCACTAACATGAGTCTTTGTCTAACATGATTTTTGTCTCACTAACATGAGTCTTTGTCTCACTAACATGAGTCTGTGTCTCACTAACATGAGTCTCTGTCTTACTAACATGAATCTTTGTCTCACTAACATGAGTCTTTGTCTCACTAACATGAGTCTTTGTCTCACTAACATGAGTCTTTGTCTGACTAACATGAGTCTTTGTCTCACTAACATGAGTCTTTGTCTCACTAAAATGAGTCTTTGTCTCACTAACATGAGTCTCTGTCTCACTAACATGAGTCTTTGTCTCACTAACATGAGTCTTTGTCTCACTAACATGAGTCTCTGTCTCACTAACATGAGTCTTTGTCTCCCTAACATGAGTCTTTGTCTCACTAACATGAGTCTATGTCTCACTAACATGAGTCTTTGTCTCACTAACATGAGTCTCTGTCTCACTAACATGAGTCTTTGTCTCACTAACATGAGTCTCTGTCTCACTAACATGAGTCTTTGTCTCACTAACATGAGTCTTTGTCTCACTAACATGAGTCTTTGTCTCACTAACATGAGTCTTTGTCTCACTAACATGAGTCTTTGTCTCACTAACATGAGTCTTTGTCTCACTAACATGATTCTTTGTCTAACATGATTCTTTGTCTAACATGAGTCTTTGTCTAACATGAGTCTTTGTCTAACACGAGTCTTTGTCTAACATGAGTCTTTGTCTATCATGAGTCTTTGTCTAACATGTCTTTGTCTAACATGAGTCTTTGTCTCACTAACATGAGTCTTTGTCTCACTAACATGAGTCTTTGTCTCACTAACATGAGTCTTTGTCTCACTAACATGAGTCTGTGTCTCACTAACATGAGTCTCTGTCTCACTAACATGAATCTTTGTCTCACTAACATGAGTCTTTGTCTCACTAACATGAGTCTTTGTCTCACTAACACCTATATTGCATGAGGGGATTGGGAATCGCATTTTCTTAAAGAATACATTTTGTTCCGCACATTTGTATGTAATTTATGAACACTGAAACTTGACCTGACATATCCAGCAATAGAAAATGTACTTGTAATTGAAAACAAAAAGTAAACCTAAGAAATACACACAAACTCAAACACGTTCATGCTACCTGAACACGGATTTCCTTTTTAACAGATAAATGATCTAGCTCCATATCAATTCTTATATTCATGATAGAAATGACAAAATAATCAGTCATGCAATGCCCCGGACTTGCTTGAGTGCTCAGGCCAGTGATTACAGGAACCCATTCATCTCATCTGTCTGTTATTTCTCTTTCTTTCTTTCTCCTCTAGGTTTATCTAGTTTTCTCAACTTCCTATTTTCTTCTTTGATTTCGAGTCTGATGAGTTTTGCTGGACATAGGTTCTCTCAGTACGTCTCTAATTTCTCCATTAACCTTGTCCTCCTGTGGCACCCAGTTATTATATCTGTCTATGCAGTCCTCTTGTGTCGTTAGACGTCAGGGCCGGGGGTAGGGGGGGGGGGGGTGTGACCTTCTATGTTTCATATTGTTTGCAGACGAAAATCGACTGGTGCCTTGCCAGGTCAATCACAGTATATGTTACCAGCCCCTGGAATATACGTTCGCCTATTTTGGGGACAGGAGGGGATGTGAGTGTAAATTAGAGCAAGGTAAACTCGCATCCTCTCAGGCACCATCTATGCCGCTCCTCTAACCACATAACCCAGACCTGATGTTATAGCAACACAGTCCCCTTTTTGCAACATATTCTCTGTGGGGCGAGAATGCCTAGAATAATTTTAATAGATTTTTAACTTGAATTTTGCCAGAGCAGCAGCCGTGTAGCTTACTCTTTTCGATTTCCAACTGCCATGGATTTTTAACGTACGCGCCACTGAACACGGGTGTTCTGATCTCACTACTCAGAGATCAAGGGACATTTTTACCTGATGATCCATGTAAAATATATTCCGGTCTCCACCGTAATTTGAGCCCGCGAGATCACTGGCTGCCTCAGTTATTATAAACTGTCTTAGCTTTTTGTAAATATCCATGCCCATATACTATTATCTGAATTTCCACAATGAACTCTTACTGAAGTATCTCAGGCATTTAAGGAAGCATGTTTATATGATTGTGGCCACCCCATCATAGCAGCCCCTTTCAGGCATGTCTGACCTTAGGATAATAAGACCTTGGCGTGATAACTCTCTACTTAGATTTTCTTGTCTTTCTCCTTGCAATGTTGTCATCTCCCTTGTTCATGTTTTATGATGTGATTCTTACGTGTACATTCTAGTTCAGTTCGGTCTGCAGCTTCGTCTTCTCAGTAAATCAGACTCATGTCTGGGGCCTTCATATATTCTTACATACACTTTTGAACCTCAGCCGTAGTTGGCCAACTGTTCTTTTGCCATTCGCCAATTGTCCATAGAAGATATCTAGCCACCACATTAGTTGATCGTCTTAAATTACTGAATTTGTATATTAATTTCCATCAGTTTTGTTTATGTAATGTTTATATGCATTCAAACCCGGCCAATGTGTGTTTATTGCGTGTATTGTTTTGTGTTAGTTCATTGCTGTTTTCCACTTGAGCCTTTGAGTTTCATGTTCATGGTGTTCTGACAGCAGTCTTCAGAAAGACATCAGAAATTATGTTTTTAGTTTTGTCTGGGACTTTCATGCACTTGGGAGTCGTGTGTGATAGCAATGTCAGATCAACATAATGTTGCTGATGTTGCAGCACAGTGAATGAACTGACAGCAGCTAGAGATTCATAGCTGGCTGGATGCATCAGGGTCAGAAAACCAAAGCTAACAAAAGCTCTTTTCCATATCCAATCGGCGGACCTAGAAACAGGCTGCACTAGTGTAGTCTGATTACACGAAATAGGATCACAGTGAGAAGGCGAACCTAGTACCAAGAACTGAACTCGGATTTGTCTCACCAAAAGGCACAGATAGCACAGCTTCGCTGTAAACTACAACACAGATTTCCAACATCCTTTTCAGGACAAACACCAAAAAAGATAAGAAGATCAACATAAGAACCAGAAACTTCACTTCCTTTCCTCTGTATTCTACTTGTAATACTTGGAATCATTGTATTCAAACTGGCATGTTAATGTCTGTTGTCAGTTAGCCGAAGGCTGTCGGCTGTCCGTAGTAGGTATTTTAAACTTTCGGCCGCTTACTAGGCCTGGGGAAGGTACAAATAATGTTGGTAGATTTTTAACTGGAATTTTTAAGTTTGTCCGGGCAGCCTACTCTTTTAGATTTACCAAGGCATGTTTAACGTGCGCGACACTGAACAAGAGAGTCCGATCTCACTACCCAGATCAGAGGGAGTGCGATCTCACTACCCAGATCAGAGGGAGTCCGATCTCACTACCCAGATCGGGGAGGGGGGGGGGCGATCTCACTACCCAGATCAGAGGGAGTCCGATCTCATTACCCAGATCAGGGAGAGTCCGATCTCACTACCCAGATCAGAGGGAGTCCGATCTCACTACCCAGATCAGGGAGAGTCCGATCTCACTACCCAGATCAGAGAGAGTCCAATCTCACTACCCAGATCAGAGGGAGTCCGATCTCACTACCCAGATCACGGATAGTCCGATCTCACTACCCAGAGAAACGGGAATTTTTACCAGAAGATCCACGTGAAAAAACTCCGATCTCCACCGTGATTCAAATCCGCGACCTTCGGCATCCGAGGTGAACACCTTATGTATTGTGCCTAACAGTACCGGGACCCGAGGTGAACACCTTATGTATTGTACATTACAATACCGGCACCCGAGGTGAACACCTTATGTATTGTGCCTAACAGTACCGGCACCCGAGGTGAACACCTTATGTATTGTGCCTAACAGTACCGGCACCCGAGGTGAACACCTTATGTATTGTGCCTTACAGTACCGGCACCCGAGGTGAACACCTTATTTATTGTACATTACAGTACCGGCACCCGAGGTGAACACCTTATTTATTGTACATTACAGTACCGGCACCCGAGGTGAACACCTTATGTATTGTGCCTAACAGTACCGGCACCCGAGGTGAACACCTTATGTATTGTGCCTAACAGTACCGGCACCCGAGGTGAACACCTTATGTATTGGGCCTTACAGTACCGGCACCCGAGGTGAACACCTTATGTATTGTGCCTAACAGTACCGGCACCCGAGGTGAACACCTTATGTATTGTGCCTTACAGTACCGGCACCCGAGGAGAAAACACTATGTGTATTGTGCCTTACAGTACCGGCACCCGAGGCGAACACCTTATGTATTGTGCCTTACAGTACCGGCACCCGAGGCGAACACCTTATGTATTGTGCCTTACAGTACCGGCACCCGAGGCGAACACCTTATGTATTGTGCCTTACAGTACCGGCACCCGAGGCGAACACCTTATGTATTGTGCCTTACAGTACCGGCACCCGAGGCGAACACCTTATGTATTGTACATTACAGTACCGGCACCCGAGGTGAACACCTTATGTATTGTGCCTTACAGTACCGGCAACCGAGGCGAACACCTTATGTATTGTACATTACAGTACCGGCACCCGAGGTGAACACCTTATGTATTGTACATTACAGTACCGGTACCCGAGGCGAACACCTTATGTATTGTACATTACAGTACCGGCACCCGTGGTGAACACCTTATGTATTGTACATTACAGTACCGGCACCCGAGGTAAACACCTTATGTATTGTACATTACAGTACCGGCACCCGAGGTGAACACCTTATGTATTGTACATTACAGTACCGGCACCCGAGGTGAACACCTTATGTATTGTACATTACAGTACCGGCACCCGAGGTGAACACCTTATGTATTGTACATTACAGTACCGGCACCCGAGGTGAACACCTTATGTATTGTACATTACAGTACCGGCACCCGAGGTGAACACCTTATGTATTGTACATTACAGTACCGGCACCCGAGGTGAACACCTTATGTATTGTACATTACAGTACCGGCACCCGAGGTGAACACCTTATGTATTGTACATTACAGTACCGGCACCCGAGGTGAACACCTTATGTATTGTACATTACAGTACCGGCACCCGAGGTGAACACCTTATGTATTGTACATTACAGTACCGGCACCCGAGGTGAACACCTTATGTATTGTACATTACAGTACCGGCACCCGAGGTGAACACCTTATGTATTGTACATTACAGTACCGGCACCCGAGGTGAACACCTTATGTATTGTACATTACAGTACCGGCACCCGAGGTGAACACCTTATGTATTGTACATTACAGTACCGGCACCGGAGGTGAACACCTTATGTATTGTACATTACAGTACCGGCACCCGAGGTGAACACCTTATTTATTGTACATTACAATATTATTTTCCTTTATTGAAAATTATTTCATGGTTTTTATAAGGCAACAGAAATATAAACGCTGATAAGCCAGATATATCATGGTCTCACTTCTGTCGTAGTAACCTTCAGCTGCCTTGTATTTATGTCCTACTTGTTGTCTAACATACGCTGGTTCTTTCATCTACCCAGAGCAAGTGGCACCTCAACATTCAAGGTTGTTTGCATTTTATCTTTACCATTTTCCCTCTATTGCTACAGACTATTGTTATTCTGCCTCTTGAGATTATTCCATACAAAACTTGCTGTGAGAACAAACCTATTTGGTATTTGCTTTCAGACAACACTGTCTACACTGTTGGGCTCTGTCTACACTGTTGTAGTGGAAGGAAATCTAATGTCTGGTCAGGCACAACATACTGATCAGACATGTTAGTCAGGATCAGGCAAAATATACTGGCCAAGACCCTCACCTCAGCTTACTCGCAGCCCTCCCTGGAAATGGACTGTTTTCAAGACAGCCTGGCTAACGGGTGAGAGATCGACCTGATCCCCGTAGTAATGAATGACACACAGATGAATCCAAGCATAACACAACCGCCTGGAGAACCCCGGTCTACCTTCATCAGCACGCTTGGGATGTGAGGAAAGCTACTGCAACTGCCACTTAACGTCCTTTTCAGGGCACACAAAAGAGTAAACCAACTCATTGTGGGCATTCGAAGCAACAACACTGTTGTAAGTTCTCGCAAAGTCTATATTTGATAATTGATGTTCTATTTTCTCAAAAATAGGTCAGATACCAGGCTGATAGCATTCGACTTGATCTGACAGAGTTGGCACGTAATGAACATGGATTACTAGACATTGTCGGGGATGTCATATATGACAAGTGTCGAGAACTTGTGGAGTCTCAGCCTGTCACATTCACAACACCAGAATCATATCTCACAGTTCCGACTTGGGATCGAAAAAGGTGAGATTATGACAGGTGATTTGGCATTAGGCCATTTTGTTGATTGCTTTTTATCTGACAATGATTTCTTGTCAATCTCTCTGCTGCTTTTCTGTCTATTTTGCGTCTCTTTCTGGTTTTGTTCTGTCGGAATATTTAAAGTTAAATAACAAAATCAGTAACTTCTTATATGAACTACAGACGTTTTGTCATTGCTTATATCCATAACTAAGACATATAAAAATACAAAAAGTTGATAAATATATATTTTTGTAAACACGTATTCACAGAATAACTAAAATAACAATGAAAATCATACATTGAAAGTACTAAGAATCATTCAAAAGCTCAACACATGTCTTTTCTAGAATCACATCTATGCATCTCATGAACTGTGTGAATTTAAGATTTATCACATTTGAAAGCAAAAAATCAATTTGCAGAATCGGCACTTGGATATTCCTTCACCATCATAAAACTGACTGCTCGTGACATTTTTTGTGAGTTTATTTTTCACACAGCATGTACGATTTCATTTGTTCTATTGATCACACAAGTTTAGATGTATTTTTGTTCACATGGCATACACGTGTAATATTATTTAGATTAGTGATTAGAAGGTGTTACACACGTTGGAGACAATAGTCTGACATCCTTTTTGTGACTAGAAGGTGTACACATGTTGAAGACAATAGTCTGACATCCTTGTTGTGACTAGAGGGTGTTACACATGTTGGAGACAATAGTCTGACATCCTTCTTGTGATTAGAAGGTGTACACATGTTGGAGACAATAGTCTGACATCCTTGTTGTGATTAGAAGATGTACACATGTTGGAGACAATAGTCTGACATCCTTCTTGTGATTAGGAGATGTACACATGTTGGAGACAATAGTCTGACATCCTTGTTGTGATTAGAAGGTGTACACATGTTGGAGACAATAGTCTGACATCCTTGTTGTGACTAGAAGGTGTTACACATGTTGGAGACAATAGTCAGACATCCGTGTTGTGATTAGAAGGTGTACACATGTTGGAGACAATAGTCTGACATCCTTGTTGTGACTAGAAGGTGTTACACATGTTGGAGACAATAGTCTGACATCCTTCTTGTGATTAGAAGATGTACACATGTTGGAGACAATAGTCTGATATCCTTCTTGTGATTAGAAGATGTACACATGTTGGAGACAATAGTCTGACATCCTTCTTGTGATTAGAAGATGTACACATGTTGGAGACAATAGTCTGACATCCTTCTTGTGATTAGAAGATGTACACATGTTGGAGACAATAGTCTGACATCCTTCTTGTGATTAGAAGGTGTACACATGTTGAAGACAATAGTCTGACATCCTTCTTGTCGTGAAGTTTAAGGCCACAACTACAGTTTACTTTGTTCAGAAAGTATGCAACAAAGCACTTTGCAGGGGTGGTTTCTGCATCAATTTGTTTTACATGACGAGGTTGCTAACAGCCTGCACATATCTCTTTAGTGACCTGTTATGACATGCATGTAGCTCTTATTTCCTCCGCAGTACACAGTCCTGGGATCCACTCTTACATTTTGTTCAGTTAATTCCCCTGATCTCTTGAGATCATTGGGGCACCCCTACTGACACCTCCACAATCCTGCGTCATCCCTCTCTGTGGGGTTGCTTGTTGTGACTCCTCGGGTTGTATGTTAGTCTATTTATGGATGTTGTCTTCCCATCGTTGTTTTCGGACATACCAGCCTTTGCTTGCCATGTTCTGTGTCCTGTAGTATTGTATTTGCAAGGCCTTTGGACCTCGAAACGTGGCCATACCAAGTCAGCTTTCGCCTTTAGATCGTTGTGAGGAAGTCGTCATACAGTCCACTTGCATTCTCGATTCTTCGTCGTACTTTATCATTTGTGATACGGTCTTTCTGGGTGACATTTAGGAGTTTTCTAAAATAGCACAGCTCCGTTGCCTGGATTTTTCTCTAGAGGTCTGCTGTAAAGTTCCATGTTTTACAGGCCGAGAGAAATATCAAAAGAACCAGTGAGCGCATTAATCCTACCTTCATGGCAAGGCAGTCATTTATCTGTCCATATGTTTTAATCGTGCAAGCGCTGCTGTTTTGTGTGCTATTCTGGCCAAGACCTCTGGTGTTTTGATCCCTCTTCACTGATCATTGAGCCCAGATATTTCTTATTCTTCTCCGTTCGCTCTCAAATAATCACAACTTTGTCTCTCATAAACCTGACAGTCCTGCTCAGGCTTGTCTCATCGGCTACAATTTATCTGGCAATTGGGTTGGGGAAGGCCATATAGTCACTCTGCTCTTCTCGTGGAGTTGGCAGACCTACAGAACATGTTCCACTATGTGTTTGTTCTCCCCACATGGGCACATGTATGTGTGTCCAATTTTTTATTTGTTGAACTGATGATTTTTTCAGTCTGCAGTAACCTGTTCACAGTCTGAATATTGTCACTTAATCTGTTCACAGTTTGAATATTGTCACTTAATCTGTTCACAGTTGGAATATTGTCACTTAATCTGTTCACAGTCTGAATATTGTCATTTAATCTGTTCACAGTCTGAATATTGTCCCTTAATCTGTTCACAGTCTGAATATTGTCACTTAATCTGTTCACAGTCTGAATATTGTCACTTAATCTGTTCACAGTCTGAATATTGTCCCTCTGTTCACAGTCTGAATATTGTCACTTAATCTGTTCACAGTCTGAATATTGTCACTTAATCTGTTCATAGTCTGAATAGTGTCCCTTAATCTGTTCACAGTCTGAATATTGTCACTTAATCTGTTCACAGTCTGAATATTGTCACTTAATCTGTTCACAGTCTTAATATTGTCACTTAATCTGTTCACAGTCTGAATATTGTCACTTGACCTGTTCACAGTCTGAATATTGTCACTTGACCTGTTCACATTCTGAATATTGCCGCTTGATCTCTTCTTGAGCCCAGATATGTGAAGGGTTTCATTGTTTCAAGTTCTTGTCCATTTGCTTTGATCACAGCATTGATTTCTTCATTGTTGTTGGCCATCAATTTACATTACACAAATATGAATTGTATAGAAGAACCAAGAAGTTGGTGTTTGAGAGAAGTGTCGCTCTGTAGTGGTATCTTGTTTTTCATCCTTGACAGCTCAAAGGGGTCACTAGCCTTCCAGTTTAGAACTGTGGAGCCTGGAGGGTTAATGATGTACAGCAATGGAGATAGAGACAGCAAGGACTTCTTTGCCCTTGAAATTTTAGATGGTCATTTATACCTTGTGTTGAACATGGGGTCTGGAGTCCAAAAGGTAAATACTGTGAGAAAATGTTATTTGTAGTTTAATGTATTCTAATTTTTTACATTATCTTTGTTACTGTAATAATCTATTATAATATTGATATCATGCCTAGGGGAGGAACCTACCTCCTACCAGGCGCGTCAGCAGGGTTGCGAATTACTGAAAGGCCTCCTAATTTTGGAGGTTAGCTGCAAATAAATAAGCAGCCATGGACAAAAACGGGTCAGCAGGCATGGAGACTGCAAGGAGGCAGCCCGTCCACCATGCAAAGAAACAACAGGCTAATCACCTGTTTGTCTTAACAAACGATTACAAGTCAAAACATAGAGAAAACCGGACTGATCTCAACGACGACGAACAGGCAAGAAATAAGGACCACGATTTACGGAACATGGAATGTAAGAAGTATAAACGGAAAAGAACATGAACTAATAGAGGAGATAAAGAAAGTAACATTGACAGTCCTGGCACTTACAGAAACAAAGAAAAAGGGACAGTGCGTTCTGTACCATGACGGCAACATGTTATACTACAGCGGAGTTCCTATGACTGAAATAACCAGGGCAGGTGTTGGCTGTATTGTGAATAGTAATAAAAAAGTAAACATTAAAGGATGGAAGTTCATTTCAGAAAGACTGATGGTTCTGAGTCTACAAGAGGAGGTCAGTAAAATGGATATCGTCACTGTGTATGTACCAAACGAAGAAGAGAGCACTGACATAAAAGAGTATAAGCTCCTTCAAAGGACCGTTGATGATTGCCGAAATGAAATACTTCTCCTTGGAGACTTCAACGCAAGAGTTGGAAACGACTATTCTAGATGGGACGGAGTAATCGGTAGGTGTGGAGAAAATGTCTTAAATGACAATGGAAAACGGCTGCTGAGATTCTACATAGAACAAAACCTTATTATTACAAATACAAGGTTTCCACGCAAGCTTATCCATGCCTACATAAGAGGCGAGCCGGCAAGAAATGAAAGATCCATAATTGACTATGCAATAGTGAGGAAAAGTGATTTCAAGTATGTAAAGAATGCTAGAGTGTTCAGAGGACCAGAGATAGGAAGCGACCACTATCTAGTTAAAAAATAGAGAAATCGAAAAAATTTATTCAGCCAGGCAACATCCATCAGCAAGCATGAAACATAATAAGACAAGAAGAAAATAAAAGTAAGGCTTACAAACTAAGAGAACCAGATGTTAAGAGAAGATACCAAGGGCTCATAACAGCGAAAGGAAGGATAGAGGAATCTTCTTCGTTCATCCTCAGATCAAGGTCCCGGTTTCTCTTACAAAGGACACCGTTGTTGGTAAGGCTCTTTTATCTCCATACAGCTTTTGTCTCATATCTGTCTCGTGAGGACAGTATTGTTCCCTCTCTTCCTGGGTGAGCGTGCAGCTTTGCAGGATGTGTTCCACGGTCATGTTATGCTCCCCACGTTTACACTGTCCATCTGTCCCAATCCTCATGTTATTGTAAAGATGACCCCTGGGTCTGTTGTGCCCAGTTCTCAGTTTGAAGATGTGTACTTGCTGCTCTCTAGTTCAGTTGGTCTTTTCGGAAGTCGGGGTGTTGATCAGCCCCTTTTCACCTGAAGTTGGCTTTAATTATCATCTTAGTCTCATTACATGTGATATTCAGGTCTGTTTGTTGGGATGCTCCTCCACACTTTGTTAGTTTGTCTGCAGCTTCATTGCCTTCAATATTGCAGTGGGATAGGATCCACTGTTTGATCAACCTTGGGTGTATCTGATGAGAGCTGTGTCAGGGAGAATATACATTGCTCGAGATCTTCATCTTTGTTTATGTTTTAGCGCTGCTAATACTGATGCAGCATCAGTCAGGAATACTATATTTTCTTGGTGGATATCTTTATCTTGGATTACAAGTTCACCTGCGGCCTTCAGTGCCTCCTCTGCTGCGCGGAAGTTATTGTAGTATGTTCCTGTTGTTAATACTCAAGTTTTTTTCATCTCCATCTCCATTGGATGGGGCTTTGTTAGATGAGCCATCTGTATATACGTCTATCCATGTTTCTGGGGGGGTATACTCTCCTAAGATATTCTTCTGTGATAAATGTCCTTTCTAAATCTGTCTGTTCCCTTTTTTCTTATTCCTTCTATTGTTTCTACCATCTCATGGGACTTTGCTTTTTTTTTCCATGGTGGAATTTGGGATGTTTGTTTTAGATCTCTAACCACTGCCTGGCTTATGATTTGGTCTGCTCTTGCAAGTTCTTTTGTTTTTTATATGAAGTGGTTTCTCCATCTTCCTATGCAATGTATCATGTCAAAAATTGGGTGATCAGGCATTCGTTTGAACGTCTCCCTTAGGCTCTAACCTGTGTACAGTTTCTTTAGGGTGCTTGTGTCAGCTCCCCATGTTGAGCCTGATATCTTTCTCATTATGGCCATTCTGTTCTTAGCTTTGCTGGACGCTTTTTTTAATCTGGTTTTTCCATGCCAACCTAGGGTGCATTGTTATTCCCAGATAAGTTGGACTTATGTCAATGGGGCGAGTCTGGCCATTTACTTTTAGGCATTACTTCTTGGGGCTTGGGAGATAGGGAGAAGATTGTGTACATGGTTTTGGTTTTGTTTTTTCTGGAAGTAAAAGTCCCAATTCAAGAAGAGGGAGCCATGGAGGGGAACGATGATATCCCAATGAAAGAACTAAAGGCAGCATTGGAGAACATTAAGATTGGTAAAGCAGCAGGACATGATAGTATAACACCAGAAATGGTTAAATACATGGGAACGGCAGGAGAGATACTATTCATGAAGATTCTCAAGGCAGCTTGGCGCCACAAGAAGATACCAAGAGATTGGGAGGTTGCCATAATAATACCAATATTTAAAAAGGGTGATAATCAACAATGGGAAAATGACAGAGGTATTTCCCTTCTCAGTGTCCCCGGAAAAGTCGACTCTAGGATTCTAGAACGGCGATTAAGAGGTCTAGCAGATCCAAATATGGATGAAACTCAATGTGGGTTTAGGGCAAACAGAAGTACTCAAGACCTTATCTTTACACTCAGACAGCTGAGTAAAAAGGCTCTTGAGTATGATAAGGAAATGCATCTCTGCTTTTTTGGATTTGGAGAAAACATTTGATAAAGTCCCTTGGGTCAAACTCTGGGAGTGCCTGACAAGGAAGAATATCCTAGGACCCCTGATCTCTGCCATACAGAGTTTCTATAAAACATGCAGAAATTATGTGCGGACATCAAATCAAAAGTCAGGAGAGTTCAGAACCACTAACGGAGTACGACAAAATTACTTTCTATCACCTTATCTTTTCATACTCCTCATGGATGAAGTCATAAAAGCTAGCAAAGAACGGACAAAAAAGTATGAAGTAGGTTACATATCAGAACTAGTGTTTGCAGATGACATGGCCCTGATCACGAAATCCAAGGCACATCTCCAGATCAACTTGCAGGTCTAGGAAGAAGAATTGAAGAAGAGAGGAATGCACATCAGCAACTCCAAAACAAAAACCATGGTGATCGCCAGAGATGAAAAGAGACATCAGATAATCCTGGGAACACGAGCACTGGAGCAGGTCAGCAACTTTAGATATCTAGGAGTGGTAATAGACAGCAGGGGAGGAATCAAAGAGGAGTTAACTGCACGAAGAGCAGCAGCAGGTAGACTTTTCCATGCAATAAACAGAGGTTTCCTCAGTAAAAGAGAAATAAGCAGGAAAACAAAGATGGATGTATGGCACTCGACCTATGTTCCTGTCCTGACATACGGATGTGAGTCATGAGCAATAACCACAGCCCAAGAAAGGCAACTACAAACTTCAGAAATGAGGCACATAAGTAAGACGCGCAGGTAATGAAAAGGGACAAGATCCGTAACCAGACAATACGTAGCAATCTTGAAGTCCAGCCCCTGCAGATACGAGTGGAGCAGTCCTAACTACAGGGATTTGGCCATGTCTGTATAATGGAAGAAGATCGGATACCGAAGCGGTCATGGGAGATAAAAAGTCAAGGATACAGACCCGCAGGACGTCCCAAAGTACGTTGGGAAGACAACATACGACAGTCCCTAAGTGATAGAGGGCTGGATTGGAAAGAGGCCAGGAAAAATATGACGGATAGAACAGTAGGGCGTTCTCTCTGGCAAACCTCTACACTTCATGGTAGAAGAGGATCGACTAAGGAAGTATTAATATCATGGTTTACAAAAAAATATTAATTTTGAAACATATATATTAATCATTTTTTTATATTCTATAAAAATTAAATAATGTATTTTTTTTTAAATGTGTTACAAGTTGGAAAACAAAATATTTGAATAAAATAATTTGGCATTAATAAATGTATTCTGCTTTATTTCTAATTTCATTTTAGTTTTTCTTAGATTGGGAAACACAGCCTTTCTGTTACCAATATTTGAATGTCTTCTTTCAAGAGTCATAGAAAATTAATTCAAGTTCATTTCTAGGTCCTGAGCCATTTCTAAATGGTTGTCATTCATTGACCACTCTTCTGTGGAATATAGTACTAAAACTGTTGATCGTCACTGATCTCAGTTTTGAGCAATGTTCATGTACTGTATTCATGAGTCCCAAATGACTGTACCTAGTGGTCTTATTCCAGCTTTTATTTGACTTTCTCACTTAACTCTTCAGCTATAGGTCCCAATCAAGTACATATCTGTTTATATTTATACATTTTTAGAAACTTTGCTAAACAAAAGAAAATATGTGAAACTTTTCTTGTTTAATGTTTTTTTAAACACAGATCCAAGCCAGTAAACTACCAGTCACAGATGGCAGTCCACATGATGTTTACTTTGAGTTTGTTGACAACAAAGGATACATATCTATTGATGGACAGAAAGAACCATTTTCATCACCCTTAATATCAGATAGGTTTGACCTTCATGGGCATCTGTATGTTGGAGGCTTAGGTCCTGAAATTAATGTTACAAGTTTGCCAAGAGAACTGTGGGCAGCCATGTTTGGCATGTCCTATGTTGGCTGTCTTCAGGATCTGGTGCTCAATGGAAATCAAGTAGACTTAATGGCTGCAGCCAAACTGCAGAAAAAGTCTAGTGTGGTTGGATATTGCAGAAAGGTGAGACTTCTAGGCTTGATGTTTGTTGTCATAGTGATGTATGAAATGTACATAAAAGAAACATTTCAAATGCATCTCACCTGTCTATCTATCATAGTTACTTCTAGCTAACACCATCACTTTACATAATGTTAACAAAAATTAAATACAAAACCTATTAAACTAAAATGTAAAGATTTTCATACTAATATAATGGACATTGCAGGATGTCAGACTATTCCATGTCACAGTTAGGTGTGAAACCTTTTACTGTTACATAAAATGCCAGACACATCTTTAACCCCATCCATTGCTATGCATAAAACAATGGCTACTGTTCATATGCTGGTGTCTTTGAGTAACCTTTCACTCCATTAGTAGAGTTCTTGTGTCTAAACCATGACCAGTAATTTCACTGAAATTGTGTTGTCTTTTTATCTCTTAGACAGAGCGCCAGTGCCTAAGCCTTCCTTGCAACCATCAAGGAAAATGTATTGAGGGCTGGAACAGGTTTACATGTGATTGTCGAGCTACAGGTTTTGTTGGCAGTGTGTGTCAGACAGGTGAGTAGAACAGGTGTCTTTTTATTGGTAGTGTGTCTCAGACAAGTCAGTAGAACAGGTCTCGTTTTGTTGGTAGTGTGTGTCAGACAAGTCAGTAGAACAAGTCTCGTTTTGTTGGTAGTGTGTGTCAGACAAGTCAGTAGAACAGGTCTCGTTTTGTTGGTAGTGTGTGTCAGACAAGTCAGTAGAACAGGTCTCGTTTTGTTGGTAGTGTGTGTCAGACAAGTCAGTAGAACAGGTCTCGTTTTGTTGGTAGTGTGTGTCAGACAAGTCAGTAGAACAGGTCTCGTTTTGTTGATAGTGTGTGTCAGACAAGTCAGTAGAACAGGTCTCGTTTTGTTGGTAGTGTGTGTCAGACAAGTCAGTAGAACAGGTCTCGTTTTGTTGGTAGTGTGTGTCAGACAAGTCAGTAGAACAGGTCTCGTTTTGTTGGTAGTGTGTGTCAGACAAGTCAGTAGAACAAGTCTCGTTTTGTTGGTAGTGTGTGTCAGACAAGTCAGTAGAACAAGTCTCGTTTTGTTGGTAGTGTGTGTCAGACAAGTCAGTAGAACAAGTCTCTTTTTGTTGGTAGTGTGTGTCAGACAAGTCAGTAGAACAAGTCTCGTTTTGTTGGTAGTGTGTGTCAGACAAGTCAGTAGAACAGGTCTCGTTTTGTTGGTAGTGTGTGTCAGACAAGTCAGTAGAACAAGTCTCGTTTTGTTGGTAGTGTGTGTCAGACAAGTCAGTAGAACAAGTCTCGTTTTGTTGGTAGTGTGTGTCAGACAAGTCAGTAGAACAAGTCTCTTTTTGTTGGTAGTGTGTGTCAGACAAGTCAGTAGAACAAGTCTCGTTTTGTTGGTAGTGTGTGTCAGACAAGTCAGTAGAACAAGTCTCTTTCCGTTGCCATTTTTTCCCCTTGATTTTTAGCTGAATGCTTCACTTCACTGTCATAAACATGCAAATATTTTAACTTGACTCAAAGTTTCCTGCCTTTAAGCTTGCAATTGTTATCAACAGGTAAACTGCAAAGTTTATGTATGATTTTTTGTAATAATCTGCCACCTCTTGAGCTCCACCTTGATGTAGTTGCTTTGGTGATTTGGTCAAATATGTCGGCAAGGATATTGTTCTCCTGAAAGGTTCTACCAAGTTGAATAGGTCATCAAGGAGAGACCAGACCAAGTTAGCACACCAATCCTCCAGTCTATTGGGTTTGGGTAAGGCTAACAATCCAAACCTGACAAAAATAACATGACAGAACTAGGTCAGACTCATTAAAATCTATCAGAGTACCATGACACATCCTGGTGAAGGACAGTTAATGGAAGTGAAGCAGCAGATAAATCATCTCATGGGTAGAGCAGAACAAACTGGTCAAGTAAATAGGAACCACGTGGAAAGCATCTATTTTAGCCCTATGTTCCAATGTGAAACAGATTGTAAGCATCCGTTGTAGCCCATGTTCCAAGAGGAACTAAAAGAAAAGCATCCATTCTAGGCCTATGTTCCAAGGAGAACCAGATGGAAAGCATCCATTTTAGGCCTATGTTTCAAGGAGACCCAAATGGAAAGCATCCATTCTATGCCTATGTTACAAAGGAGACCAAATGGAAAGCATCCGTCATAGGTCTATGTTCCAAGAGGAACCAGATGAAAAGTATCCAGTGAAAGCCTATGTTTCAAGGAACCAAATGAAAAGCATCGATTGTACGTATGCCTATGTCCTAATGGGACCTAGATGTAAATCATCTATTGTAGGCCTATTTTTCAAGGGAAACCAAATGGAAAGCATCCATTGTAAGCCTATGTCCTAGTGGGAACCAGATGGTTAAGTCGAGTTTTTATTATAGGAGCAAAAATGTAGTAGTAATTCGCTGGAAATAAAACAATGTTCTCTTCAATTGAATTTTCTGAAAAGTTCATTTAGTTATTGCGAATGATGAAATTGTTGGCACCAGGCACAAGTCTCCTTCTTCACCTTTTGTATGAAGAAATTGTTGGCCCCAGACACGTCTCCATTTCACCTTTTGAATGAAGAAATTGTTGGCCCCAGACACGTCTCCATTTCACCTTTTGTATGAAGAAATTGTTGGCCCCAGACACATCTGCATTTCACCTTTTGTATGAAGAAATTGTTGGCCCCAGACACATCTCCATTTCACCTTTTGTATGAAGAAATTGTTGGCCCCAGACACGTCTCCATTTCCCCTTTTGTATGAAGAAATTGTTGGCCCCAGACACATCTCCATTTCACCTTTTGTATGAAGAAATTGTTGGCCCCAGACACATCTCCATTTCACCTTTTGTATGAAGAAATTGTTGGCTTCAGACACATCTCCATTTCACCTTTTGTATGAAGAAATTGTTGGCCCCAGACACGTCTCCATTTCACCTTTTGTATGAAGAAATTGTTGGCCCCAGACACGTCTCCATTTCACCTTTTGTATGAAGAAATTGTTGGCCCCAGACACATTTCCATTTCACCTTTTGTATGAAGAAATTGTTGGCCCCAGACACGTCTCCATTTCACCTTTTGTATGAAGAAATTGTTGGCCCCAGACACGTCTCCATTTCACCTTTTGTATGAAGAAATTGTTGGCCCCAGACACATCTCCATTTCACCTTTTGTATGAAGAAATTGTTGGCCCCAGACACATCTCCATTTCACCTTTTGTATGAAGAAATTGTTGGCCCCAGACACGTCTCCATTTCACCTTTTGTATGAAGAAATTGTTGGCCCCAGACACGTCTCCATTTCACCTTTTGTATGATGAAATTGTTGGCACCAGGCACAAGTCTCCTTCTTCACCTTTTGTATGATGAAATTGTTGGCCCCAGACACATCTCCATTTCACCTTTTGTATGATGAAATTGTTAGCCTCAGAATGCAACCAGACCACAATGTTCATGTTCATACAGAATAACATCAGGAAGAATGGCAAAAGATAGACCAAGGAAAACGTGGATAGACAGAGAAAATGAGACCTACTGTAAAATGGGAAAAAAATGTTATTAGGGCCAGAGGCAAAAGCCAAATACATACCACGACACTGGAATACAGCCCAGACAAAGCCACAAGCCTCTTTCTTCACCTTTTATAACATTCTTTTAGCGTCTGCGGGTCTATGCCTTTTGCTTCACAGTATTGGACAGAAACCAGAGCATTATGAAGTTGTGAAAAGTAGATCTTTGTCATTCACTCGCATTTAACCACATTTATTTCCATCACAAACTTGATGGTCCTTGTAGGTCTTCTCTCAATACAATAAAAAATTAGGCAGGGCTGCAGCAGTATTATAGATTAAAATAAAATCTCATATGGTATCTGGCTAAGTACCTTAATACCTTTTCATACTCACCTGTGTGCTGATATCTCTACTCCATGCACTCATCTCTTCCTATGTGATTTTTTAGCTCATCTTTTTGTTGTTGGTTGTCCCTGATGAAGACCTTTAGGCTATAACGTAGGTTTCATTCCTTTTATCATCCTAGTGTGGTATCTGGCCATACCTATAAATGGTTTCTACACTCTCGCTGCAATGCAGTTAATCCCTCAGTTGAGTAGGATAGTGCCATGTTGCCAGTCTGCTTCTCTCATGAAACACGTTCAATTGTTTGTTTGTCCCTGCCACATGGACATTTGTCTGTGTGTTTAATTTTGTATTCATTGAACAGATGATATTTCAGTCTGCAGTGGCCTGACTATTATCATGTGATCCCACCCTTGGCAAGGAGAAACATATTTAAGCCTTACTAGACTCTGAATCTTCTATGTACGAACAGTCTCAAAAAAGTACAGTTGTGCCACTTTACTTTGTCCAAGCAAAGATATTTTATGTATAAGTTCTAAAAAGTACGTTCATTTTGCTTTTTTCAAGCTGCTCATGTTTATCTTCAGAGTATGTAGTGTATCGTTTAAGTATTACCAGGACTTGAGACGGCAGCAAAGAATAGTAACACTGTAATCAGCCAAGCATGTCATAAAGGCGACTAAGTAGAACTGGCTACTCCATCATGTAGAAACTTTAAGCCCCAAAAACTTCCAGAGATACAGACAGGTCAATATGTGGCATGTATTTGTTAAAGGCCTATGCTCTACAGTGGATGAAAAAGGTTTTCATTGATTGATGCTGTGCATGTGAGAAGTTTTGCAAGTCATATTTGAATACTTTGCATTCCGCATCTAGTTAACTTTTGTCCTTTGAGTGTCTTTCTTTATCTCTCAGCTGCTGTGACCTTGAGATTTGATGGAACACAATTCATGAAAGTTACCATGACCACAGAGTCCATCACACAAGCCGAGGACATTTCCCTGCGGTTTCGAACCATGCACCCCAATGGTCTACTCTTCTTAACTGCGGGTCAGAAAGGAGGTGGAATGGAGCTGTATCTGGATGGTGGAGTACTCTTCTTGTCAGTTGATGTTGGTAGTGGTGCTCAGGTCTGTTTTGTTTTCCTTAAACTATTTTCAATTTTTCTAAATATTATTTGTTAAATTTAATGATTGACCATTATGTAATTCCTTTTTACATTGAAACATAAACTGCAGTTAAAAAATTCAAATTTAAACCATCTTTTTCTTTTCTGCTTCTAGAGTGGGGTTGCTGTAACTTTTGTTTCTTAACTTAACTTTAACGTCTTTATACTGGTTTAGAAGACTCTGCAGAGTATGTATACAACCAGTTTCTTGGAAAGGGATTAAGCAATATGCAAGTCCAGCATAATGGACTCAAACTCTAGAGCAAAGTAGACCCTCAGCCTGCTTGGCCCCATCTATGTTGCTCTTAACAAACCTCCTAACCATGGCCGGTGTTATGCCATGTTCACACAGTTAGTCGCCTCTTACGACATGTTCTCTGTGGGGCAGTGGTACTATTCTTGTTATTGTCATACGCAAAGACCCCGGTAGACCACCCTAGTCAATCTGTCACTCTTCTTCAGGTTCTCTTTAACAACACACTTATTCATCATTTTGTTTATTATTATATATATTGTATTAAATACTTAACAGTAATTTATAAATATAAAATTGTAACCCAACATACCTCGTTTTTGTTTGAAATCCTTAAAAAGCCTTATATTTCATATTTACTAGACTGGAATTATGTAGTAGTAATAAGCATAGAACACACACACAAAGTTGAAACAATGGGTTGTTAAGAGCAATGAGTCATCACAAAAGAAATAGAAGAAAGAGATCAAATGACAAACTCATTCAATCATATACTGAAACTATTTAGTCTTCAATGATAATTTATGTCAAGAAGATATGAAGCTTGGTAACGTGGCCAAAAAGACATGCTGAATGGAGCAAATGAATTGGACAACGTATTTTTGGACAATAATAATAGTAGCAATGTTTGTTTAGTCATCAGTGGCCCATTGTGTCTATCAACCACTGTCATGGCCACGTTCTGCAGCAAAAAACATACTCCAAGTTGCAATGTCATTATTTCTCTATGCTTGTGAGACATCAACAATTACAGCTGACCTGCAGAAATATTTCTAAAGACTTCTAAATACCACATACAAAGATCGAGTTACAAATGAGGAAATACGAGAAAGAATTACAACAGCAATAGGGCTTTTTGAAGACCTCTTGGCAACTGTCAAAAGAAGTAAACTCACTTGGCACAGGCACATATTCAGATCAAATGGTCTTGTAAATACGATCCTGAATGGAAATGGGCAAGGCAGATGATGAATAGGTCGTCCCAAAAAGAGGTGGGAGGACAACATAAAAGAATGGACCAATCTCCAACCAGAGGAGACACAGGCAGCAGCCACTGGCAGAGAATGATGGCGTGGGAATATGGGGATGTCTTCATGTGTGCCCTAACAATCTCACCAGTTATGGGATGACCTAACCTGACGCTGCAATTCTCTTTGAGCTTCCAATACCCGAGATGAAGCCTTGGCGCCTTGTGGTTTCACGTTAAGTCTGTCAACTATGATCCCTACAAACTCCTTGAGGGTAGACTAGTACTCTGCTGCCTTGGGATGAGGGACACAAGTGTTAAAGGCATCACTCAGCATGTAAGCAATGCATCTTGGGCATGTTGCTAACTGGGCAGCACCTAATCTCTCCCAGGTGATATGTTAGTTCACTATTGGCCGTGTAAAATTGTTAGATAATAAGCAAAGTTTTAGTTTCCCTCAGTGTTTGATGTCACAGAATTGCACATTTTATCACTGGGCCCATGTAAAAGTTTGAAACCGGAGATGATATGGGTTCAAACACAATTCTTCAGATTAGAACACAAATTTGTGAATAAATAAACACGAATTAATAACGTAATTAAGAGTCATGATTCTACTGGGCATGTTAGTCCTTCAAAGTCCAGCAAACAAATTTTCTTGGCAGTTGCACTATTTCGGATGTACAAATTACCTTGTTGTGTATATAGTTCACCTTGTGTGTACATACTACCTTGTTGTGTGTGTGCAGATTACCTTGCTGTGTGTGTACATACTACCTTGTTGTGTGTGTACATACTACCTTGTTGTGTGTGAACATACTACCGTGTTGTGTGTATACATCCTACCTTGTTGTATGTGTACAGATTACTTTGTTGTGTGTGTGTACAGATTACCTTGTTGTGTGTACACATTGCCTTGTTGTGTGTGTACATATTACTTTGTTGTGTGTGTACATATTACCTTCTTGTGTGTGTGTACAAATTGTCTTGTCATGTGTGTACAGATTACCTTGTTGTGTGTACAGATTACTTTGTTGTATGTACAGATTACCTTGTATGTACAGATTATCTTGTTGTATGTGCATGTTACTTTATATGTACAGATTACCCTGTTGTGCATGAACAGATCACCCTGTTGTAGGTATAGATTACCTTGCTGTGTGTACAGATTATCTTTGTTGTATGTACAAATTACCTTGTATGTACAGATTTCCTTTTTGAGTATGTACAGAATACTTTGTTATATGTACAGATTACCTTGTATGTACAGATCACATTGTATGTACAGATTACCTTTTGTTTTGTGTACAGAATACTTTGTATGTATAGATTACCTTTGTTGTATGTACATATTACTTTGTATGTACATAGTACCATGGTTTGTGTACATATTACCTTGTGTGTACAGATTACCTTGTATATACATATTACTTTGTATGTACAGATTTCCTTGTTGTGTATGTACAGATTACTTTGTTGTGTGTACAGATTATATTGTTGTGTGTACAACTTACCTAGTATGTACAGATTACCTTGTATGTATAAATTACTTTTGTTGTGTGTACAGATTACCTTGTATGTACAGATTACCTTGTATGTACAGATTACTTTTGTTGTGTGTACAGATTACCTGGTATGTATAGATTACATTGTATGTACAGATTACCTTGTATGTACAGATTACCTTGTATGTACAGATTACTTTTGTTGTGTGTACAGATTACCTTGTATGTACAGATTACCTTGTATGTACAGATTACCTTGTATGTATAGATTACCTTGTATGTACAGATTACCTTGTATGTACAGATTACTTTTGTTGTGTGTACAGATTATCTTGGTATGTGTACAACTTACCTTGTATGTACAGATTACCTTGTATGTACAGATTACTTTTATTGTGTGTACAGATTACCTTGTATGTACAGATTACCTTGTATGTACAGATTACTTTTGTTGTGTGTACAGATTACCTTGTATGTACAGATTACCTTGTATGTACAGATTACCTTGTATGTACAGATTATGTATATTTGATAATTGCTGATTTTATTTTGAAATGACATTTTAAAGATTCAATCATAATTGCACTTTGGCTTCATTTTTGAACCCCCATATTCATCTTCAAACTTGTCACACGTTTTCAAATCAGATTACATTTTTTTTAACCCACATATTCATCTTCAAACTTGTCACATATTCTCAAATCAGATTACATTTTTAACCCCCATATACATCTTCAAACTTGTCACATGTTCTCAAATCAGATTACATTTTTTAACCCCCATATACATCTTCAAACTTGTCACATGTTCTCAAATCAGATTACATTTTTGAACCCCCATATTCATCTTCAAACTTGTCATGTGTTCTGAAATCAGATTCTGACTGCTGGCCACATTCTGAATGATGACCTCTGGCACACTGTTTTTATCAAACGCAGAGTGCAAACAGTTGAGATGGCCATTGACCAGGACAGACCTGTTACAGGTTTGTGCCAGTTTTCCTCTTCTTGTGCCATCTTGGGAATAACATTTTGACTGTTGTCAACATCCAGCTTTTCAGTGTATAGATAGGTAGCTGTCTGGACTTTATCATGGTGCCAGAAACTTTAAACTTCGTTTGTAGGATCTACCATGTTCTCATATATTGACCAAAAAATATGTTTCAAATAGATTCAGCGGTGAATTCCATGATCTTCCTTCATATTGTGTCTGTATCTATTTGATTACATCCTGTGAAGTGAGAAGTGTTATACTCTGTAAAGTTGTTGTTGTTGTTGAACTTTTTAAAGATCATGTGCGTAGTGAGCTCAGGACTTCTAAATGTGCCATTTATACTAGAACAATTTTGTTTCCTCCAACTTTTAACATATATCATATTTGTTAATATCAGAAGTTCTTCCACGTATTTAAAATGCTTCCATTTTCAGACAAAATTCCTGGTAGCTCTTTCTCACTGGTTACATCAAGAATCTATGTTGGCAGTGTTTCAACATCGACAAATGTCAATGGTACCATTGTCATGTTTAGAGTTCAGTTTCTGGAGTGTGCTGCATGATTCAGTTCACTTTAAGCTACAGTCATTATTAAATGTTGATTCAATTTGACCTTTTCTGCAGCATGAGTATTTTGCCTGGTACCGCCCCGTAGAGTTTCTTTACATGAGCAATTTATATGATCTGGCGCAAGAAGCTTCTTTAAACTAAGTGTTTTACTTGGCCCTTACCATAGAGTACTTATAAAAGTAATATTCTATAGAGTTGTTTCTTGATAACAATTCTGTTTGATGGGGTATCACAGTTCCTTTTCACTTAATATTTTGTATAACACTCTTCTGATTACATTTATTTTATTGCATTCTTAAAAGCTATTACTATTAATTTATTGTGGATCTCAATATATTTTATTTTTTTCATAGGGGAAGTTATTGCGAGTACATTATAATATTGTTATTTTTACATTAATATAAAATTATTACATTTGTTTTAGGTCATCTGATAAAGTATTTTAAATTAATATCTGTTTTATATTACTTCATTAAGTTTTAATTAAATATATATTTTCTTACTGTAACATGAAAAGATAGTTTAAATGGACATGGACATTTTCATATGTGGAGCATATACTTATTTCTTCTATAGAATTTCTGTGGGACTGAGAAAAAATTTAATAACCTTATTTGTTATGCATCCACAATTTAACCCACTATTTTAACATTTTATCATTGCAAACTTTTATTTCACACTTATTCCAGCATGACTTTTCTCATTACCTTTGTAAATCAGAAAGTATCTCTCTTAAAATTGTGCCTGTGCTGTTGCTGCATGTCAGAAAAATGCCAAATTTGATAAAATAATCTATATACTAATTCCTTGGATTTGAAATCTTTATGTATGCGTACGAAGAAGATATCTTTATGTTTGATTATTTTTTATGATGATTAACTGGCTGAATCTATAAATTAGAATGTGCATTTATATTTTAGAAAGCTACATATTTGAGATTTTAAAAATAAAGACCCCAAGCTAACATGATGTGAATATTATACAACATAAAACTGCACAAACAGGCAAGAATAGAGATCTTTCTGTATACATGTATACAATAAGTAATTCAGGGAAGAGCAGCAAAGATGGCACCCTAACGGCTGTGATTCTACTATGCTCTAATGTTTTAATACATTATAGATGCTGCCAGGCAACGGATTTTATTGGAATTCACACTAGTCAACGATTTATACTTGTGTTCACGGAAACGTGTAGTTGTTTTTCATTTGTACTGGTTAATTCATTCGTTTTTGTGTGTTTTCTTCCCTTTGATTATCCTGGCCTTGACACCGGCTATATGACGTAGTACTATACTCAAACCTGTGTCATATTTTCACGGTCTAGTTCTCACGGCTGAACTTCACGAGATTGCCGCCCTTTGCCCTGGCTACATTTATCGTTGGTTTTTGTGCGACTGTAATTTATACACGACTATAATGGACTAGAACACAGCCCGAGAGAGATGCCCAACACCATTCACACGTTAAGTGATGTCCTTACGACCTCTTGGGGTTATTTTAAAGGCACGACACACAAAGATAGATGTTACTCTCCTCCACTGCCTTGCGGGATACCTGTTTATGGAAAAGGCTTCAATAGTAAACCCTGAGAAAAAAATCGGCATCCTGTGCTATCTCCAGTCGTGTCTGTAAAATCTTGCCACTTGCCAAAGGCAGCTCAGGATCAGAGAGTGAGGTTGATAAAAGGCACAGTTTCTTCCTCACTTTAATCAAAATCACTGCGCAAGCTACCCATTTAATTTCAGTGGGCACAACAAGAGAAAAGACTGTCCACATGGCTGAACAAAGAGAGTGGTCTTTATCACATGTGATGGACAAACATCAATACTACTTTGTATATAAAGATATACTTCAATTGTGTATCCAGAACTTGCTACAAGATAAAAAAACTGATAGGAGAGTTAAGTCGGGAGCACATGTCATACAAAGCTAAGTCAAGAGCACATGTCATAAAAAGCTAAGTCAGAAGCACATGTCATACATAATGTCATGGACATAAGTGAAAAGATCTGATAATGTCAAGAAGATTCACAGACTGCTCTTAGGGCTATTCAACAAATGAAGAAGGGGTTCAACAGATATTACTCATAGAAGTGCCACCATATTCTAAAGGACCTATATGGAACTGACATCTTCTTACAGTGGTTACTGCGACATGTATGCATCCTCATCCAGTGAGTACTAGGGCATGTAGACATCCCGTTAAATAAGGAGCCATAAACTAGCAAAAAGAGGTGCTACAATGCCACAAACTGACTAATCAGTACACATTACTACAGCAAAACAAATACAATGTAATAAGGGACAATTGCAAAGAAGAATGGTTAATCATCTGGACAATGATTTCCAAAACTGGAAGATGGATCTTAAAAATTGAAACTGTGCTTTTAAGAAAGAGGCTACAAATCATTTTTTATGTAAACACCAAAAATACATTTTCAGACTAAAAACAAAAGGGACTGCTTGCTCGCTCAACTTCTATTTAAATAGAAATGGACCTAATTAATAATCTGAACTGTTGTTGTTGTTGTTGTTGTTGTTGTTGTTGTTGTTGTTGTTGAATGCCCACAATGAGTAGGATTACTCTTTTGTACGTCCTAAAAAGGACGTTAAGTGGCAGGTTGTCGTAGCTGTCCTCACATCCCGAGAGTGCTGATAAAGGTGGGCTGGGGCCAGGTTGTACTGTGCTTGGCTTCATCTGCATGTCGCTCACTACTACAGATATCACGTCGATATCTCACCTAGTTAGCCAGGCTGCCATGAAAAAAGCCTGTTTCCAGGAAGGGCTACGAGGAAACCAAGAGGAATGTCTTATCCAGAATGTTTTCCCTGTACCTAGCATATTGGATCAGTATATTTTGCCTGACCAGACGTTAGTCTTCCTTCCAAATCTAAACTGTAGACAATGTCAACATCTATCTGGAGGAGTAGAACATCATCTGCTGTCACGTCCAGCACTTCAGGAGACAGTAGAACATCATCTTCTGTTCTATCCAGCACTTCACTTCATGAGACAGTAGAACATCATCTTCTGTCACGTCCAGCACTTCATGAGACAGTAGAACATCATCTTCTGTCACGTCCAGCACTTCAGGAGACAGTAGAACATCATCTTCTGTTCTATCCAGCACTTCACTTCATGAGACAGTAGAACATCATCTTCTGTCACGTCCAGCACTTCAGGAGACAGTAGAACATCATCTTCTGTCACGTCCAGCACTTCACTTCATGAGACAGTAGAACATCATCTGCTGTCACGTCCAGCACTTCATGAGACAGTAGAACATCATCTTCTGTCACGTCCAGCACTTCACTTCATGAGACAGTAGAACATCATCTGCTGTCACGTCCAGCACTTCATGAGACAGTAGAACATCATCTGCTGTCACGTCCAGCACTTCACTTCATGAGACAGTAGAACATCATCTGCTGTCACGTCCAGCACTTCACTTCATGAGACAGTAGAACATCATCTGCTGTCACGTCCAGCACTTCAGGAGACAGTAGAACATCATCTTCTGTTCTATCCAGCACTTCACTTCATGAGACAGTAGAACATCACCTGCTGTCATGTCCAACACTTCACTTCATGAGACAGTAGAACATCATCTGCTGTCACGTCCAGCACTTCAGGAGACAGTAGAACATCATCTTCTGTTCTATCCAGCACTTCACTTCATGAGACAGTAGAACATCATCTGCTGTCACGTCCAGCACTTCAGGAGACAGTAGAACATCATCTTCTGTTCTATCCAGCACTTCACTTCATGAGACAGTAGAACATCATCTGCTGTCACGTCCAGCACTTCAGGAGACAGTAGAACATCATCTTCTGTTCTATCCAGCACTTCACTTCATGAGACAGTAGAACATCACCTGCTGTCATGTCCAGCACTTCATGAGACAGTAGAACATCATCTGCTGTCACGTCCAGCACTTCACTTCATGAGACAGTAGAACATCAGCTGCTGTCACGTCCAGCACTTCAGGAGACAGTAGAACATCATCTTCTGTTCTATCCAGCACTTCACTTCATGAGACAGTAGAACATCATCTTCTGTCACGTCCAGCACTTCACTTCATGAGACAGTAGAACATCATCTGCTGTCACGTCCAGCACTTCATGAGACAGTAGAACATCATCTTCTGTTCTATCCAGCACTTCACTTCATGAGACAGTAGAACATCATCTTCTGTCACGTCCAGCACTTCACTTCATGAGACAGTAGAACATCATCTGCTGTCACGTCCAGCACTTCAGGAGACAGTAGAACATCATCTTCTGTTCTATCCAGCACTTCACTTCATGAGACAGTAGAACATCACCTGCTGTCATGTCCAGCACATCATGAGACAGTAGAACATCATCTTCTGTTCTATCCAGCACTTCACTTCATGAGACAGTAGAACATCATCTTCTGTTCTATCCAGCACTTCACTTCATGAGACAGTAGAACATCACCTGCTGTCATGTCCAGCACATCAAGAGACAGTAGAACATCACCTGCTGTCATGTCCAGCACATCAAGAGACAGTAGAACATCACTTGCTGTCCTGTCCAACACTTCACGAGACAGTAGAACATAACCTGCAGTTCTGTCCAGCATTTCAAGAGACAGAACATCACCTACTGTCCTGTCCAGCACTTCAGGAGACAGTAGAACATCACCTGCTGTCATGTCCAGCACTGCCAGAGATGAGACAGCTCCTCCTGCCATTGAAAACATTGCTTATTGTAGACAAAAACAACTGCTCAGTACTGAGCATTTTCACATTACGGCATAAAAATCATATGAGCTAAGGTACACTAATGGTGAGTCAAATCAAATCAAGTCAAATCAACATTAAGAGTCCAAACTAGAAAATTAATGTCAGGAACAATATATTGAACAAAGAACTACCAATGTCAAAAAAATTCAGTTAAGTGTATGAAGAACTATAAGTGTCAGTAAAATTTTCAGTGCCAATCATTAGCGCAGTTATACATATAGTAGTAACATGCAAGTGTGTTAATTTTACATAGGAAGTTAAGCAAATAGTTTTTATGTTATTTTCTTTGGTGTTTCTGTTTAATGTGAGTGTGATAAATATGATGCAGAAGTTGAATGCACTGTAAGGTTTTTGTTTACTTTATAGTAAAACAGTATTTAAAATCTATCAAGTGCAGAATACAAAAGCGTTAAACTTTATAGATTACAAATATGTAAGTTAAAGACGATATATCTAGTGATCAAGAAAGAGTGACAAAACCAATTTCCCTATTTTTATTCATATTCAGCTATTGCTAGAATTTTTCAGCAACTAAATTTTATAGGAAAACATTTTATAGCCATAGCAAATCATATATATAGTGGATGTCATTAATCATCACCTGAGAGAGATGTGAATGGCTGGTCTCCTAGACTTGAGACTAGTTTGAACTCCGGCTGTTGTTTTTTTGTGTCCGCTTTCAGTCAAACCACCAAAACCTTTTCAGCTCCAGCTGGAGCATACATCTTCAACAAATTCACCAAGTCGTCAAATATTGACTTGCACAATTCTATTTAAGTTTTTGTAGATCAAAGTTTCCACAGGATTGGGTAGCCAGCCTCATGTCAATCCTCCCTAATCATCTGGCAGGTTACAGTGTTACTATTCTTTGATCCCAGCAGAAAAAGACTATATTAATACTATTCTTTTTTAAAATAGTTATGCATACAAACCATAATTCTACTAATTTGTACATTCATAAATATTATGAATATAAATATATAAATATATATAAATATATTTGAAAATATACAAAAAATGGTCCAGTTTCAAACCCCTATTGTGGCTTGCTCAGGTCTTCTTTCTATCTCTTTTTTTTTGCTTCATATGAATTGAAGCAAAGGTTGACAAATGCAACAGCCCCCAATATAGGAAGTCTGTATGAAAGCACTTAAGTGTGCTTCTGTATTGGTGATCTCTTTTGCAATTTTTTTATATATGTAAATTGCTAGCCCAAATACAGCTCAATTTTGTAGTGTTTTACAACATAATGAAATTACTAGCCACAAGTAAACCTAATTTTTGTTGTATTTTGCAACATGTTGAAATCACTAGTCCAAGAATTTTTTTAATTTTGTCACATTTTACAACATGATTAAATTTCTATCCCTAAGCACAATTCTATTTAGTCACATTTCATAGCAGGCTTAATAAGATTATAGTGGGCCTACTCTTATTTTTGTTACCCTGGGTGAAATAAAAATTGACCCTGCACACTGCACTATGATTGTAGGAGCTAGCAGCCTTTATTCATTAACCCTGTAAATTACCCTGTAGACCCTTGCAATGGAAACAGAAAGACACTGTTTGAATAGCATTAATGTTTGAACTAAGACAGATATTTAGCAAATATTCTTAGCCAATCTTAAAGTGGTTCATTCAAAGATGCAATCTTGCCATTTCTCATAATTTTCTTGTTGCACACACCTTTTTTTTCTCAAACTTAGAATGGTTTTTAGTTTTGACACTAATCTCCACTATTGTATAATTTCTTTGTGTTCATATTTGAAACTAAACTTTCACTGCACTATTATGACACTGCTATTTCGAAGAAAACAAATTTGTTTAACAGTTGCTAGTGACTAACCCATAACCACTGAATGTCCTTTTTTGTGCTTTAAAGTTCAGAAGTAATATTTTATTCTGTTATATGACACAAAGTTCACTAAAGTAAGTGAAGTAATTTGTTTAAAAAAGCATTTAAAATAATGCAACTAATTTTTAAGCAATTAAAGTGTTCATTTGTAAAATGTAGGTCACTATTATCGTCAATGCTTTGGCATTTTTACAATCTGTGCATGTTTGTAATTACATATTAATCTGTCCATGTACTACCTATTCAAAATTTGCCCCATTGAGCTATGCAGTTTGGATATAGTTTGTTAATTTGCTTATGAAAACTGACTGAACAGTATAAATTGAACTACTAAATGGAATGTTCAAATGTGCATAAATGTAGTTGGTAATACAGTCAACATGTCTACAAAAATACGCATTCCTCTTGCTTATAATCTGCAATGATATGCCCAGTGTCATTTGTATATTCTGCATGAATGATGGTAAACAATGTATGCCTCAGAATAAATATAATTATGTTTAATCTAATGCTGTAAATCAATATGCCCTATATTCTTCCTGTGTGTCTGCATGAAACTGAAAATAAATAAAAGAATATTATTTATCCTATAATCTTATTGACGTGGGAAAATGTGCCTTATTCTCAATAGTCTGTATTAATCATGATCAGAATTTTAACATCTAAATAAATGGGCTCTCTTTGAGCTTGTGGCCAGGAATAAAATAAAAATAATCTTTGTCTTAGTTGATTCTGCATGCTTTCTGCTGTCAAATTATGCATATATCTCATGTTTATTTAAATGTTTATTTTACTTGGCCACACATTTTTTATATCTCAAATGGCTCATTTAGCAAAAACTAGTTCTTCTGCGATCAACAAACATATACCGAGACTAAGGAATAAATGTTCTTTGCACCAGCAGTCATCATTGCAGTGTGTAGGCTAGAATATTATTTTACTCAAATTGATAAAGAAAAGGTTTTACTGGAGTTCAGACTCATACCTCTAAGACTAAAAGACCAAGATCCTATCAGCTTAGTCACTAACTGCTCTAGTTTCTGGTACTGACTGTTTTAAAAAGCATTGGTTAATTATCTTGTCCCAACAAATTTATTTGAAATACAAAGTATAGTAGAGACTATAATCAACTGTACTTCATTAAATTTTTTTTCTTTCATTTGACTTTTACATTTTCTTTTTGGACAGGCAATTTGTGTGAAAGGATTTAATATATTTTAACTGGTCATAAAATCTTCTCCCTCTGAAATATGCTTCACATAGATAAGTTTATGCTGTCTTTCTCCAGCTGACCTTCCAGGCCGAGACAAAGAGCTAGGACTTTCAAGTGTAGAAGCTGGACATTTGGCACAGCAAGATGAGGGTATAGGAGAACATCTTTCAGGGTTCATTGGTTCTATGCAAACCTTTGTTTTTAATGGCAATCATTTCTTTCAGGTAAATCAATTAAGTGAACACTGAGGCATATTTTGGGTTGTTATGAATTCTATTATGTACCTCTTTATGACTGCTTGTGGAAACCTTACCATTCTCAATCCTGATCTCCTCTTGTTTTTTGGCCCTTGCACATTTGCTATATATGTGAATACAATGCAAGTTGTGCCTTGAGATCATTTGTACCAAGAGATAATGCTGTTTCGTGTTTTAGTTCATCTATTTTTATTTGTTTTTATGAGACATTATACGTTTTCTTTAATTTTTTTGGAAACAAATTACATAAATAGATATAATACTGTACTGTAGAATAAATACGCAGTGTTAGACTAGTTAGACTAGGGATTCCCCTCAACCCCCCCCCCCCCCTTGTTGTAGCTAAGAGCACATTTAAGATCTATGAGGAGGGTTGAGCTTTTGGGGTGTCCACAAGTAGTCTGACAATGAAGGTCATGACTGTTACGAAGGCAAAGGTCTGGCTTGAGTCACTGAGTGCCACACATGTGTGTATTTTCAGTGATTCAATGAGGATGCTCAGGAAGGTGCAATCACGCACCAATAGTTGGAGTCGATATGTTTTTCAAGATTCCAGAGAATCACTTTCATACTAGTTTCAGGTCATGCAGGCCGCAAAGGTTAAAGGCAATGAGAGAGCTGACAGTTTGGTCAGCACAGCATTGGTGACAGGTGGCAGATAAATGGATCAAGCAAATATCCTAAACTTCATTAGAGATTTTAGTAAAAAAGAAGTCGATTTTGGCTTTAAATCAAGTCAGAAGAAATACAACTGATCCACAATTTTCTAAAAGCTTTAAATAAAAGTCAAGTCTTGGTAAACAGTTATGACCACATGCCATATGGTTGGTGAAGGTCATGGTGTATACCAGCATGTGTGTTGGGGGGGAGGGGGGGCCACAGGATCGGTGAAGGCCATGGTGTATGCCAGCAGATATATTGGAGGGAGGGGGCACAAAGTCAGTGGAGGCCATGGTGTATGCCTTCAAATGGTTGGAGACCACTGGTGTAGACAAATAGTATAAATGGAACAGAAATCAATTCTCTAAATGAACCTGTACTAGCAATAAAATATTATGCAAGAAAGACATTGGTCAATGTTAGGATACAATGGATTGTTTGAAAAAGCCAATGAGAATGTCCTAATATGTGCTCATTTTGAAAATATTATCCCATGTCTAGAAATAAACAGTCCCCTTTAACTATAAATGTTATGAGAAGAATGTTATATCATTGCGTTGTTTTCTATTTTTTATGTGAAATGGAAAGTGGTATTATTATGTTATTATTTATTTGTTATGAGATAGCAAAAGCTATATCTTTGTTCTATTATTTATTTGTTGCTCCAATTAATTTTTCTTTTTAGTGCATCATATGTGAAAATACTGGTTGGTCTCTTTTATTGTTTATGTACAGTAAATAAAACTGAACACCTGTGTCTATCAACCATTATAAACAACTGATAAATGATTATCAACTGAGGTATATTAATCTTCTTTTACTTAGTCTTCTTTGATTGCTGTTCATTTCTGTGACAATATGAGTATCATCACCCAAGTGGTTTCTGGGACAAACAGAAAAGCACCACTGTTTCCTTCCATGCATGTTGTAAGAGGGGACACAGAAAGGTTGTGTATGGGGTTGGCAACCTCCCCATGCAAAAAACATTGCTAGGAAACTACTGCAAATGATTGGATCCTAAAAGTTGGTTATGGTAAATCAAATGCAGCATTGAACCCATGATCCATCAAATGAGGTGATTGGAAAAGAAGAAGTAGAGATCAGTATGTAATATATATAATTAAAATTATTTAATAAAACACACAGATTGTCAACTGGTTTATCTTAATAACTGGACTTTTGTAGGATTTAAATTGATTACCTTCAACACTAGACAGCAGATGATATCAAGTACCTCACATTCAAGAGACTTACTTAAACCCATCCCACAGATTCTCTGTAAGAGGATATGAGTCCCTACAGCTTGACACAGAGGAATACAAAGGAAATGGGATTATGTTGATGAGAAACAATCCTCTACCATGAAGAAAGGTCTCCCCAAACCCCACAAACAACCAAGTAAAAATCCTCTGTGTTGAAGTCATTGTAGAAAAGCATACCATAAGGGTGATCCATTTTTATTGATTCTCTTATAAGGCTCTTTCCCTGACAACAATGGCGTGTAGTTGTTGGAGACTTCAACAGCTACTCAGAAAAATGAGGATATGTGAAGACAGACACATGCAGCACCAAAGCAGAGGACTCAGAGATTGAGAGTAGCTTACAACTGGTAAATAAAGCTGATGATATGCCCATTGTTACTCAAGAAGATGTCAGTCTACCTGAACACTCGACCTTGCCCTCTCAACAGGAGACAACAACCACAGGATAGACAGAATTGTCATAAACATGTGGATCAACATAGAACACACAACCCATCAACATGAGCCACTGTCCCACAAGAATTACAAAAGAACAGACTGGAACATTTTTGCAACACTATCAGACATAAATTGAAACTTAGTTCACTCCCAGAACAAAAGAATTGGAGAAGTAGTGAAATGTTTTAGCAAAACAGTCTTGTGAGCTGCCCCAGAATCATTACATAGAGGGGCAAAAAAGAGACTAAAACCTTACTGGATGTAATAGCTCTAAAAGCTAGGATAACAGCTGATAGAAACCATAGATAACGTAGAAAAGGATAGAAAGATTGAAGCAAATATCTCCTACAAAACTATTGCAGTAAAGTACAAAAAAGACAATGAACATCTCAGCATGAAGTAACTTGATAAAAGCAACAGAAGGATGGCAGAAAATTATGAAAGTTAGCCAAAGCCCTAAACAATGAGGACTGCAGAAACAAAGAAATTTTAGTTTAGCAGAATGGGAATACATGGAACAAAAAACATACAGCAAATGCATTCATACAATTATTGGCGCATGTCAGTGAGGGGTAAATGCCACCTGAAAGAAAACAAGCAATGGCTACAGAGAAAAGGTTCCAGAAAAATATGGTAACCTGCCCAGAGGAATGCATGACAATCAATCTGACCAAGAAAGAATGTTATGCTGCCATCCATTTCCTTTAACCAAGAAAGTTCCCTGGAAAAGATGGAATAACTAATGACCCAGACATGTTCATAAGATTGGGAGCTACTGCCAAGAAAATACTCCTCATGGATTGCAGCTGGAAGCGTGACATTGGACCATACATATGAAAAAGGTGCGAATAGTTATCATAAAAAAACAAAACAAAGATAAACTCGACCCCAATAGCTACAGATCAATCACTCTGCTGAGCTGTACAGGCAAGCTTATAGAAAGAATAATAAATACCAGACTTAGCTGACATCTTGAAAATAAATGAATTATCATGCCCCAACAAGCAGGCCTCAGGCAGCACTGGTCCATAGAAGACCAAGTCACTCACATGCACAATAACTTGAAGATACTCTCTAGGAAGGAAAACATACCGTGGCAGTATGAATAGACCTGAAAAAAGCTTTTACTCAAGTATGGAAAGCTGGGCTTCAAGCAAAATTTGCTACAATATGGATTATACAGACAAATGTTTAACTAATTCAGTAACTATCTAGATAACAGAATGCACGAGCAAACATGTAAAAAGGAAACTATGGAACAATTATCAAGGCCACTAACATATCAAGAGGGAAAAAGACTACCCTGGCCACATAAAAATGATGCCTACCATCAACTCTCCAGATGAGATTGGGTAATCATCTTCCTGCTACACACAGTGCACAACAGACTGAGATGTCATCTTTATTATAAATACAAGATTGGCACTTCTAACCTCTGTAACTGTGACACAGCCTTCATGACAGCGGAACACCTATTGAAATCCTTCCCATCATGCACTAGTGAAAGGAGTAGCATGTGGCAACAACAAAATGCTGTTTTATGAAAATCTGTACGGAAGTGTTCTGAGTCTAGAGTTGACTACTGCTTTTGTTAGAGTCATTGAAATGGAAGTCTGAAGATGAACAAAGAAGTAGAAGAAGAAGAAGGAGGAAGAAGAGGAGGATGACAATAAGGAGAAGAAAAATTGGGAGGAGAAGATGAATGAGGAAGTGATGAAGAATGAGAAGAAAGAGGAAGAGGGAAAAAAGGAGGAGGAAGAACAATGAGAAGGAAGAATAAGAAGAATGAAGAAAAGAAGAAGGAGAAGAAGAAAAAGAAAGAGAAGGAGGAGAATGAAAGAAGAGGAGGGGAAAGAAGAAGAAGGAGAAGAAGAAGAAAATTTGCATCTTACAGAGCTCAATATTGGTAAGAAAACAAATAGAAACAAAACACTGCGCCTGACTATGTGACCTTGGACATTTCAACCCATCACAATACCTCTCCATTGGCAGTTAGCTGCTATAGAACTAACTTGGACAAAAATGTGCACGTTGCCAAAGACTATCAATAAGTCTGTGCATAAACAAGGGCTAACCACCTCATCATGTAAACCAAAGGGCTGCAGAAGCTACCACTGCAACACTACATAAATGTTTTAGTGCAGGACATCTACAAGGAAGCCATGGCAGTGGTGACTTCATGCTGCTGCTGGAACAAAAACTATGGTAGATGAGATGATATCATCTCCTCCGTTCGTTCTCAATCTCCCGCTACCAAGCCCGAAAAGGGTTTTGCAAGTATCAGGAAGTAGTCCAGAGAACAGAATGAGTTGTGTTGTAATTTACAGTTTGGTTGCGATATTTGCACCTCTTGGTCTGACACATCCAACTTCAGCAGGCATTTTTTAGCCTTCCCTCTTCGATCCCGGCTTCTTAGCAGTCTGCTCTGTGGCAGCCTGTTTTTCAGGATCATTGCATGGCGGTGTAGAAGGGTCTTGGCAGCTCTTATTTGCTCTTAGTTCTCAGCTATGGTTCTCTGACCATTGCAGCTCATGCACTTCTCAGCGTCTTCATCCCAGATGATATCAAGTTCCATGGACACACTGAATATTGACTGTATTGAATTTCCAACATATTTTTATTTTTGCTTCCATGGTATAAACTAGAACACTATATTTACAGCCATCTATCATATCATTGTATCCTTTAAATCTATATCATTGTTACGTATTTACCTTCAGACTTTCCCTCAATTAAAGTAATCAGCAGAATGTTACATTTTGTTTAAATGTAAACAAGGTTATTATGAAATTCTCTAGTTACTTGTTCTTCTTCCTCTTTGTCTTGTATTTTGTGCACAATATGATTATAAAATGATTGTATAATTAATACACATATCTTATAATTGAGTATTATGTTGAAGAATTATAGTGTGTTATCTTTAAAATATGTAAATGTCTACAATAAGACAAAATAATTATGGTTTTAAATTTAAATTTGAATGATTTTACTGAAATTCAGAAAGATAATTTTGTCGGTTTTTTTAAATTTAACAGAATTCTGTAAATCTGAATACTAGAGAGCTATTACATTTATATGCCTTTTCCTAGCGCTGTCTACAGTGCCGAATAAATTATTTATGTTCTAATTGAAGAAAGAAATCTTTATTTTTATCTTGAACATTTTGCAGATGGCAAAGACAGATACAGGAGACAACATTGAAATCTCAGCTCACTTTAGCTCGGATGAGTATGTTGTACGAGACCCAGTGACCTTTAAATCAGTCGAGGGGTATGCGATCCTGCCTCGGCTGCAAGCACACGAGAAATTTTCCATATCCATACAGTTAAAAACTACAGAAAGTGATGGATTGATTATGTACAATGGGGGAACAGGTCAGGATTTCTTCTCCATGGAACTATATCAGGGATTCTTGTATTACATCTATGATATGGGAGAAGGTGCTCAGCGTGTGAAAGCAAATGTCAACCAACCAATCAATGACAATAAATGGCATGAGGTAGGTGACAAGATTTGATTTTGTGTTGTAAGTCTTTGACATTTCAATTAAATGTTTCTGTTTTTTAATATATAAGCCAGGGCTGTGCAAAACATAACATTTATTTATCTAAATTGAGTTTATAGAAATGTGTTGGTGAACTTATTTTTTGACATCTGCACATTTCCTGTTCTTAGTTCTTAGTCGACCTGTATTTTTACAGGGGCAGATGCCCCTGTGCAGGTTCCAGCTCTAGTATGAGCTGGATGTAGCTGAAAGAAGTGTTTCCAGCTTAACGGGCTAGGCTCGAGCAACTTAATACTGTGCTGCGTTGGGACAAGCGCTTACGGAAGGTGGTTAACTGATGTGCAAGTCCATCTTAATAGACTTACTTTCCGTATCCAAACACCATAGTACACAGCATCCGTCCAGTATTCAGCAACTTGAACTGCCTTGTCGTTTGCCTCCATCATGTCGTTCATGTCACAGGTTTCAGGGAGGTTGGGGCAGGTCATCAGATGATCTTGGTCCTGAACTGCGCCGCATTCACATGTGTCGACATCTGAGTATACCCATTTCTTCAAGTTCACTCTGCATCTTGAGACATCAGTTCGAAGTCTGTTCATTGCCTTCCACACAGCGTAGGGCAGGTGGTGTCCAGGCGCAGCCTCTTCCTTGAGCTCTATCCATGGATCCTGCATTGTTTCGCGCCACCTCTCGATGCGTCGACCTTCCAGGCTTGACTGGATGGTCTCTGTCAATTTTAAGAAACTGTGTCTTGATTTAAGTCTTGTGGCGTGTTCCTGATGGCCAAACATCGGATGTCTAGGGTTGTTTTCCTGTTTCCCTCGTTCGATTTTCGCAGCTACACCTCTTCTAATATCAGGTGGTGCAATGCCAATTAAGGGAAATATTTGGTTAAGGCACCCCGACACTATCCTGCCCATCTCGTTCACTGCTGTATCAACTTGTTTTGCATGGGTGGAGTTTTTCCAGACTGAGGCTGCATATTCCGCTGCAGAAAGGCACAGGGCAATCGCTGATGTGCGTAAGACTGATGGCTGAGCACCCCATGTTGTGCCAGTCAATTTTCGGATAATGTTGTTTCTCGCATGTACCTTACGCTTTGTCTCCTGACAGTGTGTCATATAGGATAATGTGCGATCCAATTTTACACCCAGGTATTTGGGAGCCAGGCAGTGTTCAAGATCCTGTCCTTGCTATCTGATCCATAGTTCTCTGTTTGCCTCTCTGTTCTTGAGATGATAGGCGCATACATGAGTTTTGCTAGGGTTGGGTTTTAGGTGGTTTTCCCGATAATTCAAACACTAGAACAAAGTAGACCCGCAGCCTGTTAGGCACCATCTATGCTGCTCTAAACAAACCACCTAACCATGGCCAGTGTTATGCCATGTCACACAGTTAGTTGCCTCTTATGACATGCTCTCTGTGAGGCAGTGGTGCTATTCTTATCCTTGTCATACACAAAGACCCTGGCGGACCACTCGGGACTGTACATTCTCATATCAGAATTATAGAAAACAATAAAAGACAAGCAAAGTTAAAACAACAATCATTGACACAATATATATAAAAATAATAGAGGCTCTACCGCAGTGCTCTTCAGCCTGGGTGCTAGCACCCACTAATGAGTGATTTTAGCTTTTAGCTGGATGATAGCAGAATAGTTACATTCTGTATTAAAAACATGTTATTATTATTATGGCAATGCAGAAGTTACACAACGTGAGGAAACTATTGCATAATATCAGCAAACCAACAAAAGGGAAAATTTTTAGAATCTGTGCTTTTCATGTGGCAGCATTCAATCTGAAACATGGAGAGTTGCCAAACCTCAACGAAAAGTCCTTTGAGTCAAAATTGTATGAAAAGGTCCTCAGAATACCATTAACCAAACATAAAGAAGAATGCAGACATTCGATAAGAGTTGGACAAAAAGAAGAACTGGTTCGTAAATTCCATGATAAATAAAACATTGAAATACTTTGGCCACATCAAAAGACACAAGGGTCTTGAGAGAATGGTAATGGATGGTATGGTGCTAGGTAAGAGAGGCAGATGTAGACTAAGAAGGCAATGGCACAAAGATGTCAGGGAATGCTTTGGCATGACTCTAGAGCAGACGAGATTCGGCCAGAGATCGAGTTTCTTTCAGACGGGCTGTGATGGGAGCGACGTTCTGCAAAGGACATGCCACATGATGAAGATGATGGTGTAATAAAACCTTCCAAAATATACAGACTCAGTGACGGATCGCAATAATTTCTTCAATTTAAATTTTAGTGGGCGATAAGGAAAATAAACTGCCACGAAAGTTATAAAAGTGGGTGCCAGGTATAAAAAGGTTGAGAAGCCCTGCTCCAGAGAGTTTCAGTGTAGATACAATATCTGATCTTAACTTAACTTTTTTATACTGGTTTAGAAGACTTTGCAGTGTATGTATACAACCAGTTTTATTTACATTTACTTGATTTAAAAATACCTAAGTGCACCCAATCTATTTTTCAATGCTGACCCTGCTCCCACTATTTCTTGTGGCAATGCATTCCAAGCATTCGCCACTCTCTGACTTTAAAAAAATTTCCTAATATTCAATCTGAACCTTTAAGTTAAGACCTGTACCCACTTGTTCTTGTAGCCGGCATGGTGTGTAATTACTTCCACAATAGAGGATCTCAACTGCCTGCCTTGATTACATCAGTCTTTATAACATTGTCTAGGAAATACTGTGCAATTGACTGTCCAGATTTGAGAAAAATCAGCCTGAATAGCAAGAATTAGGATGCTGCTAAAAAGAATAACAGGATAGAATTAGACATAGAGTAGACAACAAAATTCTGGGGGAACAATTTGGATTTTGACAAAACAATAGAACAAGAGAGGAAATATTCTGTATAAGAACATTAGCAGAAAGATGTACAGAAGTAGAAAAGCCATTTACATGAGCTTTATAGAAGTTTTTTGCCAGTAGTCCATGAGAAACTAATTACATATTTGGAAAAAAAACACCAAAAAATACATGTGGAAAATAAAGATATTGAAGGTAAAGGCTAAAGAAAATTCAGTAATCTGTACAGAGATTAAACTGCCACTGTAAGAGCTGGTAAGATTTACTCACTACATATAGATATAAAAAGAGAAGAGTTTAAAAAATAAATACTATTCCCTTGTCTATTTAACATATATAAAGAACAAATATTTCAACAGATAAAGAAAGTGACGTAACTCATTTTTGGTGGAATGTCAATAAATACTTACAAACTCTTCACATAACGTATACTCGCTAGAATCTGTGAGAGCTGGAGGCAGCGCAACCAATCATAAAAGGCTGGTTTTTGGTAGGTCTAGAAAAAAATTGACCACATCTCAGCATGCTGTCTTCTAATTGAAACAGCCTGAGAGTACCAAACCCCCTAAATCTTCACCTTTATTGACTATAAGAAAGCATTTGACTCTGTAGAGCCACTATTCATCTGGCACTCTCTGCTGGACCAAAGCATTGATCCCAGCTATGTGAGAATCCTTGCTAACTGCTCCTCAGACTGTATGACAACCTTCCATCTCTTTGGTAGATGTGCTTCACAAAGTAGGAAGAAAAGCGGGCCTTGAGTTGAATACCACCAATACAAAAGTCATGCATAACCGTTTTGCTATCAATGACCCACTCATCCTGAAGGGTGAGAATATGTAGAGCGTGGAGGAGTATATCTACCTGAGCACATATATCTGCCTGAGCACATATATCTACCTGAGCACATATATCTACCTGAGCACATGTTAAACATGCAGAATGACATAAACCAAGAATTAACAAGACATCGTTGTTGGATGGCTTTCTCATCCGTAAATATGGCACTATACCATACCAGCGACTAGAACCTGCGCTTCTCCCTCTTCGACTCCACAGTTCTCCCCGCAGTGTGTTACTCCACAGAAACTTGGTCACTTACAAAAGAAATAGTCCAAACTGAGAGTGATCCAAGTCTCCTTCAGGAGATGCATGATCAACTTGACGTTGTACAGCCAATATTATAAAGATCTTCATAATACCAACTTATGGCAAAGGTCTTTGGTGAAGGATACAGTTACCCACGCAGACAAGGTAAAACATCATTGAGCTGGTCACCTACTTTGGAGAACTGATGACCATTGGAGCACAGCAACAGCAGTCTTGTATCCACGAGACAGAAAACGACCACAGGAAAGACTACCTACACACTGGATGAACTCCCTCAAACTCAGAAACAACATCCATGATTCTACAGGCAAGAAACTTATCACCAAATGGTCCACGATAGAGAACAATGAAAGCAAAGTTGGGACTCACAGCGACATAACCCCCTCTTAGGAATGGGTCATCCAGTAATCCACAAATGTCAATTAATATTTTAAGATGGGGAGATGACATAGCTCTGATAGCTGAAAGCTAAAAAGAACTACATGAATTGGTGTTCAGAATTGGACATTAACACTGATTAGATGAGATGTTCAGGATTGGACATTAACACTGATCCGATGAAAACAATGGTAGTTAGCAAAGTAAACATGAAATCTGCTATATCGATAAGAATAGATGATCAAACAATAGAACAAGAGCAGGAGTTTCCTTATCTTGCAAATATAATAATGGAGGAAGGAAGGTACTAAATAGATATCAGTTAGAGAAAAGGAAGGACCAGATATGTTTTCAACATGGGTCATATATTGACTTCCAGACAAGTCATTCACCAACATGAGTCATATATTGACTTCCAGACAAGTCATTCACCAACATGAGTCATATATTGACTTCCAGACAAGTCATTCACCAACATGAGTCATATATTGACTTCTAGACAAGTCCATTCATCAACATGAGTCATATATTGACTTCTTGACAAGTCATTCACCAACATGAGTCATATATTGACTTCTAGACAAGTCATTCACCAACATGAGTCATATATTGACTTCTAGACAAGTCATTCACCAACATGAGTCATATATTGACTTCTAGACAAGTCCATTCATCAACATGAGTCATATATTGACTTCTTGACAAGTCATTCACCAACATGAGTCATATATTGACTTCTAGACAAGTCCATTCATCAACATGAGTCATATATTGACTTCTTGACAAGTCATTCACCAACATGAGTCATATATTGACTTCCAGACAAGTCATTCACCAACATGAGTCATATATTGACTTCCAGACAAGTCATTCACCAACATGAGTCATATATTGACTTCTAGACAAGTCCATTCATCAACATGAGTCATATATTGACTTCTTGACAAGTCATTCACCAACATGAGTCATATATTGACTTCTTGACAAGTCATTCACCAACATGAGTCATATATTGACTTCTAGACAAGTCATTCACCAACATGAGTCATATATTGACTTCTTGACAAGTCATTCACCAACATGAGTCATATATTGACTTCTTGACAAGTCATTCACCAACATGAGTCATATATTGACTTCTTGACAAGTCATTCATCAACATGAGTCATATATTGACTTCTTGACAAGTCATTCACCAACATGAGTCATATATTGACTTCTTGACAAGTCATTCACCAACATGAGTCATATATTGACTTCTTGACAAGTCATTCACCAACATGAGTCATATATTGACTTCTAGACAAGTCATTCACCAACATGAGTCATATATTGACTTCTAGACAAGTCATTCACCAACATGAGTCATATATTGACTTCTAGACAAGTCATTCACCAACATGAGTCATATATTGACTTCTAGACAAGCCATTCATCATCATGAGTCATATATTGACTTCTTGACAAGTCATTCACCAACATGAGTCATATATTGACTTCTAGACAAGCCATTCATCAACATGAGTCATATATTGACTTCTTGACAAGTCATTCACCAACATGAGTCATATATTGACTTCTAGACAAGTCATTCACCAACATGAGTCATATATTGACTTCTAGACAAGTCATTCACCAACATGAGTCATATATTGACTTCTAGACAAGTCCATTCACCAACATGAGTCATATATTGACTTCCAGACAAGTCATTCACCAACATGAGTCATATATTGACTTCTAGACAAGTCCATTCACCAACATGAGTCATATATTGACTTCTAGACAAGTCCATTCACCAACACGAGTCATATATTGACTTCCAGACAAGTCATTCACCAACATGAGTCATATATTGACTTCCAGACAAGTCATTCACCAACATGAGTCATATATTGACTTCTAGACAAGTCATTCACCAACATGAGTCATATATTGACTTCTAGACAAGTCATTCACCAACATGAGTCATATATTGACTTCTAGACAAGTCATTCACCAACATGAGTCATATATTGACTTCTAGACAAGCCATTCACCAACACGAGTCATATATTGACTTCTAGACAAGTCCATTCATCAACACGAGTCATATATTGACTTCCAGACAAGTCATTCACCAACATGAGTCATATATTGACTTCTAGACAAGTCCATTCACCAACATGAGTCATATATTGACTTCTAGACAAGTCCATTCACCAACACGAGTCATATATTGACTTCCAGACAAGTCATTCACCAACATGAGTCATATATTGACTTCCAGACAAGTCATTCACCAACATGAGTCATATATTGACTTCTAGACAAGTCATTCACCAACATGAGTCATATATTGACTTCTAGACAAGTCCATTCACCAACATGAGTCATATATTGACTTCTAGACAAGTCATTCACAAATAAAAATGAGAGTGATCCAGTGTTATGTATAGTCATCATTACTACATGGCGTAGAAACATAAATAATAAACAATCAACTGGTGAAGAGAATTGATGTCTTTGTTTGAAATGTGGATATATAGAAAAATGGAACGTATCTAGTAAATAACAAAGTCTTTGAGAAATTATCTGTTTCTCATCAGGTTGATTGTTCTCAAATCTGAACATTCAATTCTGCAAGTTTTCTTGTGTTGTGTTAGGAAGACAGATGTAATCAGGTTGTATGGTATAAATCCTGTAATACACAAATCAGTGTTTTGACTTACACCATATATCTCTAGAGCCTCTGTCACATCTAAATTTATTGTGTCTATGCCCGTTGCTTTCTTCTTTGTTCATATCGTTTATTGTTTTCCCTACTTTTGTCTAAGAATGCTGCATCCATCAATATTAAATATTAATGTTTTGTTACCATTGTTGTAGCAGAACATTTAACTTATATATTCTGCCCATCTGTTTGTTATTTCTTTCTTATCAAGTAAGATGTCTTTATTCTTGTTTCTTGATGTATCCTCCTCCTTGAGCAGATTTTTATTTCCACATCCTTAGCTCTTATGCTTTGCTTCCTTCCAATATCTTCTATTACCTTTCATTTGTATTCTATCCAATGTTCTTTTGCATGTCAGCACATAGAATATATCACGTTAAGTACCATATATTCTGGAGTGTATATTGCTCATCTTGCCTTCTTTCATTTTGTTTGATAGTTGTGTCTTCCATACTTTTCATAAACTCTTTTAACTGAAAAGTTCTATTTGCTGAATGCATGCTTATAGACAGTTCCACTTAGTGCTGACATTGTCTTATGGGTTTTCTCTTTTTTGAATTGTCTTTTACAGAAGGCTATCATATTTATTCCACAAAATATTTATGTTTAAGATCTGGCTGCTATAATCTGCTATAATATCTATTTGGGGATCTCTTGTATATTTTTCTTCTATATCTTTTGGTTTAATTTTAGTTTTGGTAATTGCCCTTAAAATGTTTGTTCATCAAATATTTACATCTATTTTCAAATCTGCAAATAGATCATTCGCAAAAGTTTCTGGAATGTATTGTATAACAAGAACAATAATTCTACTTTTATACCTCATGATGTAGTTTGTGTCATCTTTTGGCAGGTACGATTGTTACGTGCAGAGACATACAAACAGCTGTTGCGAGTTGATGACAACACTCCAACAATAGATGACCTTTCTGGTGCTAAAAATAACAAATTTGACTTACTTGGTTACCTATACGTTGGAGGTGTCAGAAAAACTATGTACCCATCCCTACCCAAGCACATTTATTCTCAGCATGGCTTCGTTGGCTGTCTTGGATCATTAGATCTTAATGGATATTTTCCAAAATTAGTGCAAGAGGCAAATCCTATTCATGAAAGTGTTGGGGAAGGCTGCAGAGGTTAGTACTCAGAAAATGTCTTCATTATTGTGTAATACCTGTAGCTGTAACCTATCTCATCAGTAATATTCTATGTTGTCTGTGGTGCATATTTTTGTAATAATTGTTAACAGATATGTATGTCATGGTTGAGAGATAATAAAAATAATAATTGCCAATCGCAAGCAAAGATCGCAGTAATAGCATCAGATTTGGGCTGAGAGATGTGATCTTATGCTACTGTAAAGTTCAATCCTGCCGTGGCAGACACTCCTACACTTGGGACACACGTTTAGGAAGTTGAATATGGGATCATGCATTCTGTATTTTGGAGAACTCACTTTCTTTGAGCCTCAGCAAGGATATTCCACTTGGCAATCAGAGCATTTTGTGTGAGGCTAGCATGCCAGGTAGAATGGTTCTGTGCAGCATCTCCCAGCACGTAGCATCAATGTTAAAAGTTCCTCAGACATTTTTAAGGAGTCTATGAAGCATTTCATCTGTCTTTCTAAAAAATTTCTGCCTGTTCTGAGCTCATGGTACAGCCCCTGCTTGGGGAGGCGCTCATCGGGCATGCAAAGAATATGTCTCATCCAATTCATTTTGGTTCTTTCCAGAAACATGTGGATGTTTAGAGAAATAATATTTCTTTTTTTTCTGTTTTCCTTCTAAATCAAGATCTAAATCAATCATTTATAGGCACAAACCCCAAAATATAATGCGCCTCATAATGACAGATTAATACTCAAACAAGAAATCAGTGAGACAATTAGAATAAGCCCTAACTACAAGGCCCCAATTGCAGACAACAAATGGTAGATGTCATAAAAACTTGTCACGATGTATGGTAAGATGGCTCACAAAGATCTTTAATCAGGTGGGGATTTAAGGGATGTACCTTGTGATTGGCAAAGAACGGTAGGGGTACCTATATATATATATTGATTGTCATCCTGTCAGTCTCGAGAGACAATGAACTTCATGGAAGAGAGGGGGCAGTCAGTTGTTGCCCTTGCTTTCACTGCACACATCTGAAGTCTGCATCTTCATGCATCTTGTCTTCCCCTGCCTGCAGACCAACACACAAAGCCTGCCTCTAACTGGGTCGGTCTTTGGCTAGTTCCTTCCAGTTGCAGGTGTTCATATCCAACGCTTTCAGGTCACACTTGCAAACATCTTTGTAGCAGAGGAAGGGTCTGCTTTTGTTTCGCTTGCCCATGGTCAACTCTCCGTATAGGATATTGTTTAGTATTCGCCCATCTTCCATTCTGCACATGTGACTAAGCCACCGCAAGTGGTGCTGACAGAGGATCGTAACTAAACTGGAAATCTTTGCATGGTAACCACATTGTTGTTTGTCACTGTCGCTACATGAAATTTCAAATATGTGCCTCAGGTAGAGCAAATGGAAAGCATTTAGCCTTTTTTCATGTGAGGCATACAGTGTCCATGTTTCGCTAGCATATAGCAGGGTACATGTATACATACATAGATGGGATAGTGCTACCAATTGGTAGCACTGTCCCATCTAATTGGTGGCACTGTCCCATCTAATTGGTGGCACTGTCCCATCTAATTGGTGGCATGGTCCCATCTAATTGGTGGCACTGTCCCATCTAATTGGTAGCACTGTCCCATCTAATTGGTAGCACTAGCACTGTTCCATCTAATTGGTGGCACTGTCCCATCTAATTGGTAGCACTGTCCCATCTAATTGGTAGCACTAGCACTGTTCCATCTAATTGGTGGCACTGTCCCATCTAATTGGTAGCACTGTCCCATCTAATTGGTAGCACTGTCCCATCTAATTGGTAGCACTGTCCCATCTAATTGGTGGCACTGTCCCATCTAATTGGTAGCACTGTCCCATCTAATTGGTAGCACTAGCACTGTCCCATCTAATTGGTAGCACTGTCCCATCTAATTGGTAGCACTGTCCCATCTAATTGGTAGCACTGTCCCATCTAATTGGTAGCACTAGCCCTGTCCCATCTAATTGGTGGCACTGTCCCATCTAATTGGTAGCACTGTTCCATCTAATTGGTAGCACTGTCCCATCTAATTGGTAGCACTAGCACTGTCCCATCTAATTGGTGGCACTGTCCCATCTAATTGGTAGCACTGTCCCATCTAATTGGTGGCACTGTCCCATCTAATTGGTGGCACTGTCCCATCTAATTGGTGGCACTGTCCCATCTAATTGGTGGCACTGTCCCATCTAATTGGTAGCACTGTCCCATCTAATAGGTAGCACTGTCTCATCTGTTCCATCTTCTTCCTCTTCTGCGTTTGTTCCCAATCTCCCGCTACTAAGCCCTGAACAGGGCTTTGCAAGTAGCAGGATGTAGTCCGGAGAATGGAATGTGTTGTGTAGCTAGTTTACAGCTTGACTGCGATATTTGCACCTTTCAGTCCGACGCATCCATCTTCGGCAGCACTGTCCCATCTAATTGGTAGCATTTAATTAGTAGCACTGTCCCATAATAAACAGATATACTCATTGCTCTGCTAACTGTTAACATTTGTGATCATTAATCATTTCTTCTTCTTCGTTCATTCTTAATCTCCCGCTACCAAACCCTGAAAAGGACTTTGCAAGTAGCAGGATGTTGTCCAGAGAACAGAATGCGTTTTGTCGTAGTTTACAGCTTGACTGTGATATTTGCACCTGTCGGTTTGACACATCCAACTTCAGCTAGCATTTTTGAGTACCGGTTAAGTCTTCTACTTAGCCAGTCTGCTCTATTGTAGCCTGTTATCCGGGATCACCGCATGGAGTTGTAGAAGTGTCTTGGCAGCTCTGGTTTGCTAGCCCTGAGGCTAGCAGTCAGCTATGGGTTGCTGACCACTAAAGCTCATGTGCTGCTCAGTGTCTTGAAATGAATATTAATGATTGTTCATAAGTACTTGAACCATTAATGTTTGTCCGGAACAGTTTTGACTTGTTTTTTGTTGTTGTTTTTATGTTTGCTGTTAGAATATACTTCTAATGTAATCAATTTTCATTACATTCTGCAGGTCCATTGACTAAATGTGTGAATGACTCGTGTGCTAACCATGGCAAGTGTGTTCAGTACTGGACATCATACACGTGTAATTGTGACATGACGTCTTATACAGGACCAATGTGCAAAGATGGTATCTCATTTATCCTTCCTTCTTTCCACCTCCGTCCTATAGTTTTCTAAATCTAAATTATGATATATTCATTTTAATTATTTCATTGTTGTGGTTCATTTAAGATAATGTCTCATTTTCACAATGCACAGAGCTATCAAGCCTAGACAGTCTGTTTAGTTAAATTTGGGCATTATTAATTTATTTTAATAACTTAACTTAACATCTTTATACTGATCTTTATCCATTTTAATAGACTCAAACACTAGAGCTAAGTAGACTCACAGTTAGTTAGGTGCCATCTATATGCTGCTCTTGACAAACCACTTGGGGGAAGGTACAACTAATTTTTGGGTAGAATTTTGTTTGGACAGTAGCCGTTAAGCTTATTCTTTTCGATTTCTAACTGCTATCTAGAGATCAGGAGAATTTTTACCAGCAGATCCACGTGAAAAGGAAATCCCAGTTTCAACCCTGATTCGAACCCACAACCTCTGGCACCCGAGACTGACAGCTTACCTAGAGACCACTGAGTCTTTATCAGATGTTATATTCAGTATACTGAGAGCCTCAGTACAAAATTAAACACCTAGACAGCGTAAATCATGCCTGGATACTGGTTAGCAAAAACAACATTGGTTAACTGCAGACAGATCCATGCTTGACTCCAGACAGATGCTTTCTTGACTCCAGACAGACAGTTGCTTGACAATAGATAGATCCTTGCTTGACTCCAGGCAGATCCTTGCTTTACTCCAGACAGATCCTTGCTTTACTCCAGACAAATCCTTGATTGATTCCAGACATATATTTGCTTGACTCCAGACAGATCTTTGCTTGACTCCAGACCATAGCTTTGCTGCAAACAGACTCTTTCTTCACTCCAGACAGACAGACTCATGATTAACTTCAGACAGATCCTTGCTTCACTCCAGACAGATAGATCATTGTTTGACTCCAGACAGACAGACCCTTGCTTGACTCCAGACAGACAGACCCATGCTTGACTCCAGACAGACAAATCCTTGCCTGACTTAATACCTATCCTTGCTTGACTTCAGACAGATCCTTGCTTCACTACAGACAGACAGATCATTGTTTGACTCCAGACAGACAGACCCTTGTTTGACTCACAGTTAGACAGACCCTTGCTTGTTTTCAGACAGACCCTTGATTGACTCCAGACAGACCCTTGCTTGACTCCAGACAGACCCTTGCTTGACTCCAGACATACACTTGCTTGACTCCAGACAGACAGACCTTTGTTTGACTCCAGACAGATCCATGCTTGACTCCAGACAGACCCATGTTTGACTTCAGATAGATCCTTGTTTGACTTCAGACAGATCCATGCTTGACTCCAGACAGATCAATGCTTGACTTCAGACAGATCCTTGCTTTACTCCAGACAGACTTATAGCAGCTTGATCAGTTATTTTATTATTTTTCATTTAGAGTGAACCTTTCTTTTTGTCAAAGGTATTGCTCTGTACAGCTTCAAATATAGTCTTTTAAATTATAACAGTTTCAAAAGAGGACTAAGGTATATACACATATTGTTCATGTAGGTCACTGGCCCATGTTTTATCACAATTGTAGTTCTGCACTGTGAAAATATAACAAGTACAAAGCGATGAATGACATCAACAGAGAGTGTGTCATTCAAGTTTGGTCCAGGGCCTGGGCTAATCACATTTACCTACCAAGAGGGTCAGCAACCATCTACTAACTTTGACAGCCTGGCCTTTGGGTTCCAGACATTTCAGGATGAGGCAGTCTTGATGCGGATGGATAGCAAAGCCTTTGATGATTTTATTCAGCTGGAGTTGGTGAGTTTTTATGATGTTAGATGATATGAATACATGGTTGGTTGGTTGGTTATTAATCCAGCGACCTGTTGGCTCTAGCTCTTTGACCTAATGCCATATAGTTGTATCTGCAAGTGTTTGTCAGCTGTTATTTAGTTTTATACTTCTTCTTCTTCTTCTTCTTCTTTTTCTTCTTCTTCTTCTTCTTCTTCTTCTTCTTCTTTGTACACTGTCAAATGTCAACCTGCATTTTTTCGGAAAAAGCAGCGGTCATCCTGAGGCTCTTGACACTGCCATAGAACGTGTCTAGTGTTGCCACTGGTGATGGCCACATGTGCCTTCTATGGTCCTCATATATCGGGCAGTTTTGCAGCAGATTTTCAGCGGTCATTTTCCCGGTACCACAAGTGCATTTGTCAGTACCACCTATCTTCAATTTGTTGAATAGGTGGTACCTCAGTCTGTTGTGGCCTGTGCGGAGTCTGAAGACCACGACCTGCTCTCTTCTGTTCAACTCATAATAGGCATCTTTTTTTTGTGTAGCTAGTATGTTCTGTTTCCCATTTGGCCATGTATCTGGCCCTAATAAGCCTTTTGGACACTTCGTAGGTCACACTACAATCTGGTTGTGGTAGTCTTGCACCTTCTTTTGCCAGTCTGTCTGCCTCATTGCCTTGGATGTTACAGTGGGATGGAACCCACTGTACCACTACTCTTTTTGGTGCGGACTGCTGACATAGTTGACAGAGTACTGCTCTTAAATCATTAAGTTCAGTATTTTTCTGGCTTTTTAGTGCTGTGACTACGGCCAGGGCATCTGTAAACAGGACTTTCTGGCTTTCATTGCTTTCGCCTGTCAGCATTGCTTCTACCGCAGACCTCAGTGCCTCTGCCTCTGCTCTGAAATTGCTTGAGAATTTTCCAGTTGCCACTGACAGTGTTATTTTTCTACCGTTTGGTAGGCTCAAGAATACCCCTGCCCTTCCGTTCTGTGTTGTGTTTGTTACAGAACCGTCGGTGTATGCATGGGTCCATTCCATGCTTGGGTAGTTTTCCGTTATGTACCTCAAGGTTATGTCTCTTCTTTCTTTTTCAGTCTGGCTGTTCTTGTTTCCAATACCTGGTATATTTTCTACCACCTCTGGAATGATATGCTGCTTCCAGGTAGGTTTGCGGACAGTAGGGATGGGCTTTGGTATTGTTACGGTGTTCATAGGGTTTTCGCTCATCTTTGCTTTGGCTATTTCTGCAAAGTTTCTCCGCTTTAGTTTCCCATTTCCAAATCTATTTAGTCTCTGATGCATTGGATGGTCTGTCAGTCTTCTGAGTTTCTCTGTTTGCTGCTGGGCTCTGCAGTCTCTTCTGTCGGTCATGGATTGCAGATTTGTAATCTTTTCAAGTTCTACAATTGGCGTTGAATTCATGCCTCCTGTTATAACTCTCATGGCTTGGTTTTGAAGTTTGCTAATTTTATCAAAGTTCGCCTTTGCTGCTGTTGTCCATGCCGCAATGCCATACTCGAGAACTGGTCTCACTCTTCCAGTGTACAGTTTCTTTAGTATTCTTTCGTCTGCTCCCCAGCTTGTGTCAGCAAGTTTCCTCATGATTGCCATTCTTTGTCTGGCTCTCATTCAGTTTCTCTCAATCTGACTTTTTCATGTCATGCGCTGATCAAATGTGACTCCCAAGTAGTTTGGGTTGTCGTTTGGCCACAGGTATTTGCCGTTAAGACTTATTTTGGTGTTCTGGGGTTTATTTGAGAGCGAGAATATCGTACATGTTGTTTTTTCCTCGTTTATTTTGACCAGCCATGAGTTTGCCCACTCCTCCAACAATGTTAGGGCCTGCTGCATCCGATTTCTTGCTACGGTGAGATTTTATTCAGAGGTCCACATAGCCAGATCGTCTGCAAACATGGAGCTGTGGACTCTTCTTGGTATATTCTCTGTGATGTTGTTTATATACACCAGGAAAAGTGTGGGTGACAGTAGCCCCCCTTGGGGTACTCCTTGCTCAAGTGTCACCTTTTTGCTCATCTGCCCTTGTACTTGAACTCTGGCTGTTCTGTTTTCGAGGCAGTGGCTGATCCATCTGTACATTTTCCTACATACTTCACTTCTTCGTAGCTTGACTTTAAGTCCCTCTTTCCACACATTGTCAAATGCCTTCTCTAGATCCACCCAAACCACTACTGTATGCTTTTTCTCTTGGTAAGCATCCTCTATTTCCTGTGCTATGAGAGTGATCTGGTCCTTAGTGGATCTGTGTTGTCTAAATCCTGCTTGCTGTGGAATTAGTATGTGTTTTTCTTCCAGGTGCCACATCAGTCTGGTGTTTATCATACACTCCATCAGTTTGCCTACACAGCTCAGTAGACTGATAGGCCTGTATCCATTTGGATCTTTTCTATCTTTTTCTTTCTTTGGTACTGGTATAAGTACGGCATCTTTCCATGCCTGCGGTGCAATTTCCCTTTTCCAGCTTTGGTTCAGGACTGATAGTAACTTCCTCTTTGCTGTTTTGTCCAACCCCATCAGCATTTCGTTTGTTACCCCATCTTTTCCTGGCGATTTCTTTTTCTGTAAAGTTCTCATGACCTCATCCATTTCATTGATTGTTAGTTTTGTCATCATGTGCTCCTCTGGTGCCATCTTGATGTTGTCATGGCTCTTTAGTTCTTCACTAATGTCTGTATGCCTGTCTGTAGAGGCATCAATGTGGTTTGCTCTGGGTTTAGTTTTATTCAATTTGTTCCATTTGTCTTGCTTCGGATAAACAAGCTCTTTCCTAACGCCGGCAACTATCGGACATTCAAAAATATGGTAATCAACAGTTTCGTAGGGATGTGTGTACAGCCAGCACTCTGTTCAGTTTTGATTTTGTTCAAGTGACTGTTAAGTCATATGTGTTGAGTGCAAAGTCAGAAAATGGTGCTTTGATCTCTCCTTTTCAGGAGGTTGATGTTGTCTTTGGGATTTTGGATGTCCAAATATTTGCAGATTTCTCTCTCAGTATTCCCCATTGCCTATCTATTCAGTCAAGCCTCTTTGTTCGCAGTCTTTAGTAGTTGTTTGACTATCTGTAGGGTTATTGGTGTGTATTGTTGTTCTTGACTTAACTTATCTTCCTTATATTGGTTTGTACAGATTCAGCATACAACCAGTATATTCCACTTCACTAATACTTAAAATAATTGTGAGCATCCAATTTATTTTTGAATGTATTAACTGGCCCTGCCTCCACCACATCTTGGAGCAATGCATTCTGAGCATTCACCACTATCTGACTAAAACATGTTTTACTAATATCTTAATCTGGATCTGTCTTTAAACAATTTTAAGCTGTGCCGTCTTGTTCTTGTAGCGGGTTGTACTTTGAAAAACTTGGTAAAGTATAATTTATGCTTGCCATTTATTAATTTATAAACTTGTATTAAGTCACCTCAAATTCTACTCTGTTTTAGACACTGTAGACCAGTTTATCTTAGTCTTTACTCATAACTATAGTTCTGTAACTGTTCTTTGTATACTTTTCAGCATGTTTATATCCACTCTATAATAAGGACTTCACACCTGAATACAGTATTTCAATTTTATCTCACCAATGCTTTATACAGTATGACTTTCACTTCTTTGATCTTGTGTAATGTTTCTTTTTATCATACCCAGCATTGCATTAGCCTTTTTCATTGTCACCTGGACTTGCTCCCTAACCTTACCTCCATGATCTATTATAATGCTTAGGTCCCTTTCCTTTTATATTTTCCTAATATTGAAACCTTGATACTTTCTTAGCCAGTCTTTCTGCCTTGTCATCGCTAAGTGTATTTGACCGACCCAGGATCCATGAATAACAATTCTGGCTTCATGTGATATGATAAGTTGGTTGATATCTAGAGATATTTGGGTAAGTTTAGGTTTACAATGATCACCATCTTCCAGAACTTGAAGGGCAGATAATGAGTCTGTAAAGATTATGATAATTTCAGATTTTGATGTGAAAGCATCAAATACAGTCCTCAAGTGAGACAGAGCTACTTCCAATGCTATTATTTTCTGTCTCATAGATTGACCATATCTCCCTACAGCCATCAAACAGTTCATGAGATGTTCTGTCTGGACACTCTATGTAGACTCCATATCCCGCTTTAATGGTGGCCTTAAAAGCAGACACATCAATATCAACATGTATCCATTCTTCTGGATAGGAGTCAATAGTTCTCTGTAATGCTCTCATAAGACTTACTTTATCATAACTTCTACTTATATTATCTAATGGTTTTGTTTAACTTTTTAACATTTTTAAACATGTTTGTGGTGGTAAATTTATTTTTATTCTCTGTTTTTCTTGTGTTTTGTATGAGAGATGATATCTGTTTTTAATCTCACTGACATAGTGGAGAACTTGCTTTTGTTTTATTCTCTGCTTTTGTTGCAATTTATCTACAAGATGTCTATTGGGGTGGTCTTTAGTCATTCTTTTACTCCTCTCATAAACTTCTATAGTGGCCGTATCGCTTCACATCTCAAGGGGTTCCAAATTCACATGACCTTCACATGTAGCAGTGGGTGTTAACCTCATTGCTCCACTAATAAGACACAGTGCATTGTTCTGACTCCGTCCAGGGATTCTTCATTAGTCTGTGAGCATGTTGTCAAGAGTACACTGCTGTATTCTATAGCAGAGCTTACATATTCAAGATACGAGACTCTCAGGGTGTCCTTGTCTGATCCCCATGCTGTCCCAGCAAGCCTCTTCAATAACTGTAGCTGCTTTATTTTTCACATTTTGGAGATGTTTCTTGAGGCTAAGCTGTCGACCGAGAGTGACTCCAAGACATGTAGGCTCTTCCTCTCTGAGCAATTTCTGTTTGTTGAATCTCAGACTGATATTTTTCTTGACTACTTTGGGGCTCTTGATAAAGATAGTGTAAACAGTCTTTTCCCAGTTCATCTTCAGCTTCCACATTTAGCAATACTCATACAATCTTCTTAGGTCTCCATTTAGTCTTTGTGCTACACTTTCCACATCTTCATGGCCATATTGTCAGATCATCAACATACATGGCTTTTTCAGCTTTGATGTGTTTACCTAGGTCATTGATGTAGATGAGAAAAAGAGTGCAGCTCAAAGAGAGCCTTGTTGTAAGCCTTATTCTAAGACTTCTTTAGAGGAGACTGCATTGTTCATCTTTGTCTAGATTGTTCAGTCAATAAGGAAATATTTTATTCAGTTGTACAACTTTCCGCTAATCCCCACGTCAGTCATCTTCATCAAAAGACCTTTTCTCCATACTCAAACACAGGCCCGTTGTACGTCGAAGATGGCTACTGTATTTTTATTATTTTAAAACCCATTTTTAATTTTCTGTGTTAACCTGAACAGCTGGTCTTCTGTGCAACTACTTTTTCTGAAGCCTGCCTGTTCATGGCAAAGGATTTCTGAACTCTCAAGGAACCAGGCGTGCATTTACCATTCTTTCTGCTAATTTTCCAAGGCATGATGTTAATGTGATGGGACGGGAGCTTTTTGGTTCATCTGGAGGTTTGTTGCCTTTCAAAATGGGGAAAATATATGCATTCTTCCAGTCTTTTGGCAGTTGTCCATTTCTCCAAGTCATGTTGACTTGAGGACGGTTCCTTTCCCCATTGGGCCCAGGTGAGTTAGCATTTAATGTTGGATCCTGTCCGGCCCAAAGACTTTCTAGGTTTAAATTTCTTCAAACCTTGTTGGAATTTTTACATACTAAAGGCAGCTGCAAATATGGAGGTACTAGCAGTTGGGGCTTTCTCTTGACGTTTTAAGTGTCCTAAAAGTTCCTTGTCTAACTCAGAAAGTTTTCCTACTCTGTTCACAGAGGCAAAGTACTGATTGAAGTGTTCTACTTGTTTCTGGTTTTCAGTTTTTGTTTTACTTCCGTCTGTCACTGGTTTAGCATTTGTTCTCCTTCTGTTTCCAGACAAATTGTCTATCAATGCCCAGGCTCTCTTCCTGTTGTGCTTTAGATCAAGTCTTGAACATGTTGCTGATAATTTTTAATTTGTCAGCTTCTTAACTATAAGTTTGACCTTAGCACCTGATTTGTTGTAGAGGATTGTTGCGTCTTGTGATGGCGTTATCTCGAGGGCTGCTCGAGCTTCATTTCTTTCAGATATAGCAGCTTGCATTTGTTTGCAATAGAATGGTTTGTATGATTTCCTATGGCTCCTTGGGATGCTTTGTGATGCTGTATTCAGAATAGCTCTTGTCACCTCATTATTAAGTATTTCTACACAGCTCACAAAGTTGTATTCTCAACAATCTATGGAAACAGCTTTTATGCAAGTGGTTCATTTTTTTCTAGCATTCCTGATATAACCAGTTTACATCTCACTTGCATACAGAAGGTTTGTAAGCACTATGGCATGGTGGAGTTACTTATCAAGGCTAAGACCCCCCCCACTAAAGAAACTGTACACTGGAAGAGTGAGACCAGTTCTCGAGTATGGCATTGCGGCATGGACAACAGCAGCAAAGGCGAACTTCGATAAAATTAGCAAACTTCAAAACCAAGCCATGAGAGTTATAACAGGAGGCATGAAGTCAACGCCAATTGTAGAACTTGAAAAGATTACAAAACTGCAATCCATGACCAACAGAAGAGACTGCAGAGCCCAGCAGCAATCAGAGAAACTCAGAAGACTGACTGACCATCCAATGCATCAGAGACTAAACAATTTTGGAAATGGGAAACTAAAGCGGAGAAACTTTGCAGAAATACCCAAAGCAAAGATGCACGAAGACCCAATGAATGCACTAACAACACCAAAGTCTATTCCTACTGTACGAAAACCTACCTGGAGGTAGCATATATTTCCAGAGGTGGTAGAAAATATACTAGGTATTGGAAACAAAAACAGCCAGACTGAAAAAGAAAGAAGAGATACAACTCTGAGGTACATAACGAAAAACTACTCAAGCATGGACTGGACCCATGCATACACCGACGGTTCTGTAACCTACACATCACTGAATGGAGGGGCAGGGGTATTCCTGAGCCTACAAAATGGCAGAAAAATAACACTATCAGTGGCAACTGGAAAATACAAAAGCAATTTCAGAGCTGAGGCAGAGGCACTGAGGGCTGCAGTAGAAGAAATGGTGACAGGTAAAAGGAATGAAAGCCATATAGTCCTGCTTACAGATGCCCTGGCCGTAGTCACAGCACTAAAAAGCCAGAAAAATACTGAACTCAATGATTTAAGAGCAGTACTCTGTCAGCTATGCCAGCAGTCCGTACCAAAAAGAGTAGTGGTACAGTGGGTTCTATCCCACTGTAACATCCAAGGCAACGAGGAGGCAGACAGACTGGCAAAAGAAGGTGCAAGACTACCACAACCGGATACTAGTGTGACATACGAAGAGTCAAAAAGGCTTATTAGAGCTAGATACATGACCAAATGGGAAATAGAACATACTGGCTACACAAAAAACGATGCCTATTACCAGTTGAACAGAAGAGAGCAGGTCGTGGTCTTCAGACGTTGCACTGGCCACAATAGACTGAGGTACCACCTATTCAACAAATTGAAGATAGGTGGCACTGACGAATACTCGTGTGGCACCGGGAAAATGACCGCTGAACATTTCCTGCAAAACTGCCCGACATACGAGGATCAGAGAAAGCAGATGTGGCCATCACCAGTGCCAACACAAGACAAGCTTTATGGCAGTGTCGACAGCCTCAGGATGACCGCTTTGTTTTTAGAAAAAATACAGGTTGACGTCTGACAGCGTACGACGAAGAAGAAGAAAACCCCCCTCCAACTTCACATGCTGTTGCACAGCCGCCCAAAAGCAGCACTGCACTTAAAGATTCTTTTTGCTGACCACAGAGTCAATGGTAGTTTCCCTGTAGAGAGTGCTGCCAAGGTAAGGTAAGTTGTCTACTGATTGGAGGTGCTTATTCTTGACTCTGATATGTGGGTAGCGATATACTTCACTCGGGGCAGGCTGAAACGTGACTTCAGTTTTCTTTTGTATTAATGGTGAGACTGAAGATGTCACAGGCTTTAGAGAACTTGTCCTCACATGTATGCATGTCACTTTCAGTGCTAGCAGTGAGAGCACAGTCATTAGCACATGGTAAGTTGGAGATGGTTGTGTTCTTAACCTTGGTGTGAGCCTGCAGCCACCTGTGATTCAAGAGTTTTTCTTCATTCCAGTATTTCATTTCTCCTCCGTTATCATTACAACCTTAAGAGCTATCAATGAGCATGACAGCAAACATTATGCTGAAGAGTGTTGGGGCTAGTACATAGCCCTATTTGACACCATTTGAGACAGGAAAGGCATTTGAAGTTTCTCCATCACTCAGCACATGAGCATTCATATCTTCATGGAATTGTTTTACGATCTTGGTGAATCTATTTGGGCAGCTAAATTTTCTCCATGATCTTCCAGAGTCAATCTCCGTTGACTGTGTCAAAAGCCTTTGTCGGGTCTATGAAAGTCATGTATAGCCCACGCTGCCACTCTTGCCATTTCTCCTGAAGTTGTCAAGCCAAAAATATCATATCCACTGTTCCACGGCCTGATCTAAAGCCACATTGTATGTCTGGAAGAAAATCATGTTTGAGGTGATCAATCAATCATTCGAGAAGAAATCGTGCCAGTATCTTGCCCGCAGTTGATATGAAGGAGATTCATCTGTGATTGTTGCAAGATTGACAGTTTCCCTTTCTTGTGTATAAATGAATGATGGTAGCATTCTTCGATTCTTGTGGAACATTCTCAGTGCTGCTAATTGTGTTAAACAACTCAGTTAGTCTCTGTGTTATCACGGCACTGCCAGCATTGTAGATCTCAGCCAGCATTAATAGATGTAGAAATGTCAATGATTGATAACTTGGAGCATATTTGTTGAAGACATATGTTCCACAGAGGACTGTAAAGGTTTTTATTAATTTAATAGGATCTTTTTTTTAAATGATCTTTCTAATATTTTTTTTACTCTAAACATTTGGATTACCCTTATCAATATTACATTTTTTGCAGGTCAAGGGTCATGTATATCTGATTTATAACATGGGCACTATAAACCATCCTCTTGGTAACTTCTATCAGAAAGTGAATGATGGTCGCTATCATGTTGTCCGTTTTACGAGGGCAGGGCCCAATGCCACACTCCAGATTGATTCAGATATGCCACAGACAAAACATCCTACAGGTAAACTCCATAGCTGAATAAATTATGTTTATGCATTTAAAAAAAATTAACAAATGATAAATATGTTGTCTGTCTGTTTTTGTTGTTGTTTGTTTGTGTGTTAGTTTGTTTTGTTTTTGTGTTTGTTTATTTTTAAAGTTTTCAGTATTGAAGACAACAGATGCTAAAATATTTTTGACATTTGAAAAAAGCCAATAAGCAGGCAAGCGCATGATGCATTTGAGCTATTAAAAATGTCTTCTTTATCACTACCTTCATACAAATTCAGTTGTTTAGGATATTACCAAGTTTCAAATCGGACTTAAATTTTCAGTTGATGACTAACATTCAGGGCCGTGTTCTGTAGAAGTTTGTGTGCATTTATATACCTAGTTTACCGTCTAATGTACTGTTGCATTGCATCTTGTATATATAAATCCCTATTATCGACAACGAGTGGGCTCGCAGTGACCGAGGCCAAAATCGTTCAACCCCGAAGGTCAATTTGACCTAGGGTCTTTGCTGACCAACGGTTTGCTAGGTCAACGTGTGTCGCTGTGCGTGCTCTGGGTGGCGCTGATCAGTTAAAGGCTGAGATAACAAGAACGCTAGAGTGTGTATTAAACAAGTGATACCCGGACAGATGGACTGGTAGCTGTGCTCCACTCATTGTCTCGTGGAATAGCACGCGTGTGCATACGTCGACCCGTACGGTAATGTGACACCGTGATAAAAATGGCAGAGACAACCGACCACAAACCGAGTAGAAGAGATTCAAAATAGAATTGTATGAAATAAAATGGATCTATATGTTAGTTTAAGTAATTATATAAGATAGAATGGAATTGTATCAAATAGAATGAAATTTATGAGATAGAATGGAATTGTATGAGATAGAATGGAATTGTATGAGAGAATGGAATTGTATGAGATAGAATGGAACTATATGTTAGTTTATGTAATCATATAAATAAAATGGAATTGTATGAGATAGAATGGAACTATATGTTAGTTTATGTAATCATATAAATAAAATGGAATTGTATGAGATAGAATGGAACTGTATTAGAGAAGAATTGTATGAGTTAAATTATATAAGTCAGTGTGGAACCTTAAATGATAGGGTGATAACTTATAAGATCGAGTGAAACATAATGAGATAGACTGGAACATAAGATAGGATAATTGGGGACAAGACTAATGGAGGTGGCGTTTTATTATACTGTATAAATTCTGTTAATATAACGATCAAAGATTATTTATCATGTGGTAACAAAAATGAAAGTGTATGGGGAGAAATAGAAAGTGGGGGTGAAAAAACAGTGATTGGAGTGGGCTATAGATGTCCATCAAGTCAAAAAGAGGAAGATGAGGAGCTGATTAGTAGCATAGCAAAGGCAAGTGAAGGGAAATCATTTTTAATGGGAGATTTCAACTATCCAGAAATAAAATGGGAAATGGCAGAAGCACTTGTAGAGTCAAAACCTTTTGTTAAGTGCATAACTGACAATTTTTTAATTCAACATGTAGAAGCAGCCACCAGAGGCAAAAACATACTCGACCTAGTTTTTACCACAGAGGAAAATATGATTGAAAACGTTACCGTTGGGGAACTGTTTGGCTCAAGTGACCATCAAATCATCCGTTGGGATCTTATTGCAGGGAAAGAAGTAAACATAAACACGCGAACATACAACTACTCTAAGGCAGACGTTAAGAGGATGAAAGAGGCAGCGAACCACATAATCTGGAAAGATATTGTCGTAGGAACAGATGTTGAACAGGAGTGGGAAAGTTTTAAAACAGTTCTAGAAACGCTAAAAGAGGAATGTGTTCCATGTAGGGAGGTAAACCCAAAGCGTAAAAAGTAGATAACTAGATTTGTAGTGAAATGTAGAAGAGCAAAAAATAAAGCATGGAAAAAATATATAGAGGCAGGTAAATCAAAAGAAACATATGTAAAATATTTGGAAAAGCAGAACATATCTCAGAAAGCGAATAAAACAGCAAAAATTGACTTTGAAAAAAAACTTGCTTAGAGGATCAAGACTGACAGTAAAAGCTTCTTCTCTTATGTTAGAAATAAACAAAGAACGAAAGACAAAGTAGGCCCTCTCATAGACAATACAGGGAAAATAATAAGTGAGAATAGGGAGGCAGCTAATCTGCTCAGTACTTTGGCACAGTCTTCACAAAAGAGGACTGCTCCAAGATCCCAGAGCCTATAGATATTTTTCAAAGAGACATGGATACAGCGGGATTAAGATCAATCTGTATTACAGAGAAAATGGTTTTTAAAAAATTGGAGGGGTTGAAAGTGAATAAATGTCCAGGTCAAGATGGTATTCATCCAAAATTGCTGTATGAAATTAGAGACCAACTAGCAAAACCATTGGCTATATTATGTTCTCAATCACTTGCAAAAGGGATTGTTTCACAGAATTGGAAAGATGCAGGAGTGATCCCCTTATTCAAAAAAGGCAAAAAATTAGATCCAGCAAATTATAGACCGGTGAGTTTAACGAGCATAGTCTGTAAATTGTTAGAGTCAATAATCAAAAAAAACATTGTAATGCATTTAGACAAATTTAATCTAATTAGAAATAGTCAGCATAGGTTTACTAGAGGGAGATCATGCTTAACAAATCTATTAGAATTCATGGAGGAGGTTACTTAAATCATAGATAAAGGGAAGCCAGTGGATGTTATTTATCTAGACTTTGCAAAGGCCTTTGATAGAGTACCTCATCAAAGATTATTTCGAAAGTTAAAATCATATGGAATAGGTGGGGAAGTTGCCAAATGGATTGAAAATTGGCTAACGGGAAGAAGGCAGAGGGTGGGCATAAATAAGGAGTACTCTGAGTGGTGTGAAGTAAAAAAGTGGTGTGCCACAGGGCTCGGTTTTGGGACCAATTTTGTTCTTGATATATATAAATGATTTGGACATTGATATGGGATCCATTATTGCAAAATTTGCTGATGACAAAAAACTATACAGTAGTGTCTCATCTAAAGCGGAAGTGGATATATTGAGGTCGGATTTAGATAAAATTCGAGAATGGTTTGTAAGCTGGCAAATGGAGTTTAATGTAAATAAATGTTCAGTCATCCAGATGGGTTGATCCAATATGGAACATAATTACAGAATGGGAGAAAACAATATTAGGAAGATAGATAAGGAAAGGGACCTAGGGGTTATAATAGATCATACAGGAAAGGTGAGTGAGCAAGTTAAGGTAGCAGTGAAAAAGGCAAATGCAATGTTAGGTATGATAAAAAGAAATATTAAACATAGGAGCAAGGAAGTGATCGTCAAACTGTATAAAGCTTTAGTTAGACCTAGATTGGAGAACTGTGTACAGGTGTGGAGTCCTTATCATGGAGGGGACATAAACATGCTAGAAAGAATACAAAAAAGAGCGACAAAGATGATAGTGGGATTCCAGAATTACAGTTATGAGGAACGACTCAGAAAAACCGGCCTACAGTGTCTCGAAGAGAGAAGAATTCGTGGTGACTTAATACAGGTTTATAAGATGATCAGAGGAATCGATAAATTAGACTATAACAAGTTTTTTAAAATACAGCCACCTACAATAACATGAGGGCATAGCTACAAGCTGACTAACGAGAGGTCCAGGTTAGATATTAGGAAATATTTTTTTAGTCAGAGAGTGGTGTCTGCTTGGAATGCATTGCCAGGGGAGGTAGTGGAGGCAGGGCCAGTTAATGCATTTAAGAATAAACTGGATGCGCATAGCTTTTAGAGCAAGGTGATGTAAATGTAACTGGTTGTATACAGACTCTGCAGGGTCTTCTAAACCAGTTTAAAAACGTTAAGTTAAGTTAAGATAGAGTGAAACATAATGAGGTAGATTTGAACCTTATAAGATAGAGTGCAACCTTACAAGATAGAGTGATAACATGAGATAGAGTGGGACATATGGGAATGAAGTGGAACCTTATAAGATGAGTGAGATCTTATAAAATAGAATGGAACCTTATAATATAGAGTGGTATCTTGTAAGATAGAGTGGAACCTTATAATATAGAATGAAGCCTTATAATATAGAGTGGAACCTTATAAGATAAGAGTGAAACCTTATAAGATAGAGTGGAACATTATAGGATAGAGTGAAACCTAATAAGATAGAGTGGAGCCTTGCAAGATAGAATGGGACTACTCTAAGACGAATGTTCAGTAGATGAAAGAGACAGCCAGCCACATAATTTAAGAATGGGCGAGAACAATATTAGAATGATAGATAAGAAAAGGAACCTAGGGGTTTTATACAGGTAAAGTGAGTGAGCAAGTCCAGATAGTGGTGAATAAGGCAAATGCAATGTTAGGTATGAAAAAGAAATATTAAACATAGGAGTAAGGAAGTGATTGTCAAACTGTATAAAGCATTGGCTAGACCTAGATTAGAGTACTGTGTACAAGTGTGGAGTCCTTATCATAGAGGAGACATAAACATGCTGGAAAGGATACAAAAAAGAGCAACAAAACTTATAGTGAGATTCTAGAATTACAGTTATGAGGAAAGATTCTGAAAAATGGCTTATGGTGTCCAGAAAAGAGAAGAATTCGAGGTGACTTAATACAGGTGTATAAGATAATCACAGGAAAGATTAAATTGGACTATAACAAGTTTTTTTCAAAATACAACCACCAACAAGACCAAGAGAGCACAGATACAAATTAACTTAAGAAAGGTCCAGATTGGATATTAGGAAATAATTTTGAAGTCAGAGAGTGGTGAATGCTTGGAATGCATTACCCCAGGAGTTAGTGGAGGCAGGGACAGTTAATGCATTTAAGAATAGATTGGATGTGCATAGCTTTTAAAGCAAGGTTGTTGTTTTTTTTGGCAATGCTGGGTAATGCAATTGTAACGGGTTGTATACAGACTCTGATGAGTCTTCTAAACCAGTATAAAAATGTTAAGTGAAGTTAGAACCAACGAAGATACGATTTTAACCTTATAAGATAAGAGTAGAACCTTCTAAGATAATAATGGAACCTTATATGACAGAGTGAAACCTTATAGGATAGAGTTGAATCTTATAAGATAGAGTGGAACCTTATAAAATAAAGTGGAACCTATAAGATAGAGGGGAACCTTATAGGATAGAGTGAAACCTTACAAGATAGAGTGGAACCTTATAAGATAAGAATGAAACCTTATAAGATAATAGTGTAACATTATAGGATAGAGTGGAACCTTATAAGATAGAGAGGAACCTTATAGGATAGAGTGGAACCTTATAAAATAAAGTGGAACTTATAAGATAGAGTGAAGCCTTATAGGATAAAGTGGAACCTATAATATAGAGTGGAACCTTATAGGATAGATTGAAACTTTATAAGATAAGAGTGAAACCTTATAAGAAAATAGTGGAACCTTATAGGATAGAGTGGAACCTGATATGATAGAGTGGAACCTTGCAAGATAGAATGTAACCTTGTGATATAGTTGAGTTCTTTTCTCTAGCAGAAAAGCTGATATTATTTAGAAGAAACGAGCTAGCAAATATTGGATTACATGATAGCTCCAAATTACTTTTAACAGCAGTGCAATGCCTTTGACCAAGAGCATGAAACATCGTGTTTATAGATCCAGTTAGTAACGGATCACTAGTATCCCACCAATCATCTGCATCTACTGAAATGAGAAAAAGTTAAACACTTAATTCTTTATAAAAGTTTTATGAGTTGATTTTATATGTTTATTCCTCAAAGACTTGACAATATAAAAAGCATGTAGACTGCTTGTGATGTGCATCCACTGAATGGTGTTAAAAATGTTAATTTAAAGCCACAAAAACTTTACTATCAGTTAATATTTGCTATATATTTTATATTTACATTTTGTCCTTACAATCATTGCCTTATTATTATCACAGCTGACATCGTGAAAATCTTTAACGGAACAATTATATTCTCTGCTAATCTGAAAACTATTATGTAGTTAATAATAATTGCAAAATTGTATGCACTCACATTCTGTACCTTAAAAAATATAAATTCACTTTTATAATATATCATCTTTCTTTTATTTTGTGCCTGACATGCTTGGGAAAACCTGGAATATTGTCTCATAATGTCGGTTCATGCTGCTGCTAAATTTTCTTAAGTGTGAAATTATGTACATCCTGGATTTTTGTGTGTGTCAAGGAATTATGTAATTTTTGTAAATAAAGAAATAAATGTGAATTGATTTATATTTTTATATTTACAATTTCCTTTTTCTTGTTTATTATGATAATGGCAGGAGACCATTTGTGTTAGTAAACTGGAGATAGAAGAAATTTTAATGTTACCTTATTTTTCATAGCAATAAAATGGTTATGTCATTTTTATTAAATTCTGTCAAATGTTATCACTTAAAAACAGATTACAACTGAAAATAAATCAATCAAAACCGCTGCGGAGCCAGTCTTTTACTAGCAGACACCATGCCTGTCTGACTTTTATTCTAATCTTTAACATATGCCACATCTGTCTTATTTTCTTTGTAAGTGTTTTTTGGACAGCCTCTATGTCACTTAACTAAACGTCTTTATACTGGTTAAGAAGGCTCTGCAAAGTCTGTATACAACCAGTTTCATTTGCATTACCTTGCTCTAAAAGCTATGCCCATCCAAGCTAAAAATAAAGCATGGAAAAAATATATAGAGGCAGGTAAATCAAAAGAAACATATTTAAAATATTTGGACAAGCAATACATATCTCAGAAAGTGAATAAAACAGCAAAAATAGACTTTGAAAAGAAACTTGCTCAGAGGATCAAGACTGATAGTAGAAGCTTCTTCTCTTATCTTAGAAATAAACAGAGATCGAAGGACAAAGTAGGCCCTCTCATAGACAGCACAGGGAAAAAAATAAGTGAAAATAAGGCTACACTACTTTGGCACAGTGTACACAAAAGAGGACTGCTCCAAGATCCCAGAGCCTATAGATATTTTTTAAAGAGACATGGATACAGCAGGATTAGGATCAATCTGTATTACAGAGGAAATTGTTTTAAAATAATTGGAGGGAGTGAAAGTGGATAAATGTACAGATCAAGATGGTATTCATCCAAAATTGCTGTTTGAAATTAGAGACCAAATAGCAAAACCATTGGCCATATTATGTTCTCAATCACTTGCACAAGGGATTGTTCCACGGGATTGGAAAGATGCAAGAGTGATCCCCTTATTCAAAAAGGGCAAAAAAGCAGATATAGCAAACTATAGACCTGTGAGCTTAACGAGCATAGTCTGTAAATTGTTAGTCATTAATCAAAGAAAACATTGTAATGCATTTAGACAAATTTAATCTAATTAGAAATAGTCAGCCATGCAATAAACAGAGGTTTCCTCAGTAGAAGAGAAAAAAGCAGGAAAACAAAGATGGATGTATACTACTCGACCTATGTGCCTGTCCTGACATATGGATGTGAGTCATGGGCAATGACTACAGCCCAAGAAAGGCAATTACAAACTTCAGAAATGAGGTACCTAAGAAAGGCGGTTCAGGTGACGAAAAAGGACAAGATCCGTAACCAGACAATACATAGCAATCTTGAAGTTCAACCCCTGCAGACACGAGTGGAGCAGTCTCAACTACAGTGGTTTGGCCATGTCTGTAGAATGGAAGAAGATCGGATACCAAAGCGGTCATGGGAGATCAAAAGTCAAGGACGCAGACCCCGAGGACGTCCCAAAGTACATTGGGAAGACAACATACGACAGTCCCTAAGTGATAGAGGGCTGGATTGGAAAGAGGCCAGGAAAAAGACGGCGGATAGAGCAGTGTGGCGTTCTCTTTGGCAAACCTCTACACCTCACGGTAGAAGAGGAGCGACTAAGTAAGTAAGTAAGAAATAGTCAACATGGGTTTACCAGAGGGAGATCATGCTTAACAAATCTATTAGAATTCATGGAGGAGGTTACCAAAATGTTAGATAAAGGGAAGCCAGTGGATGTTATTTATCTGGAATTTGCAAAGGCCTTTGATAGAGTACCTCATCAAGGATTATTTTGAAAGTTAAAGTCACATGGAATGGGTGGGGAAGTTGCCAAATGGATTGAGAATTGGTTAATGTGAGGAAGGCAAAGGGTGGGTATAAATCGGGAGTGCTCTGAGTGGTGTGAAGTGAAAAGTGGAGTGCCACAGGGCTCGGTTTTGGGACCAATTTTGTTCTTGATATATATAAATGATTTGGACATAGGTATGGGATCCATTATTGCAAAATTTGCTGATGACACAAAACTTTGCAGTGGTGTCTCATCTAAAGCAGAAGTGGATATATTGAGGTCGGATTTAGATAAAATTCGAGAATGGTCTGTAATCTGGCAAATGGAGTTTAATGTGGATGAATGTACAGTCATGCACGTGGGTTGATCCAATATGGAACATGGTCACAGAATAAGAGAGAACAATATTAGAGACATAGATAAAGAAAAGGACTGAGGGGTTATAATAGATCATACATGTAAGGTGAGTAAGCAAGTTCAGGTAGCAGTAAAAAAGGCAAGTGCAATGTTAGGGATGATAAAGGGAAATGTTAAACATAGGAGCAAGGAAGTGATAGTCAAACTGTATAGGGCATTAGTTAGACCTAGATTGGCGTACTGTGTACAGGTGTGGAGTCCTTATCAGAGAGGGGATATAGACATGCTGGAAAAAATACAAAGGAGAGCGACAGGGCTGATGTTGGGATTCCAGAATTACAGTTATGAGGAAAGATTTTTTTTAAACCGGCTTACAGTGTCTGAAAGAGAGAAGAATTCGTGGTGACTTAATACAGGTGTATAAGATGATCAGAGGAATGGATAAGTTAGACTATAACAAGTTTTTTAAAATACAACCACCCACAATAACAAGAGGGCACAGCTACAAGTTGACTAAGGAGAGGTCCAGATTAGATATTAGGAAGTATTTTTTTAGCCAGAGAGTTGTGAATGCTTGGAATGCATTGCCAAGTGAGGTGGTGGAGGCTGGGACGGTTGATGCATTTAAGAATAAATTGGATGCGTACAGCTTCTAGAGCAAGGTGATGTAAATGGAACTGGTTGTATACAAACTCTGCAGGGTCTTCTAAACCAGTATAAAGACGTTAAGTTAAGTTAAGTTATTCTTAAATGCGTTAATTGTCCCTGTCTCCACTACTTCCTGTGGCAATGCATTACAACCATTCACCACTCTCTGGCTAAAAATATGCCCTCTTGTTCTTGTAGGTGGTTGTATTTTGAAAAACTTGTTATAGTCTATTTTATTATTTCCTTTGATTATCTAATAAACCTTTATTGTCACCTCGAATTCTTCTCTTTTCTAGACACTGCAGGCCAGTTTTTCTGAGTCTTTCCTCATAACTGTAATTCTGGAATCCCACTATCAACTATCAACTTTGTCACTCTTTTTTGTATTCTTTTCAGCATGTTTATATCCCCTCTATGATAAGGACTCCACACATGTACACAGTATTCCAATCTAGGTCTAACTAAAGCTTTATACAGTTTGACAATCACTTCCTTGCTCCTATGTTTAATATTTCTTTTTCATACCTAACATTGCTTTTGCCTTTTTCACTGCTACCTGGACTTGATCACTACTCACCTTACCTTGTTTGATCTATTATAATCCCTAAGTCCCTTTCCTTTTCTATCTTTCTAATATTGTTCTCACCCATTCTGTAATTATGTTCCATATTTGATCTACCCACATGGATGACTGTACAATATCTACACTAAACTCCATTTGCCAGCTTGCAGACCATTCTCGAATTTTATCTAAATCCGATGTCAATATATCTGCTTCTGCCTTAGATGAGACACTACTGTATAGTTTTGTGTCATCAGCAAATTTTGCAATAATGGATCCGATATCGATGTCCAAATCATTTATATATATATATATATATATATATATATATATATATATATATATATATATATATATATATATATATATATATCAAGAACAAAATTGGTCCCAAACATGAGCCCTGTGGCACTCCACTCTTTACTTCACACCACTCAGAGTACTCCTTTTCCTGTATAGTTTGCTGTTTGTTGTGTTTTATGATGTTGAAGTCTGATGGATCTTGCTCCATAGTAGTTCTTTCTTTGGTGGCCCTGTCATGCAGTTCTTGTAGCTTCCTGGTCCAAAAAGGTTTATAATTCTGTCTTCTGCCTTGTGGTATTGTATTTTTTTGCTGCCTCTATGATGATATTTATAAGTGTTATAGTGTTTTGCCTTACATTAATGTGAAGACTGTTGTTAATTTGTCTTCAGTCAAGTGCTTGTAGAGATTACAGTTGTGATATTGCATTGATATGCAACAAAGATTGAGCAGTAACTGGCTGCTGGTCTACATTGCTCTACTGTTTTTGTTCTTTATGAATGCCACCAGACCACAGATTTGCCTGGAATTCTTCTTCTTCTTTGCGATCTGTTTCGTATGCTCATTTTATGCCACCAGATGGGCTGCCTCCATGAAGTGACACGTCAGTCGCAGGTCCTCAATGGTTCCTCACAATTTGTCTTGTATGTTTCTCTTCTCGGGCCAGGTCTTCTCACGGGAGTCTTGGTGCAGTGGACATGTTTGCAGGATGTGTTCTGGAGTCTGGGGTCCTTTCTGACATGTGCATTGTGCAGTCTGTGCTGCTTTCATTTTATGCATGTGTGCATTTAGTCTGCAATGACCTGTTCTGAAGCTAAAAATTGTGGTATACTGTTTCCTATTGTCTATTGATTGGGTCCTGTGGGTATTTACTGTATGTTCTCTCTATCCACTGTTGTTTATATTTTTTTTTAATGTTTGCCTTGACTTCTGGCAGTGACACTGGATGGGTGAATTGTTGTCTTTGTCTTCCCTCTCTGGCTAGCCTGTCCACCCATTCATTCCCAGGTATGCCGCAGTGAGCTGGAATCCACTGGAGGGTGATTTTATTGTGGTCTGAGAGTTTGTTTAGCTGGCATATCAGTTCCCTTTCCATACTATTTCATGGTTCTCTTTGTGTGGCTTGCAAAATTTCCATGCAGTCGCACAAAAACACTATTCTGTTATCCTTTAATCACTTTTCATCCAATAGTTTGACTGCTTCAATTATTGCCTGTTGCTCTGTTCTTAGATTTGTCAAGGGCTCTCCGGCAGCACTTGCTTTTTTTACAACGATTCCATCCTGTAGAAATATGACGAGTCCCACCCTTCCTTTCCTCAATGCTTCCTCTGATGATCCATCTGTGTAGACGTGCATCCACATGGGTTGAGGATAGGCGTCTCCAATATGCTTTAGGGTTTTTTCTCTCAATGCATGGTCTGATTCTTCCACCTTTCTATCGATACCTGGTATTTTCGCTTCCACCATGAAGTTGGTCTGAATTTTCATATACTTGTATCATTTCCCATGTCGTTGGACATTTTGATATGATGTCACTGTTCCTGGCTGTAAGGGCTTTTGATAGATGATTGAAGTTTGTTCTTTTTATGTGGTTTTTTTTGTTAATTCATTTACTTTTCCCTGCATTGGATGTTTATTCATACGCTTGTATTTTTCTGTCAGGTTTAGTATTTTTCCTTCTCTACGCCCACTGAGGCTCTGGAGGCCTGCTACCGCTTTGAGTTCTCTAATTGGGGTGCTTCGCAGACCTCCGGTAATAATTCTGATTCCGGTATTCTGTGCCTTGTCTAGTTTCTATAGGTTGGTCTTTGCCGCTGTTGCATAGGCACCCATGCCCTATTTCAGTGTTGGCCGTACGTATCCAGTGTAGACCTGTCTGACTGTGTTTGTATCTGTGCCCCAATTTGTCCCTGCCAGTTTTTTCATCAGCGTTAGTCTGAGTGTGTCCTTCTTTTGAATATTCTCTATGTTTGGGCCCCATGTTAATCTTTTGTCATATCTCATTCCTAGGTATGTAGGATTATTTTCTCTAGGAAGTAGGCTGTTTTCTAAATATAGGTTGACCTGCTCTGGCTTTGTAGAGAGTGAGAAGAGTGTTGAGAGGGTCTTGCTTTTGCTTATTGTGACACCCCTAGTCTGCCCATTTCTTTACTGCATTAATTGCTTCCTGCATTCTTGCTTTTGTGGTTCCAATGTCTTCTGCCTGGGTCCATATGGCCAGATCATCCGCATGGAGTGCCTTGTGGATGTGTGGTCTGAACTATTTTGGCAGATCATTAATGAAGAGGATAAACAAGGTAGGGGATAGTGATCCTCCCTGGGGAACCCCCTCATGCAGTTTTACCATTTTGCTCTTGTGTTCTTCCAGCCTGACTCTCGCACATCGTGAGTGGAGGTAGTCTTTGATCCAGTCAAGCATTTTCCCCCTTATTCCGCAGCCCGCTAATTTTAGCATTAGTCCTTTCTTCCAGTCCTTTCTGATTGGACGGTAGTTTGTTTTGGTTTTCTTTTAGTTTTCCCTTCTTGAAGATTGGGATTATTTCTACCTCCTTCCATTCTTTTGGGAACAATCCCTGAGTCGGCGATTGGTTTATCAGGTCCAGGAATCTGCCTGGAATTCACACTTGTGTTCATGCAAACGACGTGTTTTTTTTCCGTTTGGACTGGTTAATTCGCTCGTTTCTTTTGTGATTTCTTTCGTCCGATTATCCTGGTCTAGACATCGGCTATATGAATGGCACTACTCTTAATCCTGTGTTGTATTTTACGGCCTAGTTGACACGGCTGAACATCACAAGATTGGCGTGTGTGAAATTTTAACACTACTATAATGAACTGAACACAGCCAGGGAGAGATGCCAGACTCACTCACACACTAAGTGTTGTCCCTACAATCTCTTGTGGTTATGGAAAAGGCACGACACACAATGTTAGATGTCATCCTCCCTCCGCTGCCTTGTGGGATACCTGTTTATGGGAAAGGCTTCAGGAGTAAACCCTGATGAAAAATCTGCATCCTATGCTCTCCAGTTGTCGCGATAAATATCTTGCCACTGGCCAAAGGTAGCTTAGGACCAGAGAGTAAGGTTGACAAAAGGAGCAGTTTCTTTCTCGCTTTAATCCAAATCACTGCGCAGGTCACCCATTTCAGCGTACACAGCAAGAGAAAAGATTGTCCACACAGCTGAACAAAAAGAATGGTCTTCATCACTTGTGATCGACAAACATCATTGTGATGATGACTGGTTTGTGATCACTGTCTCCAAGCTGCCTCATTACCTCTCATTTTGTGCGCCTCTAAATGTTCTTGGTTGCCATTACCAGGTCAGGTGTGCTCTGTGTTCACCAACATCTTGAGTAAAAGGTTGGCTATGTGTCTGGTTTGTTTATTAGAATGAAGAGGTTTTCTACCATTCAATCTTTCACCTCTCCTCTTGTATCCATGGTGTTGTAGACCCCAATTGGAGAGTGGCTGTTGAAGTCCCACAAGAATTATATAATTCTTATCGGCTAGAAAAATGTTATCTAGTTCCAGGATTTGTTATATTGGGACAGTAATAGTTGGTAATTTCTATCGATTTTTGGAGGATATGTATTTTGACTGTCAGATGTTCAGGCCCATTGATACTTCTGAAGGTTTCTATGGCAGATATGGAGTTTTTTACTCATGTGATGATACCTGCTTTATGACTCTCTCTGTCCAATCTGCGTGTTTCATATCCACTAAAGATGGGAACGGCGTGGCCTAGTGGTTAAGTGGCACGGCTCACAACCAGAAGGTGCTGGGTTCGATCCCCATCACAGCACCGGCCGTTACCCCGGGGAAGCAAACCCTTAGAAAATGCAGGAGGAAGCAGACCCTTACATAAAATGCATGCTGAAGTCGGATGCACTGGGCCGACAGGCGCAAAATAAAAACCACAGTGTAACGCACACACGCCTTGTGGAATAGATAAATAAGGCGAACGCAAAAAAAAAAAAAAAAATATCCACTAAAGGAAATATTTTATATATTCATAAATGACATAGGTAATTCCTAATTTTATTTATTGTTTGAAATGAGAAAGAGAGTATGTGTCCTCATAATACTCAGATTAAAGGCCACTTATAAATACCAATCAAATGTAACTAGATAATTTATTCATCTGTGAATTAGTTATGTGGACATTTTTTGTGTTCCGAACCATAAATTTTAATTAACCTTCCTTGAATACTAATAATAGTGTAAGAAACGTTCAGTTAAGTTGTAGTCACTATAATATTTTGACTGAAGAATCATAAATCAACTGTAAATTTTTGCATTTTTTGGCTAATAATTGTGTATAAATATTATTAATCTGATTTACTAAATTTGGGAAAGGAATGGCAGCTAAAAATGATGGGCTAACAATAGTACTCAGAGTAAGTGCTTCATAAAATGAATGCTAATTCAAATTATGTTGAAATTATCTGGTCACATTTGAATGGCTTTGAAAAACACAACTGTCACACTGCAGCAAAAGGACAAGCCTAAACTACAACTCTTAAAGAAACATCACCGAAGAAGTATCTGGAACCATGAATAGAAAGAGGGATAAACATAAAATGCGGATTGAGAAGTAAGAATTTATCTGAGTCTAAAAATGGTACACATGATCAGCTGTCACAAGTAAAAGGAACATCTTTATGTAACTTTTGAGCATAAATTTTATTTATTTATTTTTGGTGTTTGTCCTGAAATGATGTGTCATAGTTTACAGCAAGACTATAATATCTGCACCTTTCGACCCAACACATCACTGCATTTTTGGGACCAGGTTTGCCTTCCCTCTTTAATCCCTATTCATTTAGCAAGACTAGATGAGTGTAGTCTGTTTCCAAAGCCCCCACTTGAAGGTGGAATAGGTGTTGGTCAGCTATGGTTCCCTGATCTTAATGCAAGCAGCCAGCTATGAGTTGCTGGCTGCAGTCAGCTCATTCACAGCTGCATCTTCAGCCAACTAAGAACTTATAAGTCTTGGAACTTGAAAAAGAAGTTCAAATGATATAAAATAGTACAGATAGGCAAGTGGGATTTTTCACAGATACAGTCATTGGTTGCACCACGGAAGAGTAAGCAAAACATGTGGGCTTCCATGATCTAATAGAATTACTGAATAAACTGTTTCACAACAGTTGTGATATCCCTGCAACACCCCTAAAAATAAAGGGGCTGATATATTGCTGAAGGAAAATGGAAAATGACCTCAACCAGTATCAAGTATAAGGCCCAAAGGTTTATGAGGATTAGAAACAATGCAAAGTGGAACGCAGAATATTCAGTCCACGCCACAAAAAAGCGCATGATTCAAATGTAACATAAATGTACAGGTGGTCAAACTGAGATACCTGTTCAAGAAACTAAAGATATCTATTCTACAAACCTAAGACAGGAACTAAAGATGAGTGTAATAGTGCTGCTGATAATGACTGCTTAGCATCCTCTGCAGACGTGTCCAACACTTAATGTCTAGTGAAAGCGCAAATAGTCAATACCATTTCTGGACAATCTATGGAGATTTACAACTTGTAGATAACCTCAAGCTGACAGCTGCTTTCCTTACATACAGTAAAGTCAAATAGACTTCTGCAAGTAGACAAAGAAGAAGAAGATTTCTTCAGAAACAGCATTACTCTGAGTCATTTTTATTTGGTGAAATATTCAAAGAAGCGTTGCAGCAGAAATCAAACAAGAAAAACAGGAACACGACCCAAAGCACCCAATGTTTGTACAACAGGTACAGAACACAAAACTCAAATCCAGAAATAGCTTCCTAAAATCAACACAGCCCATTCAGACAAATCCTGAAAATTGCCACATCAAGAGATAGCATGAATTGATGCAGGCCCCAGAGATGGAACTGCGGGTGAAACCTGCCCCCAGACATCATCTACCATACACAACACAGAAGTCGCTGAACAGACTCCTAACTGGTGTATCACGGTGCAAGAGGAATATGAAACGATGGGGATGCACAGATGATGACACATGTGACTATGGCGCAATACAGGACCCAGACCACCTGATGACCTGGCCCAACCTCCAGAAAACATGCAATAGGTGTGACATGTTGGAGGCACGTGACAAGACAATCCATGTCGCTGAACACTGGACGCCTACTGTATAATGTGGTGTTTGGACACGGAAATTTATTATTTTAATTTGGTAAAATGAATGATAGCTCCAAATTTGTGGCATAATTTGTGTACAATCCTCACTTTTTTTTGGTTAGTTCTAATTGAATGAAAAGAAAGTGTAGGGTTAAATTACAGGAAATAAAGTACTTATTTCTTAATAAATGCAAAAATTCATAAGATATTCTTTGAGAACATATTATAAAATATTTCCTGTAAATAATGACTTTTAAAAATATTTGATAATTATGAATCTATGCAGATGAAAACCTTTTTGAATAAATGTGAGCACGTTGTTGAAGAGCAGGTTGATTAAGATTAAGTGAATTAAGAATATTATTGTCATTTTTGTATTCAATTTCTTTGTCTCAAGTACTCACCCAAGTGGTACAGAGAATGAAAAGACTAGGGCCACTTTCAATCATCTTGTAAAATGACTAAAGAGGGTTGTACTTGGGGCTGGCAACCTCATCAGATAAAAAAACATTGCCACTATAATCAACCACTGCAAAATCCTAGTATAGGGATCATATGCAGTTGAAGCTTATGCTTCACATCGCAGCAAAAAGATTGGATGCAAATGCTAGAAAATATGCTACATTTAAAAGTGCCACCTTCGGTAGTGATATATGATTCAAATTTGAACAAAAGGTGAACGAATGAATGACTTATTGTCACATTTTTGTATGAATTAATTGTGGAGATCATCTATTTTTATTTGACTTCTTTGTCATCCCCCTTACACAATTTTATTGTCTTTTCTTTTTGGCACCATTCATAGATTTATTGATTCCTATATTCTGTGCAATTCTTCAAATAGGATGTTCTTTAAAAATGTTTTATGCTTGATTGAGTAAATGATTAAAAGTCTAGAGAGTGAGTAGTAAATTATTGATTTATGACATGGAGCATTCTACATAATGTGCTCATTCTTTGTCTAGTACTGCACCAAACCAATAAGTGTTCCTTGTTCTCCTCGTTCATTGGGCTGTAGTTTGTCTGTTGTTCACATTCTCTCATGAACCAATAAGTGTTCCTTGTTCTCCTCCTAAACTTTAGGTTCATTGGGCTGTAGTTTGTCTGTTGTTCACATTCTCTCATGAACCAATAAATGTTCCTTGTTCTCCTCCTAAACTTTAGGTTCATTGGGCTGTAGTTTGTCTGTTGTTCACATTCTCTCATGAACCAATAAATGTTCCTTGTTCTCCTCCTAAACATTAGGTTCATTGGGCTGTAGTTTGTCTGTTGTTCACATTCTCTCATGAACCAATAAATGTTCCTTGTTCTCCTCCTAAACTTTAGGTTCATTGGGCTGTAGTTTGTCTGTTGTTCACATTCTCTCATGAACCAATAAGTGTTCCTTGTTCTCCTCCTAAACTTTATGTTCATTGGGCTGTAGTTTGTCTGTTGTTCACATTCTCTCATGAACCAATAAATGTTCCTTGTTCTCCTCCTAAACTTTAGGTTCATTGGGCTGTAGTTTGTCTGTTGTTCACATTCTCTCATGAACCAATAAATGTTCCTTGTTCTCCTCCTAAACTTTAGGTTCATTGGGCTGTAGTTTGTCTGTTGTTCACATTCTCTCATGAACCAATAAATGTTCCTTGTTCTCCTCCTAAACTTTAGGTTCATTGGGCTGTAGTTTGTCTGTTGTTCACATTCTCTCATGAACCAATAAGTGTTCCTTGTTCTCCTCCTAAACTTTAGCTTCATTGGGCTGTAGTTTGTCTAATGTTCACATTCTCTCGTGCTATATTATTGTAACTAGATTATCTAATATCCTGTTCTTTTATGACTTTATTTCCCTCAGTTTTTGCCCGTTAATTATAGTTTGTTCTACCTTTCGTCATCTCTCATCTTCATGTATGCAGTATTTTGTTTATTAGAAAATGTTTCTGTTTAAGTACATTTGTTCAAATTGTATCAATGCAATGCAGTTTAATGTTCATTCTGTTTTTTAGTATTACCATGAATCTTGTCATTTGTTTACATTGTTAACATCATTTTTGCTCCTGATATGTATTTCCAATTTTTCAATGTTTGCGTAATTCTTTTTTATTCTTTCTATATAAAGGACTAGTTGCAACAAATGAAATAGAAACAAAGCATCTTGGATATTTTATATTATGAACAGTGTATGAACATTGGTATTTATAGCTCTTGCAAAATTCTTTAACTCATCATAAAACATGGATTTACACAGAAATAAATTTCTTAATATCACAAGAGCAAAAATGCTGCAGTCATTATGTAATTTGATATATTTTGTTGCAATCTTTTCCCCCAACAGTCTTTTCATTCGATGAGGAAATAAATGCTTTACTTCTGCAAGGTACTTTCTGGCACTGGCATCACTGCTCACAAAATTTCTTTAATTTGATTTATATGATTAACCCTTTTTTATCTTTACATTGTCAAATGAATTTCCTTAATCAACCTTTTGTTTCGTTCCTGTTCAAATTCTAATTACCCTTCTGAGAACTGGTGTGTGTTAAGTTTGATAGATTTTTATGTCCTAAAACACAACTCTGCCTTCACTCTGTGTCATTTGTATTTTGATACCATTTTTCTCTTGTTATTAAGCACAGCAAATATTATATTTTCAAACAAAGATTGTTTTGTGGATATCTTTTGATTGTGTGTTGTTGTTTTTCTGAAAATTAATTTTGTTTAAAAAACAGATGCAAATCAAGGGTTTCCAACAGTCTGTGTTTTTGGTATGTTTGTGATTTTCCCAACAATCAGTTTGGTCCAATTTTCTGTTCACCATCGTCATCATCTGCGTCAATATATTTTTTTTTAAAAAGGCAAATGTTATATAAAAACTTTAAAGATTGAAGAACAATAAATCACTGTCAGTCACTCAATCTTGTTTCTGCTTCCATACAATATCTGCTGATTGATTTATTACATAATTTTCATGCCTACCATGTCACACTCTCTCTTTATCTTTTCAAAGTAAATTGTTTCATTCAGCTTTACAGTACTTTCCAGATGGCATGTAACTGTTTATAGTGGATTAAACTTGGCTGACTTTTTCCTCTGCAGTTTTCATTCAAATTTTAAAAATACATTTTATTTGGATTCAGCACCAAATTTATCATAATATTTAGTTCTTTGTTCTTGCTCACTTAACCCTTTGTTTTATTAACCCTCTAAAAATGTAATGGAAGGAGTATAATCATGTGTTGTGCTGGTGGTCACTAAGAACACACTAATGAATAAGAAATAATTTAACGTAACTTAACGTCTTTATACTGGTTTAGAAGACCCTGCAGAGTCTGTATACAACCAGTTACATTTTCAATCACCTTGCTCTAAAAGCTATGCGCATCCAGTTTATTCTTAAATGCATTAACTGTCCCTGCCTCCACTACCTCTCCTGGCAATGCATTCCAAGCAGACACCCCTCTCTGACTAAAAAAATATTTCCTAATATCTAATCTGGACCTCTCTTTAATCAGCTTGTAGCTATGCCCTCTTGTTATTGTAGGTGGTTGTATTTTAAAAAACTTGTTATAGTCTAATTTATCGATTCCTCTGATCATCTTATAAACCTGTATTAAGTCACCACGAATTCTTCTCTCTTCTAGACACTGTAGGCCGGTTTTTTTGAGTCTTTCCTCATAACTGTAATTCTGGAATCCCACTATCATCTTTGTCGCTCTTTTTTGTATTCTTTCCAGCATGTTTATATCTCCTCTATGATAAGGACTCCACACCTGTACACAGTACTCCAATCTAGGTCTAACTAAAGCTTTATACAGTTTGACTATCACTTCCTTGCTCCTATGTTTAATATTTCTTTTTATCTTAAATATCATATCAAATGTTAATTCATTCTCCATTTTTAATATTTTAACATTTTGAACTGCATATTGATGGCACTAAACTAACAATAAAATCATTTACGTTTACATCCTTATAAAAACTAAACATGTAACCATACACCAATTTTAATTTTCAGTTTCTGTCCATTTGTCTGTAATACATAATATTAGTGGTGCTAGTAGCATCATGCTGTTCAGTTTTGTTAGCTCATATTTGAATTGGAATATATAATCATTTTTTATTTTGTTCTTGCCATAGATTTATTACAGTCTCAGATTTGACATTTCACTGTACCAAAGACTCTTTACGATCTGGAATTTGATTGTAGTAACATGCTAAATACAGTCTAATATTTTAATGTTTAGATCAAAATTTAACACAGCCAAAGTCAGAGAAACTGACTCTTAAATAACAACTCAGTTATGTGACACAGTTACTCTACTTGTCCTGTATCCCCACAGGTCATCAAAGTCATATATTCAACAACCAGGCCTATATTCGAATTGGAGGAAGGAAGGCAAGCAATGGAACCATTATTAAACATTTTGAAGGCATAATTTCAGGTGGGTTTTTATTCTTCTATTGTTGCAATGTGATGGGCAGGCTGTCAACAGTAAGGATGTAATGTGATGGGCAGGCTGTCAACAGTAAGGATGTAATGTGATGGGTAGGCTGTTATCAGTAAGGATGTAATGTGATGGGCAGGCTGTCAACAGTAAGGATGTAATGTGATGGGCAGGCTGTCAACAGTTAGGATGTAATGTGATGGGCAGGCTGTCAACAGTAAGGATGTAATGTGATGGGCAGGCTGTCTTCAGTAAGGATGTAATAATTACGAATATGAATTAAACAGCAAAAATACTTCCAAAAAAACTTCCTCAGAGGATCAAGACTGATAGTAAAAGCTTCTTCTCTTATGTTAGAAATGAGCAAAGAACAAAAGACAAAGTAGGCTCTCTAATAGACAGTACAAGCAAAATAATAAATGAGAATAGTGAGACGCCTAATCTACTCAATCAGCACTTTGGCACAGTCTACACAAAAGAGGACTGCTCCAAGATCCCAGACCCTATAGATATTTTTGAAAGAGACATGGATACAGCGGGATTAAGATCAATCTGTATTACAGAGGAAATGGTTTTTAAAAAATTGAAGGGGTTGAAAGTGGATAAATGTCCAGGTCAAGATGGTATTCATCAAAAATTGCTGTTTGAAATTAAAGACCAACTAACAAAACCATTGGCTATATTATGTTCTGAATCACTTGCAAAAGAGATGGCTCCACGGGATTGAAAAGATGCAAGAGTGATCCCCTTATTCAAATAGGGCAAAAAATCAGATCCAGCAAATTATAGACTGGTGAGTTTAACAAGCATAGTCTGTAAATTGTTAGAGTCAATAATCAAAGAAAACATTGTAATGCATTTAGACAAATTTAATTTAATCAGAAATAGTCAGCATGGGTTTTCTAGAGGGAGATCATGCTTAACAAATCTATTTGAATTCATGGAGGAGGTTCCTAAAATGATAGATAAGGGAACCCAGTGGACGTTATATATCTCGATTTTTCAAAGACCTTTGATGAAGTACCTCATCAAAGATTATTTCGAAAGTTAAAATCACATGGAATAGGTGGGGAAGTTGCCAAATGGATTGAAAATTGGTTAACGGGAAGAAGGCAGAGGGTGGGCATAAATAAGGAGTACTCTGAGTGGTGAAAAGTGGAGTGCCACAGGGCTCGGTTTTGGGACCAATTTTGTTCTTGATATATATAAACGATTTGGACATTGATATGCTATCCATGATTGCAAAATTTTCTGATGATTCAAAACTATACAGTAGTGTCTCATCTAAAGTAGAAGTGGATATATTGAGGTCGGATTTAGATAAAATTCGAGAATGATCTGTAAGCTGGAAAATGGAGTTTAATGTAGATAAATGTACAGTCATTCACATAGGTAGATCTAATATGGAACATAATTACAGAATGGGAGAGAACAAACTGTATAAAACATTAGTTGGACTTAGATTGGAGTATGAGATCAAGATGCTGAGCAGCGCATGAGCTGCAATGGTCAGCGACCCATAGCTGACTGCAAGCGTCAGGGCCAGCGAACCATAGCTGCCAAGACCCTTCTACACCTCCACACGGTGATCCTGCAGAGCAGAAAGGCTAAGGAGAAGGGATCGAAGAGGGAATGCTAACCCGGTACTCAAAAAATGCTTGCTGAAGTCAGATGTGTTGGACCAAAAGGTGCAAATATTGCAGGCAAGTTGTAAACTATGACACAACGCATTCCGTTCTCTGGACTACATTCTGCTACTTAAGCCCCTTCAGGGTTTGGTAGCGGGAGATTAAGAACGAACAAAGAAGAAGAAGAAGATTGGAGTATTGTGTACAAGGTGTGGAGTCCTTATCATAGAGGGGATATAAACATGCTGGAAAGAATACAAAAAAGAGTGACAAAGCTGATAGTGGGATTCCAGAATTACAGTAATGAGGAAAGACTTAAAAAAAACGACCAACAGTGTCTAGAAGAGAGAAGAATTCGAGGTGATTTAATACAGGTTTATAAGATGATCAGAGGAATGGATAAATTATACTATAACAAGTTTTTTAAAATACAGTCACCCACAAGAACAAGAGGGCATAGCTACAAATTTACTACTGAAAGGTCCAAATTAGATATGAGAAAACATTTTTTTAGTCAGAGAGTGGTGAATGCTTGGAATGCATTGCCACGGAAGGTAGTAGAGGCAGGGACAATTAATGCATTTAAGAATAAATTGGATGCACATAGCTTTTAGAATAAGATAATGGAAATGAAACTGGTTGTATACAGATTCTGCAAAGTCTTTTATACCAGTATAAAGACATCAAGTTAAGTTAAGTAATGTGATGAGCAGACTGCCATCAGTAAGGATGTAATGTGATGAGCAGACTGCCATCAGTAAGGATGTAATGTGATGAGCAGACTGCCATCAGTAAGGATGTAATGTGATGGGCAGACTGCCATCAGTAAGGATGTAATGTAATGAGCAGACTGCCATCAGTAAGGATGTAATGTGATTGACAGGTTGTCATCAGTAAGATTGTAATATGAGCTGAGGAAAGTGTCATATAAGAGAAATTTGGAGGGGGGGGGGGGTGTAATGGATGGATTATAACCTATGAGGTTGGGAATGTTATTTATTTAATTAATTTTGTTTCTAAATAGCAAAGTGAAGGGAGAAGAGAATTGTTGTTTCTGATAGATATTAACGGTCTTGGACAATTAGTTAATGTCAGGGAAGATATGTTTTGAAAAAAAAATGTTGCCAGCTTGTTTAGTTGTTCCATCCAATTGTCATTTTTATGAACAGTGATAACTATTGTTGATGATCTTGCAAAATCTGTTGTCCTACCTTATGTCAGAGTTTACCTAAGATGTCCATTGTGTGATTCATTTTCTATGTCTTAGACATCATTGGCTGAATCAAAATCTTTTGTTAAAAAAATGTCACTTTCTGTCACTTTAGGTAGATGGTTTATGGTGTTGTTCACATTAGATTTTCATTAGGAACTTCTCATGCCATTGCTTTTTTTAAGTTGACAGTTTTTCTCTTGTCTCTTGCATCACTGTAATCTTTGTACCCATATTTTGATGTTCAAGCAATGTAATTTGTTGACCCTGTAGTTTTCTGGCACTTAACATCTACGAAGGGCACTCAAATCAAACCGAGACTTTTTGTTCTAGTTCTACCTGAATGGGTTATAGCGTGCTTGAACTACTATCATTAGTTAGGGGCATGTGTGTCCTATTACTGCTAGGTGGCTCTGTCACGTGACAGATAAATAAAAATGGAATACAACACTGTTAGTGCTTTCATGGAACAGCCTGTTGTGATTAAGTTTCTTTTGAAAAAGTGTCCTTGCGGAAATGTACAGAAGACTAATATGGTGATGAGACACTCAACCACAGTAAAACATTTGAATCGTGTAAAGGTTTTAGAGAAAGCTGTACATCTGTGAGTGATGATCCAGGTCATGGTGGTTCTCAACCCACTACAGTTATTTCTGTGAATATCCAGATTGTGGTATGCCTTATCCTGGACAATCGACGCAAAACCTGTCACGAAATTGCAAAAAAGGGAAGTCTTTCTCTGGGTTTGGTGAACACTATTATTCATCAACATTTGAATTTTTGGAAGATTAGTGCATGTTGGGTTTGATCACAAGTGCATCCTGCTCCTGCAAGATAATGCTTGACCTTATACGGCTCCCCGCACTATGTGCCCTCTGCATTAACTCGACTAGGAGGTATTGCCACATCCACCTTACAGCCCAGACCTTGCTCCAAGCGATTTCATGTGCCCATGTATTTAAACGTGTTGACGTGTCTCAATTTGGTCCCCTTTTGCTTTGATTTATATGTTAACATTCCATATAAAGGGAACCTACATTTTTTTGGATTGAATTATTATAATAAGATTGTTAAATAATGGTATCTACTTGTAATTGATTTTAAAGTCTTTCCCTTTTCTTTCATGTTTTATTTGCAGGAGTTTGTCTCTGAATTATATTTATTTGTTGAACCTTTTTCTCTTCCTGAAACTTACTTATGTATTCCATTGCTTATTACTTATTGCTTGTCAATACACTATCTTCATTTGTGTTTCCTTGTGCAGAATGAGTTATACACAGTCAGTTTCTCTTTTTTTCCTATTTTATATCTAGAGTATTTGGTTACTACTGCATATTATTGTTATTTGTTTGTTTGTTTTCAAGGCTACTCATTCCAGAATTTTTCAGACTTGATTAATTATGCTAGTTTACAATAGATTTTTACACATTAATGGATTTACTGGAAAAGGTTGACCTGTTATTCTTGCTGTAGTGCAATGCAAGGCTTTTCAGAAAAATCACCACTATGGGGATCTCAGTTAACTGCATTAACACAGCCTGATCCCAGAAATACTTTGAGGATGTAAGATGGGATCTTGGTCATTATATTTTACTTGACCCTGGTGAGTTTTGACACCTAGATTTTGATTGAAGTATGTCTGCTCTCATCTATTATGTTTCTAAAGGTCTTTGCTGTTATTTTATATTTTATTATTATCCTTTATTATTCTATGCCTGTAAATACATACATAAATTAACTAGAATTTTGTTTCTGTTCAGGTCTGGTGCTTAATGGAATCCACATATTTGAGCTGGCCAAGCAGAATGACTCAAAAATATTTTTTGAAGGCAATGTTTCATTGAACATAAAAGCACCACCTATTTGGTAATTTTGGGAAAACTATGAACCCATATCTGTTTTCATTGTACCACTTTTGTCATAAACAAATTGTAAATGGTGGTTCCTATCCACATTATTTCTACTATCAATGATTGTATTGGTACTGCTGATGTGAGGGAAAGAAAAGAGGATGAAAATGAAGGATAAGCAAGTGTATAGTTTAAGTATTAAAATTTGCCATACGATATCTTGGAGAATTTAAGCATGTGAAGAGATAGACATTTCTGGTCAAAATTTAGCCATTTTTTTAATGATCTACTTCATCTGCAGGTACAAAATGTCTAGTGTTGAGAATATAGAAGAGATGCAATCTACTGAAGGGGTAAGTAATTGTCTTTTACATTACATTAATTTGTTGAAAATCGTTTATTCATATGTTTATATTGTTTCAGTTGCATTTCTACATGTGTAATTATAATTTGCCCTTGAAAAGCACCGTTTTGTTAATATATTAAAGCTGATCATTTATATGACTCAGTAAAGAACTCTTCAGAAGCGTGAAATGCTGGTGGAATTTTTTTAAAGACAATAATGTTCTTGGTAATATGAACAATATATACTGTTAAACTAACACATGAAACATAGTGAAATATATAACACTAGAACAATAAGATTCATTTATTCGATCACTTTTTTCACTCCAATGTGACTTATAAATCACCACTGCAGCTGACCGCTTTTATATGAAGTTTGCTTTCAAGCATTTGCAGTCATTCAACTGTTCACTCAAATTTGAAGCATTGGTTTTTAACTGCATCTGGTCCCTTTAAAAGAAGCCTGTATCCAAGCTTTTGCTGTTGCTCATTATCAAAGCAATGTTTTTATACATGATTAAGTAGCCAACCCAAAGTACAATCTTTAGCTGCATTTTATGACCTGCTTAAAAAAATTATCCTATCTATTTTTGTCATCCCAGGTATCACTTGGATCAAACAGATTATTAATACTAAGTCATTTTTATGCTCAATTTAAAGTGTAGCTTGACACTGTAGCAATAGTTTTAAATATAATATTGAAACATTGCAGGCAGTTATTTTTTCACTGAATCAATGATGTCTTTAATTCTTCTGCATTTGTCCTGAAAAGGATGTTGTAACTGATGTGTATGAATATTATTATTATTATAAACATCAGAAAAATAGTTCTTTATCTTATCATTTTCAAAACCTTTCAGCTTCCTGTAGAACACAGGTCTTCAGCTAATATACACAGTCCCCCTGTCCTAGACCATCTGTTCCAGCTCTGTCTACATGCTCCCTGTTTCCAATATATTTGCATAGAGCTTTCTTCCTTATGAAATATCTAAAAATATTAAAACAATGCTATCAATTAATTACTAATACATTATATAATACTGGGAACAAAATCATAAATGTATTGATATTGTTTATAATGATTCTGCTTAAATTGTAAGTATTGAAAAACATATTGTGATCTTTAATGATAGAACAATAGTAAATCTCAGGTTGACAGATCATATACAATAATAGGAACAATAGTAAATCTCAGGTTGACAGATCATATACAATAATAGGGACAATAGCATATCTGAGGCTGACAGATCATATACAATAATTTTCATCATCATTAGCTCTTTCCGTCTTGTCAGACGATAGTAATTGATGATGATGCTCTCGATGTAGTAGATCGCTTTACGTACTTGGGATCCTCAGTCACTAATAAATTATCCCTGGACCAAGAGATCAATATCAGTATAGGAAAGGCAACAACATCAATAAGCATATTAGCAAAAAGGGTCTGGGAGAACAAGAAGCTCACTGTTAAAACAAAAACACCTGTTTACCAGGCCTATGTCCTCAGCACTCTTCTTTACGACAGTGAGACATGGTCTACCTACATGCACCAGGAGAGGCGGCTAAACAGCTATCACATGAGGTGTCTGCGCAGAATCCTGGGCATTGGGTGGCAAGACAAGATCACCAATGCAGAGGTGTTGGAGAGAACAGGCACTGTCACAATTTTGTCCATGCCTAGTCATACAATAATAGAAACAATAGTAAACCTGAGGCTGACAGATCATATACAATAATAGAAATAATAGTAAACCCGAAACTGACAGATCATATATAATAATAATTACAATAATCACCAGGAAAAGTCTCACTGAAAGTTTTTTTAAAACATGAGCAAGCAACAGAATAAATTAGTACTCTCGAGATTAAAATCCATTCCGGTATAGGTCTTACCTCATAGCAAGAAAGAGATGTGTCCAGAAATTTAGTCAACTGAAAACAGTTAGTCACCTCTTACAACATGCTTTCTGTGAGGCAGGGGTGCTATTCTTGTCCTTGTCATACACAAAAGACCCTGGCAGACCCCTTGCGCAGCTGTCAGAGACGAACGATTGCCGCACCGGTCGGAAAGCAGACGGCAAAGGAACGGACATCCACCTGCCCCGACCGACTTGCCCAAGGAGAGATTACAACACTCTGTGCAGAACGAATCCCAATAAACCTCTTGGCCTCTTAATAATGTGACTTTTGGAATGAAAACAACAAAATAATATTACAGAAAAGAAAATATTATACGATTTTAGAAAGGGTCAAGGGTTTCTCCTATTTTGGACATATAATAACGCGAGTTGGAAAATGCAAAGCAGAAATCCGAAAAAAAGATTAGGCTAAAAGTGGCAAAATTTGTTTTCAATAATAATAATAATAATAATTATAATAATTATAAGTTTGCTTAGGCATCTGAGCCCATTGCATCAGTCAGCCACATCCATGACCCATTGTTGCAGCATTGCTGTAAGCCTCATCCAGAGCGGATGGAGAGGCTGTTATCTGATTAAGCCATGCTGTGAGGGGATGGCCTCTTCTGTGCCTCCAGCTGGTTGAGAAAAAAGCTCTTTGGTGCTGATGAGCGATCTGTGATGCATCTTGTGGGTTAGGGTTTCCTGGTCCAGCCGCATGACATGACCGAACGAAGAGAATTACCTGCGGGTCAGTGTTTCCTGTCTTAGCAGAAACCTCCACGTTGTGAATGTAGTCATGCCATCGGGTGCCCCGGATATACCACTGGTTGGGCATGTGGAAGACCTCTAGTCTTGATGTGCCATGTTTTAGTAGTGCTCAGGTTTTTGGGACCTCAAAGGAGGACTGGAACCACACAAGATTTGTAGATGCTGATTTTTGTTTGGCTTGGCTTTGGCTTCGTTCGTTCTCAATCTCCCACTACCAAACCCTGAAAGGGCTTAAGTAGCAGAATGTAGTCCATAGAACGGAATGCGTTGTATCGTAGTTTACAGCTTGACTGCGATATTTCAGTCCAACACATCCGACTTCAGCAAGCATTTTTTTAGTACTGGGTTAGCAGTCCCTCTTCGATGCCTTCTCCTTAGCCAGTCTGCCCTGCTGCAGTCTGTTATCCAGGATCGTCGCATGGAGGTTTAGAAGTGTCTTGGCAGCTCTGGTTCACTGGCCCTGACCCTAGCAGTTAGCTATGGGTCGCTGACCACTGCAGCTCATGTGCTGCTCAGCATCTTGATCCCTGATTTTTGTTTGAGGGGAAATCTTGCCTCTACTCCATACACGTCGAAGAAGATCGTGCATAGCAAATGCAGCTAGTCTGATCCATCTTAACATATTGGTACCATTGTGCCCATCAGATGAGATCCTGCTGCAAAAGACAGGTGAATTCTTTGCTGAACTCCACTGTGTGACCTTGAGTTTCAATACTCTGGGGTGTTGTATCGGAAATGAGATTCTGAACTTTGGTTTTGACCTAGAATATTGGCAGACCTAGAAAGAGCATTTCACTGTCTAGGTCAACTATAGGAAATAGATATTAACATCCAAACAACTGACTCTCACATTTTAAATAAGAAAAATCAAGTTCGTGTGTACTCATCATTACTGTATCGTATAGAAATATGGTCAGTGAACAAACAGTTGAAGGAGAAAACCGAGACCTTTGAATTGTGTCTATAGAAAAATGAACGGATCCAGTGTAAATAACAGAAAAAAATAAAAAGATGTGGGACACTTTGGAGGTAAAAAAGGATATTAATTGACAAAATCAGGTCAGATGATTTAAATATTTTGACTGTATAAAGAGGTATAACTCTTGATAAAAACTTCACTGGAATGCAAAAGTTGTGGGCAAACATACAAGAGGAAGACAATGCTACAAGAGGAAGACAATGCTACAAGAGGAAGACAATGCTACAAGAGGAAGGATAACATCAAGAGGTGGACAAGAAATGACATGTGAGATTACACCATCAAGGCAAAGTGTTTGAAGGTGTTTGGAGATTTCTTGCAGACAAACTTCAATGTGAAGATGGCAAATCTTCTGATCTGATCCACTAACAAGAATAAGGTTAATAATAACATGATTAAATGGACATGACCTTTTAATTTAGTGTACATTTTACATATCAATTCTTTAGCATTTCTTTTTTTAAGCTGCCCTAAATTGAGAATTTCAGATAAGAGATCCGAGACTTGTTTCTAATTTATTTACTTTGCTACAGTTGAAAAATATTTGCTGTGAAATATTGTTCTAGCTTGGCCATAGAGGTCAGTCATTTTCAAAGCAAAGAGTGACTGTTACAGAAAATGAATGTGATGTAAACAGTATGTCGATAATAGTAGCCCCTCATATTAACAAAGTATTAGCATTCTTAGAATACTCCACATGAACTTTCATGTATTAAAAAGTTTTTCTAGATTTTAGTAGTTTTGGAACTCCCACAATAGTATGTGTATTCATTCTTGTAATCCTGACAACAGCTTTGCAGTTCCTCAGTCAAGGAATTACTGCTCTAGCACATTTCAAGTAAAAAATGTTGTAGTTATTTTTTTAAAGTGAACTAATCTTATTCAAAATTTGAGGACTTTGAAAATCCTGCCTCAGAAAAAATTTGTTTTTGGATCAACAGCTTATTTCTTGTTTCATATATATATACCATATTTCTTTGGTACACACCTTTTTCAAATTTAAACATCTCTAAAATCTGGATGTATCTTACAATTAATGGCTTCTCACAATTACTGTCAAAGAAAAGTTGTCATGCACCAGATGGATGGGACTTCAGGCAGCATAGTCATTGACAAACATGTTATCAAATTTGGTAGTGAAACTTCTCGTGCTTGCCTTGTTTTCATATTGTCCCATTTTAATTTAGTTTATTTTGATCTGTTATTGCCATTCAAAATTTTATCCAAAATATTGCACTATGAAGCTAAAATAGGCAAATTATTGTGTAATGCAGATTAACATGGAAATAGAGCAATAGAGCAAAAATTTTACATTAATGAGGCAAATGTTCATCGTTGAAGAAATGAAAGCAATTGAATATTTTCATACAAACCTCTCAATGACTCAATGGATGATATTACAGTATTAAAGGATAATGTAGATATCAATGGCTCGATAAGTGATTCAGAAGAAACGGAGTGAATGTAAAGTTGTTGTTGTTTAATGATCACAATGAGTAAGTTTACTTTTTGTGCACCTGAAAAGGACGTTAAGTGGCGGATTGTAGTAGCTTTCCTCACATCACAAGCATGCTGAAGAAGGTGGACTATAGTCCACTAGGTGGTTGTGCCATGCTTGGCTTCATCTGCATGTTGCTCACTTCTATAGGGATCACATCGATCCACATCTTGTTAGCCAGGCTGCCATGAAAACAGCCTGGTTCCAGGGAATGCTACATGAAAGAGAGATTGTGTTCTTGCTCAATATATTGTGTCTGACCCTGATGGGATGTCTTAGTCAGTATGTTGGGCCTGACTGGACTAGCTCTTCAGTTCCCCGAAGGAAAAATTGACTACAATAGTGATTCAGAAGAAAGGGATATATAACGTGTCACCTAATAAAAAATATTGTTTTTAATAAATTTATTGATATTATTTTGTGTGGGTAATTAAGCATCTTAGAATCACAAATTTTAATTAAGGGGTGGCTCTTACAATCAATGGCAACATAGAAGTGAAGAAATATAACGCATTTTGCAAAAATATTTTTTACATTAGCAACAGCTTGTCTGAGACTTTTGCTGTGACCAGTACTTTATTGATAATCTGCTTTATCCTATTTAGAGAAAACTGGCTCTTAAAACCAGACTTGCCATCGTCATTTACTATCAATAGTTATTTATGTTTTACTCTCTCATATACTCATTATTATATCCAAAACACACAGAAGAACATTGCTTTATTGAAGGAGTAGAAGTGCTCACATTTTTCTTTCTTTTATTTATGTTATAATTTGAATAAAATTGGTAAAACTACACAGCAGTGTACATAATTTAAACACACTCCGATTTCAGATTTATTTAATTCAAATGGATTTTGTTTAACTGTAATTTTTTATTTAATTTAGATTAAAATCCACAATTTTAAGAACATTTTATTTGTATATATATTTATATTTCATTTTGTGAAACAGCATCATCATAAATTTAAGTCAGAAATCAGTGGTGGTTTTTCTCAATTTATGTCAAGGAAAATGATCTCAGGAAAATATATTACCATTTTGCATGTGTACTTTACCACATAAGTCATATTCTGTATGCACAATTTACTAGTTGAGAAACTAATCAGTAATAGTACAGCTACACTCATGCATTAGTTCTATAAAGCCCACTTTTTGAGCAAAAGATTTGCTACACCATTTAAAATTAAACATTTTAAGACATCATTTTGAACGCTGATTTTTTTTTCTTTATTTGAATTGCAAGCTTTTTCTACTTTGTTTACACCTGATTTATAAACATTGTCATTGCTTTTAAAAATGATTTAATTGAGCATGCTTCTTTTTAAAATTTGTTTAGTTGCTTTGTGTTTTTATTAGCACATTTCACAATGGGGAGTAAATTCTGCAATAAAAGAATTCATAGTTCAATTTCTCTCATGTCAGGAAGGAAGCAGCTATTTCTAAGCCATTTCTAATTTTTCTTTGCTTTGCGTTGTACAGTTTTTTTCTTATATGCAAAAAATTAATTTTCACATTAATGTGTTCCTAAATTATAAACATAAAAAGTAAATTTATTTTAGTTTGTATTGTTTTCTTTGTGCTTGAACTATTTTTGAAGTTTTGAGAAATACAGTAATAGCTGTTCATATGAACATTATTTCTGTTGTATTTTTTTTTTTAAATTATTTTTTTTTAGCAAAACAGAACAGTTTTTGACATTTATGTGCCCTGTTGTGTAAAAAATAGGTCTATATACTATACCATTGCATTATACTTTCTTTCTTCTTCATCATTGGTGTTCTATCTTACATTCTTTCATTGTTACTGTAGCCTTTAGACCATTCTGTAATACTTTTAATAACTGTATTATTCCTCATTCTGTATTGCTATTAAATTCAACCAGTTCATCTCTTTCTAAAATACTTTAAAGTTGTTGGTCCTTCTGTGTCCGGTCTATAGGACTATAACTTTGTTATCTATGCTTTCTCATTCTATGGTGCTATATTCAATGTACTTTCTCATTCTATGGTGATATATTCAATGTACTTTCTCATTCTATGGTGCTATATTCAATGTACTTTCTCATTCTATGGTGCTATATTCAATGTACTTTCTCATTCTATGGGGCTATATTCAATGTACTTTCTCATTCTATGGTGCTATATTCAATGTACTTTCTCATTCTATGGTGCTATATTCAATGTACTTTCTCATTCCTCTTATTCTTCATTGCATACCTAAAGAAAATATTTAAAGAAAGCCTGAGCTTATTGGTATTTCTAAAGAGATTGTACAGCAGTGGCACTGATCATAACTTAACTTAATTTCTTTATACTTAACTTAACTTAACTTGACTTAACTTTATTATACTGGTTTGGAAGACTCTACAGAGTCTGTATACAATCAGTTTATTCCACTCTACCCAAACTAAAAATAATTGTGTACATGCAATCTATTTTTTAATACATTACTTTTAATTGACTTTGCCTCCACTATATTCCATGGCAATACATTCCAAAGCATTCACCAAATTCTTCTCTTGATTCTTGAAACCAACATCATCACACAGGGGACATTCCCATAAGTGCTCCGTTCTCCGTCCAAGCAGCCAGACAAACGTATATATACTCAGAGTCCCAGTCAGGTGTTGATTTCATGTTCTTCGGATCTTTCCAGACAAAACACACATTCTCCTTTCTCCCTTAGTCGTTCCCAAGTCTATCATCCTCTGCACATATTCATTTTTGTGACCCTCTGTCTCTTCATCATTCTGTAGACTGTCCATGACTACCCTTATCAACTCAACCATGTCTCTCGTCATCACCGTGTTGTTCACCATAGTGCGTCCTGCCACTGCATCAGCTCTTTCATCATCAGCCCCAGACGCTTGCATGTCCCAGGCAGTAGATCCATGTGACACCATGTACACAAGAGTTGTTCAGAAGAGAGGCCCACTCTATTCTTAGCATGCACTGTTCTAACTTATGGGGCATGCCCTGCGAGTCTGACAGTATCACTGCGTGGGTCTTCTCTTTTCTTGACAGTGTAGACAGGTTTGTCTGAGTTTTTTCTCATAACTGTAATTCTGGAATCCCACTATCAGTTCTGTTGCTCTTCTTTGTATCCTTTAAAGCATGTTTTTATCTCCTCTATGATAATGACGCCACACCTGAACACAACACTCCAATCTAGGTCCAACTAATGCCTTGTACAGTTTGACTATCACTTTCTTGCTCCTTTGTTTAATGTTTTTTTTTATCATACCTAAGATTCTATTTCCTTTTTCACTTTTACCTGGACTTGTTCACTCGCCTTATCTATTATTACCTCTAGTTCCCTTTCCTTTTATATCTTCCTATATTGTTCTCTTTCAGCTCGTATTTATATTCCATATTGGATCTATCCATGTGGATGACTGTACATTTATGAACATTAAACTCCATCAGTCAGCTCCTAGACCATTGCCAAATGTTATCAAAATCTGACTTCAATATATCCCCCTTTTGCTTTAAATGAGACACCTCTGCATAGTTTTGTCTCATCTGCAAATTGTGCAATCATGGATCTGATATCATTGTCAAAATAATGTATATATATCAAGAACTAAATTAGTCCTAACACCAAACTCTGTGGCACTCCACTTTCTACCTCACACCACTCAAAGTACTCTTTATTTATGCCCATTTTGTGTTGTCTTGTCATTAACCAATTTTCTATCCATTTGACAACTTTGCCACCTATTTTATGTGATTTTAACTTCCTAAACAATCTTGATGAGCACCTGTAAATAACATCCACTAGCTCCCTATATCTATCATTTTGGTAACCTTCCCCATGAATTCTAATAGATTTGTTAAGCATGATCTCATTTCATTCTGACTGTTCCTGGCTAAATGAACTTTCACAGCTCATAGCATGTTGTACATTTCAGCTGTCACGCTATCAGTATCGCAGATTAGCCCATTTAGTTGATATTTTTTAATAAGATGCAAAGAATCAGCCTGGCTGTAACTTTAACAAATGTTCTATCATTTCTTTCCTTTTTACATTGGAATTTGATCTAATGCTACTATCAGAATTACATTTAATTGATGGCTCATGATAATGACAATTTTGCAGTTCATGAAAGATGTAGCATCTACAGTTGTTTGTCGATGAACAATTGTTGTCATTGGAAGATCATCTGAGTTTCTTTATTAATGTACAATATTAAATAACTGTGAAAAACATTTCTTGGTAATTTTATTCAGGTTTCAAAGTGAATCTGTTGTCAATTATCACCAGTAGAAGTCTTTTACATTTTAATGTTAAAATAATCCCTGACAAACATATGGCTGCAACTGTTGATATCCATCCATGTCTACTTCTGACCATAATGTTTAATTTGATCAATGCTGTTGAACCTAATTAGACATCTTTTTCTACCATTCCTTTGCTTTTTCAGGTTCCTTTTTACTTCTCTGTACTTTTTCTTTCTCTATGTTAACCAATAAAAATTGTGTCTGGTTATACTTTCTTTAATCTTGTTTTGAATTAGCTATTGTGTGGTTCTTATACAAATGTCTATATCTATCAGTACTCTTGATCATTGTGTGAAAAATACAATGGAGATACATATGTAATCTTTATATATACATGATGGGACTGAATAATAAGCTGACAACAGCCAGTGACTCATAGCTGGCTGTTTGCTTCAGGGTCAGTGACCCATAACTGACCAAGACCCTATTCCACCTGCAAGTGACAGCCCTAGATACAGACTGCAACTATGCAGTCTGGCTAAGAGATTAGGGATCAAAGAGGGAAGACAAACCCGGTTCCAAATAACTACCATGACAAAATCATATGTTTTGTACCAAAAGGGGCAGATTTCACAGCCTCACTGAAAACTACAATACAACGTCACAAATATCCTTTTCAGGACAACTGCCAAAAGCAAAGAATATACATGATATCAAATTAACTTGACACCCAAATCGATGCATATGTTCTACATATTTATTTATATATATATATATGCACACATGAGGATTGCTCAGAAAGTAATGCCCTGCAAATTTTTGTCTGAAACTATTTCTCCACAATCTATTAAATTCATGCACAGTATAACTGAATGTTGTTTTTACATGTGCAATTATTGCACATAATCACCTTCCACTTCTATGGCATTATGTTAGAAAGTGCTGTTTCCAGGAGCCCTAAGAAGTGAGGGGGGTTGTGATCAGTATATTTCACCTGACTCTGATGTCTCTCTTTTTCTTCTTCTTCTGCGTTCACTTTCAATCTCCCGCTACCAAGCCCTGAACAGGACTTTGCAAGTAGTAGGATGTAGTTCAGAAAACGGAATGCGTTGTGTCGCTAGTTTACAGCTTGGATGCGATATTTGCACCTTTCAGCCCGATACATCCATCTTTGGCAGTCTCTTCTGCTAACTGCTAACTTTGTTTACATGTAACTAATACCCAGGTGGTACCCATGTTAAAAAGTTATTACCACTGCAACCTTTCAAGTAATTAGTAAAAATTGACTAGAAGGTCATGCATGGAACTTGCAACCTCACCATGTAACACCATCTATATTTAAACTGCCACTACTTAACTTGGATACAGGCTTCCTGTAAAGTGACCTGTTGCAGCAGTAGCCCTATTCTTCACTTGGAACATAAAGGTGAATCAATCATCAATTAACCATTCTTTCATTACCTGAAGTACAATAATGCTATCTGAGTGTGAGAGTTATACAGGCTACTCTTGTTGCATAAGTGTGACAATTTTGCTGAAGCCTGCATTCACACTGATGGGATGGCCTGGGGAACATAGTTGTAGAACATGTGATCCGGGCAAGAAAATTATACATATGTGATGCAGAATAAGGGTGAAATTAATCTTAACCATTGAATGAAATTCAAAAATAGCACAAAGAAAAATAATAAGAATAAGCCAGAAAAGATGTCTAATGCCATTTGCTGTGCCAGATGTAGGGAGTGATCTCAAAGATAAAATGAGTGATTGTTACTTTTGTTTAGTATCCAGACTACCTGGAGGAATTTCTAAAAAAAAAAGAAAGAACAGACCCTCAATTAATCTAACATTTCATCTGCTGGCTTGGCTATGTTCATTCTCAATTTCCTGCTACCAAGCCCTGAAAGGGCTTAAAGTAGCAGAATGTAGTCTAGAGAACAGAATGCGTAGTGTTGTAGTTTACAGCTTGACTGCAATATTTGCACCTCTCGATCAAACACATCCAACTTCAGCAGGCATTTTTGAGTAAATGGTTAGCCTTCCCTCTTCGGTCCCTTCTCCTTAGCTAGTCTGCTCATTTCAGAGCGGAGGCAGAGGCACTGAGGGCGGCAGTGGAAGAAATGGTGACACACAATGAAAATGAAAGCCATATAGTCCTGCTTACAGATGCTCTCGCCGTAGTCACAGCGCTTAATGACTTAAGAGCAGCACTCTGCAAACTGTGCCAGCAGTCCGCACCAAAAAGGGTAGTGGTACAGTGGGTCCCATCACACTGCAACATCCAAGGCAACGAGGAGGCAGACAGACTGGCAAAAGAAGGTGCAATACTACCACAAACAGATACTAGTATGACGTACGAAGAGTCAAAACGGGTTATCAAAGCCAGATACATGACCAAATGGGAAACCGAACATACTGGCTACACCAAAAACGATGCCTATTACCAGTTGAACAGAAGAGAGCAGGTCGTTGTCTTCAGACTTCGCACTGGCCACAATAGACTGAGGTACCACCTATTCAACAAATTGAAGCTAGGTGGTACCGACGAATGCCCGTGCGGTACCGGTAAAATGACCGCTGAACATCTGCTGCAGAACTGCCCGACATACGAGGATCAGAGAGAGCAGATGTGGCCATCACCAGTGGAACTGCAAGACAAGCTCTATGGCAGCGGCGACAGTCTCAGGATGATCGCCGCTTTTTTCGAAAAAATAATGGTTACTGTCTGACTGCGTACGAAGAAGAAGAAGAAGCTAGTCTGCTCTGTTGCAGCCTGTTATTCAGGATCGCCACCTAGAGGTGTAGAAGTGTCTTGGCAGCTCTGGTTCGCTGACCCTGATGCTAGCAGTCAGCTATGGGTCGTTGACAGCTGCAGTTCATGACCTGCTCCTTAATTTATTTGCACAGTAAATTTTCAAAACGTCTCCTTTCCCATGAATGGAAAAAAAGCAAAATAATGGAAATCTGTTAAACATATTAGTAATTGGGGTCTATCGATTGTAATTACATACTGAAAATGGTGTAAGCTGAGCCAAATAGTTTCATGCAGAGTCAATTAAAATACCTTGTCAAGAGTTGTTGAAATAAAGAAGAGTAAGATGGAACTGTTGTGGTTTGAGACTTCAACAAATAAAACTCTTTTATGAAAATCTGAAAGTTACTTCTTTCATGGCTTCTTGAATGTATTTAACTCCCTTCTGCAAGTTAGAATGTAACATAGCAAAATTAAATAACTTAATTTCTGGTACCCCAAAACATATATTATGTTTGTTCCTGACAAGTTATGACTATTCATATACTCATCCCATCAAAGTTTAGTAAAATATGTGTTATGTCAGCATTTGGTATTAGGTGCTGTTAAATATAGAGTCAGTGCAAAATGAATTGTATATAGTATGAAATGTCTGTAGAACTACATTAACATAGTAAGAGGTGTAAAAGAACTGTATTTAGCATGAAATGTCTCTAGAAATACAGTAACAAAGCCAGAAGTGTAAAAGGAACTGTATATACGAGGCATGTTCAAATGAAACCGAACCAAACTGCAACAAAGTGAACATATGTATGATGCGCAATATGACGTCACTTCTGGTGTAAACATCACATACTATCTGTCAAGTTTGCCAAATTTTATTATTCTTCAACTCATAGTTTCCTTAGCAGACCACTGAAAACATTGCAGGTGTGATACGGAATCCGTCTAGAGTTGATCAGCGAGCGGTAATACAGTTTGTAACAGCTGAAGGATGTCGACCAGTTGAAAGTCATCGTAGAATGCAGGCAGTGTATGGTGACAAAAGTGTGTAGAAGACAACAGTGAAGAACTGAACAACAATGTTTAAAGAATGATGTGAGTTAAACCAAATATTTGACCTGGTCTCGAAAGATCTATCGTTAACTCACATCCTTCTTCATAGATTGTTGTCCACCCAAACTACTTGGGTGGGCATCACATTTGATCAGCGCATGACATGGAAAAGTCAGATCGAGAGAAACCGAATGAAAGCCAGAGAAAAAATGGCAATCATGAGCAAACTTGCCGGCACAAGTTGGGGAGCAGACGAAAGAATACTCAAGAAACTGTACACTGGAAGAGTGAGACCAGTTCTCGAGTATGGCATTGGGGCATGGACAACAGCAGCAAAGGCGAACTTTGATAAAATTAGCAAACTTCAAAACCAAGCCATGAGAGTTATAACAGGAGGCATGAAGTCAACGCCAATTGTAGAACTTGAAAAGATTACAAATCTGCAATCCATGACCGACAGAAGAGACTGCAGAGCCCAGCAGCAAGCAGAGAAACTAAGAAGACTGACAGACCATCCAATGCATCAGAGACTAAATAGATTTGGAAAATGGAAACTAAAGCGGAGAAACTTTGCAGAAATAGCCAAAGCAAAGATGAGCGAAGACCCTATGAACACATTAACAACACCAAAGCCCATCCCTACTGTACGCAAACCCACATGGAAGCAGCATATCATTCCAGAGGTGGTAGAAAATATACCAGGTATTGGAAACAAGAACAGCCAGACTGAAAAAGAAAGAAGAGACATTACCCTGAGGTATATAGCGGAAAACTACCCAAGCATGGACTGGACCCATGCATACACCGACGGTTCTGTAATAAACACAACACAGAATGAAGGGGAGGGGTATTCCTGAGCCTAACAAATGGTAGAAAAATAACACTGTCAGTGGCAACTGGAAAATTCTCAAGCAATTTCAGAGCAGAGGCAGAGGCACTGAAGGCTGCAGTAAAAGCAATGCTGACAGGCAAAAGCAATGAAAGCCAGATAGTTCTGTTTACAGATGCCCTGGCCTTGGTTACAGCACTAAAAAGCCAGAAAAATACTGAACTTAATGATTTAAGAGCAGTACTCTGTCAACTATGCCAGCAGTCCGCACCAAAAAGAGTTGTGGTACAGTGGGTTCCATCCCACTGTAACATCCAAGGCAACGAGGAGGCAGACAGACTGGCAAAAGAAGGTGCAAGACTACCACAACCAGATTCTAGTGTGACCTACAAAGAGTCAAAAAGGTTTATTAGGGCCAGATACATGGCCAAATGGGAAACAGAACATACTGGCTACACAAAAAATGATGCCTACTACCAGCTGAACAGAAGAGAGCAGGTCGTGGTCTTCAGATTCCGCACAGACTGAGGTACCATCTATTCAATAAACTGAAGATAGGTGGCACTGACGAATGCACCTGTGGTACAGGGAAAATGACCACTGAACATCTGCTGCAAAATTGCCCGACTTACGAGGATCAGAGAAAGCACATGTGGCCATCACTAGTTGCAACACTAGACAAGCTCTATGGCAGTGTTGACAGCCTCAGGATGACAGCTACTTTCTTCAAGCAAATACAAGTTGACGTCTGACAGCGTATGAAGAAGAAGAAGAAGAAGAAGATACATTGTTGTCCAATTCTTCACTGTTGTCTTCAACACACTTTTGTCACCATACACTTCCTGCATTCCGTGATGAATTTCAACTGGTCAACATCCTTCAGCTGTTAGAAACCAAATCAATGCTCCCTGATCAATGCTGGACGGATTCCGTATCACACTCGCCATGTTTTTAACGGTCTGCTGAAGAAACTATGAGTTGGATGATAATGAAATTTGGCAAACTCGACGGTTGGTATGTGCTGTTTACACCAGAAGTGATGTCATCATGTTTATCGTACGTATGATCACTTGGTGCATTTCAGTCCGGTTTCATTTAAACACGCCTCGTAGTATGAAATGTCTCTAAAACTACACAAATATAGCCAGAAGTGTAAAAGGAACTGTTTATAGTATGAAACGCCTCTAGAACTACAGTAACAAAGCCAAAAGTGTAAAAGAAAGTATGTTCTGACATGAAGATTACTGTTTCTTGACCGCCAGCAGTGCTTTTCACAGACAAGGAATTTCACATTTTGTTGTAAAAGGACAAACTTTTGAAATACTTCTGGAAGTAGATAGCAAATGTTTAAAAATTGGAAGTCTGACAACAGCAAGAATCTAGTAGAAAACATGTAGCTGTCTTATTAGAAAACAGCATGTCATTTGTTACTGAAATAACATTTCCATTTTCCCATGAACATTTTTCATGCTAGCATGCTGCACAATTAGGATGAACATATTGGGTATTGACATCGCATCTTGCGGATGCAGAAACAGTACAAGTGGATTTCATCTGTGTTAATAAACTACATCTAGATGGTAGCAAGAGTTTTTCATAAAATGTGTACAAGTGCTATATGAAATCTTCATCTTCCTCATCTTTGACATTCTTCCTGAAAAGGATATTGTGTCATAATTGACAGCACCTTTCGGCCCGGTACATCTAATTTCAGCTGGCTTTTTTGGGTACAGAGTTTGCCTTCCCACTGCAATCCCTATTCTCTTAGCCAGACTACACTAGTGCAGCCTGTTTCCAGGGCTGCTGCTTGGAGGAATAGGGTCATGATCAACTCTAGTTTGCAATCCTGATGCAATTATGCAGCTGTGAGTCACTAGCAGCTGTCAGCCACCATTGTGAAATGGCATGTACAATCATAATAAAATAGCAAATAGCTTGTGTGGTATCAACATAACAGGCAAAACTTGAAGCCTGGGATTGTAACATTTTGTGCACACAAAAAAAAGTTTAAAAAAAAGGGCATTCCATGGTCACTGTCTTCATTCCAAAATGAGTAAAGATTAGTTTGTTTTTATAAAAGAGAAACAAAAAAGGGGACATTTTGTTTTAGCCTAGTATAAAAGGACCCTTGTTCTGTCTTTTATCATGTATGCTGATATTATAACACCTTTTACCTAGAATATTTTTAAATTTCAATTTAACACTTTTTGTTTCAAAGATACCTAGAAGGAAAAGGACGAAAGCAGTTCTTGACAGAAATTTGATCAAAATGAATGGATCATTTGTGCAACACATAAATATCTTACCAATTGAAAAAGAAAAATATATACACAAGCCAGAATCTAAAGCACGACCACAGCAAAGTCACCATCACAACATACAGAAACGTGTCATACAAGAAAGTAACTTCGTGTATGGAAAGAAAAAAAGGTCAGCTGTATTAAAACCAAACAGAAAAAGATACGAAACAGCCTTCAAGTCTGAGAAAGCTGTTGAAGTGGAATCTAATTTTGATGAGGATAAAAGTGAAAGACAGTATAGTAAACCTGTTGTGACCAATAAGATTAAACAGTTTTGGCCAGGAGATGAATATTTATACACAAATAGACACAGAGAAATATACAATGTTAACAATCACACCTTTGATTCTAATGACATTATGACCCATGTGTCCAAGGATTATGAGAACAGCATTGACTATGATCATGATAACACCAAAATTGAACAATCAACAACCACGACACAAAAACCAAGGTGTGAATACTCAGGACCTGTCAGACTGAAGGGAAAATCACAAGAGGTAATCAGTGATACTTCTGAGAAGGAAAATCTGCGGGAATGGAATCAAAATTATGAGAGCAATGAGGACTATAGTGCCTTTGATGGAGCTGATCCAGATTATGACCATGGTGCTTTAGAAGAACAGAAGGGAAATAAGGCAGATCATTTTGATGATGACAATTTCTATGAAATGCAGAAAGCAATTGAAAAATTGAGTGAGGTTATAAAAAATCTTAGAGAAGAAGAAGGCAACAGTGCCAGTAAAGATGATGATGATGAAGACCACAGCAAAAATGAAGATGCCAAAGAAGGAAGTGGTTTTCCACCAGCAGAGGTTGACAGTCTTACCATACAAAACACCACAACATTTCTAAGTAATGGGCTGACTAGACAATATCAGAGTAAGCCAACCACAGCTACAACTCTACCATACCTGGGAATGACACATCTTACCCATGGCTTGATTGACACAACAAGCAGCATCTTCAGAGACTTAGAGTGGGAGCAGTTTCAATGGGTACTTTTCGCATGGATTTTTTAAAAAACGTTTGCAAAGTAATGTATTTTAGAAGACATTGTACTCATTTATTTTGAGTTATATTTTTTACTCTAGCCTTTTTTCCAGGAGTAGTTTATTTCTCTGTTTATTTAGTACAGTGTTCAATCATTTGTGAAGACAGTATAATTTTTTTGAAATATTTGTAGATGCAGTTGAGTTGCTATGCTTGTGCCTAATGTGACTAGTCACTAAGTTTTTATTATATTGTAATCTAATATGTTCAAGTTTTTTTTCTTTCAAGTTCAAATACAGCAATAATTTAATCTACAATGATTCTACATGATAAACACACCATTGACAATATATCATTCTGGGAATTCAGGAGCTATGGCATGAGTGTATTGCTCGTCTTGGTTTATGCTTGCATGGCTCTGGCCTCAGATATTAATTTATTAGTTACAGCCATTCCAAAATGTTGGTTTTGTGTGTTGTAATAATCTTTTCCTGTGTATCCAATTCTAAATCTACTGCAAAACTGATTTATTTTGGGATATTACTAACTCAAAAAGATGGTATATGTGTTCAAAAACTCATCTGGATGAATTTTCTGTAATAACCTCTGTAAGGAAATTACTGATTTATTTTGCATATGTAAAAAGACACTTACATTAGGGGTCATAAAGTATTAACTACATTAGGGACCATAAAGTAATAGCATGGAGTAATATATTTCTGCTAGTTAAAAGGTTAGAAAGTATGTACATCCTCAGTAATGTTTACTTGCACACAATCTCTTGTCCTAAATTCTGAAAACCCCCCAAAAACAGTAGTTTTCTTTTCATTATGTAATTCGCCTATAATGCATGTATATAGTATATGTGCATGTGTTTAGCTTAGTTTCAACCTGTTTAATATTAGATTTTATTAAATGTTTTACTTACAGTTAAAAAGTATGTTAGTAATTTTCTGATATATCATTACGCCTCTTAAAATAAAAAAGGTAATAAACAATGTACAAAGATTAGTACTGTTAGGTAGTGCAATAGTTTAGCTAAGCACATGCACATGATCTCTCTGACTAGCAGAAGTAGCCCTTTCAGTCATGACTGACTATAGGATGATGTGATCTTGAATAGATAATTCTGAGCTTTTGGTTGTCTTTCTGCTTGCTTAACTTAACGTTTTTTTTATACTGATTTAAAAGACTCATCAGAATCTCTAGACAAACCAGTTACATTTGCATTACCCTTGCATTTAAAGCTATGCGCATCCAATCTATTCTTAAATGCATTAACTATCTCTTCCTTCACTACCTCTTGGGGCAATGCATTCCAAGCATTCACCACTCTCTAATTAACAAAATATTTCCTAATATTCAATCTGGACCTTTCTTTAGCTAATCTGTATCTGTGCCCTCTTGTTCTCGTTGGTGGTTGCATTTAAAAAAATTTGTTATAATCTAATTTAACCTTGCGGCATTGTCGTTTTACTTTTCCATGTTGCAAAAGCTTCTTTTCACTCAGTAAAGTGGCTCTTTAGGGTACATCTCCACTTAGATAGGTATGCAGCTTTGTCTTCCCAGCATGTCAGACTTATGTCCACTGCCATCATGTCACGCTTATACACAGCTGTGGTCAGCTGACTATTTTTATACCAACTGCCAACTGTCCATAAAGGATATCTTTGGGAATGCAACCACCTTTCATGTGATGAATGTGACCAAGCCATCATAGTCTTTTGCTGCTTAAAAAAGTACATGCTTGGGAAACTGGTGTGAGAGTGCACCTCTGCATTTGTCACTTCGTCCGTTCATGTAATTCCAAGAATGAGTTGCAGCCACCATAGATGCTATTGTTTGGCATAGGTTGTCTAAGTTTCACTACAACATTAAGAGCATGTTGATAACACATGCATTATTAACTATGACTTTGGTTTTCATTGTTAGTTTCTGGTTTTCCCAAACACACATTTTGAGACTACCATTCCAAAATTTGCAAAATCTTAATTCTGAAATACGTTTTGTGACAAGGATTTAGAATAAGAGATTGTGAACCTGTATTAGAAGCTGTAAAATATATGTTTTCAGTAATATGTTTTAGTCATCATAATCAGATAGGGAATGCAGAGATTGATGCAATGGGAAAGCAGCAGAGCTCAAGGTCAACAGACTGATACATGATAACACCCATGAGAGTGATGGTACCATATATACCAGTGGGTTGGTGCTATGCAGGGAGAAATCAGTTTGAGGCTTCTCTGCTAGAATGAGAAGTCAGGTCAGTGCTGAGTGTAGTAGATATACAGGACAACAACCTCCAATATGAGAATGGCGATTAAGGCAGTGATCTCAACTCTGAGATTGCTATCTGAGACCTCTTGAGTCATCATGTCAAACTTCAAATCCATTCTTCAGAAGGACTGACCTCCAGGGACTGGTGTGAATCAACTGTCTTATTCATTCTAAAATTTAAGGCAATGAAAGAGCTGAAATCGTGACTTCAAAAGCACCCATTATAGATATGGATAGGAGTGAAATTTTGAAATCTATCAATGATCACCTGTTTGATGATGACATCGCAATAGATGAATCAATGATCCACAGACTGCAGAACTTTGAAATAAATTAAGTGTCAAAGAGAGTAAGATGTATAAGAAGATGGAGCAGGAGTGTGTACAACCAACAAGCAACAGGAACCATCAATCTGCACACTGTTTGCCATTTGTCAGATAGACTGAGCACCTATGGCTATATCTGGAATGCAGTAAAATTGATTCTCAGAACAGAACATAAAGTTCCAAAATGTTTTAAACTCATGTATTCAAATTACATAATATTGTCTGTAATGTTTTTATACTTCAGCATTTGGTATTGTGAGGTACCTATGTCATGTAATGTGTTATATATTAACATTTTAAAGATTTTAAGTGATGTATTTGCAATAACATTCATAAATAATTTGTAGATAAGTCTTGCAATATTTATATATGATATTTTCATCACTCGGAGATAGTGTGAGAAATTAGGAAATCCAACAAAAAGTGTGAACAGCTGCCGTCTATAGAGAGACACATAATGAAATTGTTTGATCATATGATAAGAATACCTGCAAACTTATTAATCATGCAAGCCTATAGCAGCAGACAGGAGACCTTCAAAACAAGAGGGAGTCTAAGAAAAAGATGGATTGATGGAATAAAATATTCATGACAGAGGCATGGATTGAAATGCACCTCCCCATGACATCTAACCACATGAGTGGACAGATAAGATGACATCTACATTATTTATTAAAGCTGGACAATAATAATTTATCAGAAATCTGGGTGGGGAAGACAAGGTCTAGTCAGGCAAGATATACTAATCAGACATGTTAGTCAGGGTCAGGCAAAATATACTGGCCAAGACCCTCACATCGGCTTCCTAGTAGTCCTCCCTGGAAACAGGCTGTTTTCATGGCAGCCTGGCTAACAAGGTGAGGGATCAACGTGATTCCCATAGTAGTAAGTGACATGCAGATGAAGCCAAGCATAGCACAACCGCCTGGAGGACTCCAGTTCACCTTCATCAACACGCTCAAGATGTGAGAAAAGCTACCAAATCATCACTTAACCCCCTTTTCAAGGCGCACAGAAGAGTAGACCTACTCATTGTGGGCATTCAAAACATCAACATCAGAAATCTGCAAATTGTTTCCGCCCAGACATCTGCAGCTCTGTACAACATAAATGTGTACTAGTGGACATCCAGAATTAATTTATGTACTAAGGGTTTTAACAAAAGCACTGTAATATTAATGTTGGTTTAATGTTTCAAAGGTCTCAGCTGTACTGTTTGACATCTCCAATATTATTTGTAATTTTGGTTCAATTTTAAGAAAATAGGGAGAATCTATGGACATACTGAGGCATGGTATAGAAAAATAATTAAAAGTCATTACGAATCTCTATGAGGAACTCACTGAAAAATATTCTTCAAACTTTCAGTCCAGTTCAGATAAAGTTCCATATCCACATCAATGGTTGACTACAATGGATCTCTAATACCCTCTCTCTCTTGCTTTGATGGTGCAATCTGTCAGACTTTTCCCAGTCCATCTTTTGATGTTATCCTCTTTTATAGCTGTGTTTACCACTTTCACATTTGCCCTCTACATTTCCTTCCAGTATTGTTTCAGCAAAGTGTTGTGTCTTTAGATAAGACCAAAGTATCTTAATTGTCTGACTCAGATTTTTTTCATCAATTCTCCTTGGGCCCATAATTTTTCAAAGACTTTCTTATTTTTAAACATTAAACCTGATCACTCTCGTTTCTATTTTGTGAGTTACTTGTTTGAATGTCAATATATGCCTAATGCTGGTGAAAACAGAAAGCAGAATTGATCATCCCCTCTTAACTTTCTATTTTACATCTTCCATTCTGTCTTTATATTTCTAAGATACATGAGAAGCTCTTGACCTGTTTCTTGCATAAGCTGCCTTGCACCTTCATCTCTTTTTTTCTCCTCTTTTCCTCTTTTATCTTCCCCTTCTTGTTCTAGATATCACTTCCTTATTATGTTAATACATTCCTTTATTTCTGTTTATGTGTCTATATGTGCAAATATTTTAATGAAAATATGTAAGTGTCTGTTCACATATATGTGTTAGTGTGTTAGTTTATATAATTATTGTTAAAAGGAATTAGATCTGTTTGTGTATGTATATGTTAGTTATGTGTGTGTACTTAAACATTTTATGGGTAATCATATTTACCATTTCTTGTTTAGTCTACTCTTCTTCATAACTAGCATACCTTGACACATATGCCTGGCCACTTTCTGAGTAATGGCTGCCAGCTTAAGCCATATTACATCATTTTCATGTAGATTGTCTATATTTTTGCTGTGATTCATTAGTTGTTTTCTTTTGTGATATGTTCCTAATAAAGGCCTTGTGGCAATAGCATGGGTTTCTTTTTTTCTCTGTTCCAGTGGGGTCACTGAGCCTTTATCTATATATGTCTTTATCTAGTGACCTTTATTTCTGCTGCAGCTTTGATTGATTTATTTTGAACGGTTCTAGTGTTTGATCATCTATTTTTGTCTCTAGGGTAGATTTCATGTCAACTTTGCTAATACCATAGTTTTTGTGATCTCAGTGTTAATGTCCAATCCATATTCCTGACCAATGTTCTTGACTAAAATCACCAATTTTGGAGTTCTTATTAGCTTTCAGCTAGCAGAATTTTGCCATCTGTATATTTGAGATTATTTAGTTACACTCCACCGATACTGAGCTCTGACATTTCCTCTATCTGTTTAAATGTACTTACTTGAATACTTGAATTCTGGTATTCAATCAGGCAAGATTGCCTGATGCCAGGTAGCCAAAAGCTGTTTAAATTTGTGTCTGTCCTTTGCATTGGTATTACCATGATTGTTTAAAGACATATCTCCATCTCTTCGGGGACTTGCTGGCATTTTGAAAAGTTCTGCCTTTGATGAGATAATTTTATTAATGCGCAAGATTTGCACATGAGCTATACATTTTCTTAAAGCTTGGAATATTGTTTAGGTGATGTGTCATTATTTTTCTACGTAATCACCATCCCGGTCCACACATAAATGCCAACATCGGACAAGTAGTTGTATCCCGTTGAGGAAGAAAAATTAGACGTCTTTTCCTCAAACCACAGCTGCTTTCACCTCTTTGTCAGAAGCGTAACGGTGTCTCTTGAATTGTTTCTTCAGCTTTGGGAAGAGGAAGAAGTCACAAAGTGCCAGATCGGAGTTGTACGGTGTAAAATGTAGTAAAATTAGAGACACTCCAATTCAGCCAGTGTTTGTCATCTCATGTGGGGATGAGCATTCTTGTGCTGAAGAATTGTGTACTTGCCCACACGGACACGCAGCAATTGTGCTCGAAGTTTCTACAAAGTTGTCACATATCGATTGAAATTGGCGGTATTGCCATGCTTAAAAAATTCAGTGTAGACTTCGCCCTCGCAGTCCAAAAATATGGCTATTAACACTTTTCCATCATCACTTTTGGTATAGGTGAGTTCTTATACCTGTACTCCTTAGACTAGCGCTTGTTTTCTGGGTCATAATGATGTGCCAAAGACTTGCCGCCAATGGCAATTTGACGGATAAAGGCATTGCCATCCTGTTCATATCGCGTCAGAATTTCCCGACACACTTGCTGTCGGTACTATTTCATATTCGGTGTCAGCATGTGAGAGACCCATCTCGCACACAATTTCGTATTCCCAAGCAGGGCATGGATCATGTGACGGACTTGCTCAATCAAAATCATAAGAATTGCAGCGATATTTTTCTGCTTGACATAGTGATTGCCACAATTCAGTTTGTCTACATGAGCTTGGTGCTGTGCATCCACAGCTGTAATCGGTCGGCCGCTGCAAGTCTTGTCATGCAGGTTCATCATGTCGGAGTTGTCGCCTTTTACACTCCGTGCCCACCACCTGAGAGTACTGACATCCGCACAGGTACCACCATAAACCACAGTTATTCTTCGATGCATGTCAATTGGCACACAACCTTCCGCTGTCAGGAATTCAAACACAGCACATTGCTTCAACTGTATTTCTATGTAGGCTGCCATTTTACCGTCTGTTATTTCCATGCGTCACGTTACAGGCACATGCCACTAGATGTCCATATAGTTAATTCATTATAGATTATTTTCATGTAGACTTCTCAATGTCTTCTTTTATCTTGAATTTTGATTCTATTCACTGCTTTTGTACATGCTGACAGCTAGTACGTTTCTCATTGTATAGTGCTCTATCATCTGGAGTGTCTTTGTTCTTCTTCTTTCCTTCAAATGGTTTAAGATGTCATCTGTCATCCATACTTGATCTTAAGATGTCATCTGTCATCCATACTTGATCTTATGATGTCATCTGTCATCCATACTTGATCTTAAGATGTCATCTGTCATCCATACTTGATCTTATGATGTCATCTGTTATCCATACTTGATCTTATGATGGTATCTGTCATCCATACTTGATCTTAAGATGTCATCTGTCATCCATACTTGATCTTATGATGTCATATGTCATCCATACTTGATCTTAAGATGTCATCTGTCATCCATACTTGATCTTATGATGTCATCTGTTATCCATACTTGATCTTAAGGTGTCATCTGTCATCCATACTTGATCTTAAGATGTCATCTGTCATCCATACTTGATCTTATGATGTCATCTGTTATCCATACTTGATCTTATGATGTCATCTGTCATCCATACTTGATCTTATGATGCCATCTGTCATCCATACTTGATCTTATGATGTCATCTGTTATCCATACTTGATCTTATGATGTCATCTGTCATCCATACTTGATCTTATGATGTCATCTGTCATCCATACTTGATCTTATGATGTCATCTGTCATCCATACTTGATCTTACGATGTCATCTGTCCTCCATACTTGATCTTATGATGTCATATGTCATCCATACTTGATCTTATGATGTCATCTGTCATCCATACTTGATCTTATGATGTCATCTGTTATCCATACTTGATTTTAAGGTGTCACCTGTCATCCATACTTTTGTATTGTTCCGTGTTTTCTGACAGAAAGTTTCCAGTACCATTTATCAAACAAACTACGATCAAACAGGCATGTCTGTAACCCTAAAAATCATAATGATGGTATTAATAGCATATATGAACAAAAATGGAAGGGTAGAAAAAAATACATGCAATATTAGAAGATAGTAACATACAGATAACTTTTTTTCTGTCATACTAACAACAGAAGGAATAGGAGAATCAATTAACAATAAAAGCAAATCAAAATTGAACTGCATAACAGTGCAAATGATACAAAGTAAACACAAATTAATAATGTACAAAAGACGCCATACAAACTCATGATGAAATAGCTGAATTTAATTTGGAAGTATATGATAGAAAATTATGCCAAGCACTGCAACTGCAAACAAAATGATCATCAGAGAAGGACACCATCACGCTTGTACTTGTTAAAAAGTCATCTATCTCCTCCTTGGGTGAGTTATTTTTCACTTTCAGACAATAAATGGCACCTACAACCTTCATCGTATGCCAGATCTGTGTCTTAACCATTCAGTCAGGTTGAGGTTGTCATCAAACTAGTACTGTAAATAAACATTGACCTATACATCCCATGAGGCAATTGAAGTTGTTTTAACTGTTTTCCTAAGATCTTTCCATGTTCTTGTTTTTGATTACTCTTTCAACTCTAATGGCTGCAGCATGTCATATACTGAAGTGGTCATTAAAATACTTGTAGCTACTTATACAGCTATAACTATGACTATGGATCCAATTTGTAACAAGGTCATTGGATTTTGTCATTCTGAAAGTGTGTTATTCATCTAAATTGGATTTAAAGGGGACAGTTAGCTCCATCATGATGAACTAATTCAATTATGGTGAATGGATTTCTTCTACTTCTTCATTTGTCTTCAGACTTCGACTTCAGTGACTCTCACGAAGGCACCAGCCAGGTATAGGCTTTGTATACTTCCAGTGTTTCATGGAAAGACATTGGTTGTTGCCATTTGCTACAACTTTCACTAATGCATGATCAACAGGACTGTAATAGGTGTGTCACTGTGCCACATGTACAAACGTCTGTAGTGCTAATCACAAATTTTATTATAAAGATGACATCTCAGTGTGTTGCATCCTGTGCATAGCAAGAAGATGATCACCTGATCCCACCTTGAAAGCTGGTGGTCGTTGTCATTTTCTATATGGCCAGAGTGGTTTCTTTGCCCTTTTGATCTGAACGTAACCTTAATAATTGTTTTTGTTTCTTTATATGTTGTTGTTGTGTCACTTTATTGCAGTATTCCTCCCTATGTAGCAAGTCTTCTTCTTCATTGCTTGGGATATTATAGTGGACTGGTATCCATTGGATTGTGCTCATTTTTTAGTATTGGGCCAAGCATTCTAGGGTGCTGAGTTAATTTATGTGCTGGTTCTTGAGAGCTGTATATGGGAAAACAAGAACATATTTTTTTCTGCCTGCTCCTTGTAGTTTATGAGGGTTTTGGCTGCCTACCTCATGGCTGTAGCTTCAGCATTGAAGTTATTCCAGTGGAAATTGTTGTTGAGGACTTAATTTTTTTTAAATTTTTGACAATACGTCCTCCCTATTTCATTTTTATAGCATCTTTTACTGAGCCATCCATGTATGCATGTATCCAGAATTTTTGTGACAATTTCTGGCTGGACCATCTGTTTTCTTTGCTCATCTTAACTTAACATCTTTATACTGGTTTAGAAGACCCTGCAGAGTCTGTATACAACCAGTTATATTTACATCACCTTGCTCTAAAATCTATGCGCATCCAGTTTATTCTTAAATGCATTAACTATCCCTGCCTCCACTACCTCCCCTGGCAATGCATTCCAAGCAGACACCACTCTCTGACTAAAAAAATATTTCCTAATATCTAACCTGGACCTCTCTTTAGTCAGCTTGTAGCTATGCCCTCGTGTTATTGTAGGTGGCTGTATTTTAAAAAACTTGTTATAGTCTAATTTATCGATTCCTCTGATCATCTTATAAACCTGTATTAAGTCACCACGAATTCTTCTCTCTTCGAGACACTGTAGGCCGGTTTTTCTGAGTCGTTCCTCATAACTGTAATTCTGGAATCCCACTATCATCTTTGTCGCTCTTTTTTGTATTCTTTCTAGCATGTTTATGTCCCCTCTATGATAAGGACTCCACACCTGTACACAGTACTCCAATCAAGGTCTAACTAAAGCTTTATACAGTTTGACGATCACTTCCTTGCTCCTATGTTTAATATTTCTTTTTATCATACCTAACATTGCATTTGCCTTTTTCACTGCTACCTTAACTTGCTCACTCACCTTTCCTGTATGATCTATTATAACCCCTAGGTCCCTTTCCTTATCTATCTTCCTAATATTGTTTTCTCCCATTCTGTAATTATGTTCCATATTGGATCTACCCATGTGGATGACTGTACATTTATCTACATTAAACTCCATTTGCTTGTGACTTTTCTGTCTTTGATGTTGGGAATGTTGCAGATAATCTAGAAAAATAGTCTTTTTTTCCAGAATAGGCAGATAGAACATGCTGTAATTGGTTTTATGATTGTGTTCACAAATGTAGCATTATTTCTGATTTTTTCTTGTGCTCGTGCTGCAAAGTTACTTTATTTTAGCTATTCCATTTAGTCTTTTGTGCGTATGGTGGTCCAAGAGTCTTTTAAATATCTCTACCTGTTATAGGATTCTTGTGTCTTGTCTATCTTTCATTGGTTGCAGCCCTGTAATAGTTTCCAGAGTACAGTCCTATATCAGCTCTCCTTTTGAAACTTCTAAATAATTTCAGTATATTTTAACATCCTGGCAAGTTTACTTCTCTCTCCCAATTATTGACAGTTTTAAGTAGTCTTGACAAGCCTGGGTGCTTGTTTTGCCTGTTCTGGTGGAGTAGGTAATTGTTATTCTGCAGCTGTATTTCATTGTTTGTCTTTGACCTCACCCTGCGACCATCTGCTCAAGCAGTATTCTCTTGTAACACCAAGTATGTTGTTCTTGTCATAAGAAAATCTTTTATGATGTTTGTATAAAGTTTGTTTCCCATTTCAAAGTGGGCATTGAGCATTAATTGACTTTTCTCATTTTACGGGGTGTGAACCATTTGCAGAAAATCATCAATAGAGTTGTAGGACTATAAGTCAAGGGTCTCTCCACATCAAAGAAAATCATCACTTCAGTTGTAGGACTATAGGTCAAGGCTCTCTCCACATCAAAGAAAATCATCACTTGAGTTGTAGGACTATAGGTCAAGGCTCTCTCCACATCAAAGAAAATCATTACTTGAGTTGTAGGACTATAGGTCAAGGCTCTCTCCACATCAAAGAAAATCATCACTTCAGTTGTAGGACTATAGGTCAAGGGTCTTTCCACATCAAAGAAAATCATCACTTGAGTTGTAGGACTATAGGTCAAGGCTCTCTCCACATCAAAGAAAATCATCACTTCAGTTGTAGGATTATAGGTCAAGGCTCTCTCCACATCTAAAAAAATCATCACCTGAGTTGTAGGACTATAGGTCAAGGCTCTCTCCACATCAAAGAAAATCATCACTTGAGTTGTAGGACTATAGGTCAAGGCTCTCTCCACATCTAAGAAAATCATCACCTGAGTTGTAAGACTATAGGTCAAGGCTCTCTCCACATAAAAGAAAATCATCACTTGAGTTGTAGGACTGTAGGTCAAGGCTCTCTCCACATCAAAGAAAATCATCACTTGAGTTGTAGGACTATAGGTCAAGGCTCTCTCCACATCAAAGAAAATCATCACTTGAGTTGTAGAACTATAGGTCAAGGCTCTCTCCACATCAAAGAAAATCATCACTTCAGTTGTAGGACTATAGGTCAAGGCTCTCTCCACATCAAAGAAAATCATCACTTCAGTTGTAGGACTATAGGTCAAGGCTCTCTCCACATCAAAGAAAATCATCACTTGAGTTGTAGGACTATAGGTCAAGAGTCTCTCCACATCAAAGAAAATCATCACTTGAGTTGTAGGACTATAGGTCAAGGCTCTCTCCACATCAAAGAAAATCATCACTTCAGTTGTAGGACTATAGGTCAAGGCTCTCTCCACATCAAAGAAAATCATCACTTGAGTTGTAGGACTATAGGTCAAGGCTCTCTCCACATCAAAGAAAATCATCACTTGAGTTGTAGGACTATAGGTCAAGGCTCTCTCCACATCAAAGAAAATCATCACTTGAGTTGTAGGACTATAGGTCAAAGCTCTCTCCACATCTAAGAAAATCATCACTTGAGTTGTAGGATTATAGGTCAAAGCTCTCTCCACATCAAAGAAAATGATCACTTGAGTTGTAGGATTATAGGTCAAAGCTCTCTCCACATCAAAGAAAATCATCACTTGAGTTGTAGGACTATAGGTCAAGGCTCTCTCCACATCAAAGAAAATCATCACTTGAGTTGTAGAACTATAGGTCAAGGCTCTCTCCACATCAAAGAAAATCATCACTTCAGTTGTAGGACTATAGGTCAAGGCTCTCTCCACATCAAAGAAAATCATCACTTGAGTTGTAGGACTATAGGTCAAGAGTCTCTCCACATCAAAGAAAATCATCACTTGAGTTGTAGGACTATAGGTCAAGGCTCTCTCCACATCAAAGAAAATCATCACTTCAGTTGTAGGATTATAGGTCAAGGCTCTCTCCACATCTAAGAAAATCATCACTTGAGTTGTAGGACTATAGGTCAAGGCTCTCTCTACATCAAAGAAAATCATCACTTGAGTTGTAGGACTATAGGTCAAGGCTCTCTCTACATCAAAGAAAATCATCACTTGAGTTGTAGGACTATAGTTCAAGGCTCTCTCCACATCAAAGAAAATCATCACTTCAGTTGTAGGACTATAGGTCAAGGCTCTCTCCACATCAGAAAATCATCACTTGAGTTGTAGGACTATAGGTCAAGGCTCTCTCCCCATCAAAGAAAATCATCACTTGAGTTGTAGGACTATAGGTCAAGGCTCTCTCCACATCAAAGAAAATCATCACTTGAGTTGTAGGACTATAGGTCAAGGCTCTCTCCACATCAAAGAAAATCATCACTTGAGTTGTAGGACTATAGGTCAAGGCTCTCTCCACATCAAAGAAAATCATCACTTGAGTTGTAGGACTATAGGTCAAGGCTCTCTCCACATCAAAGAAAATCATCACTTGAGTTGTAGGACTATAGGTCAAGGCTCTCTCCACATCAAAGAAAATCATCACTTGAGTTGTAGGACTATAGGTCAAGGCTCTCTCCACATCAGAAAATCATCACTTGAGTTGTAGGACTATAGGTCAAGGCTCTCTCCACATCAAAGAAAATCATCACTTGAGTTGTAGGACTATAGGTCAAGGCTCTCTCCACATCAAAGAAAATCATCACTTGAGTTGTAGGACTATAGGTCAAGGCTCTCTCCACATCAAAGAAAATCATCACTTGAGTTGTAGGACTATAGGTCAAGGCTCTCTCCACATCAAAGAAAATCATCACTTCAGTTGTAGGACTATAGGTCAAGGCTCTCTCCACATCAAAGAAAATCATCACTTGAGTTGTAGGACTATAGGTCAAGGCTCTCTCCACATCAAAGAAAATCATCACTTGAGTTGTAGGACTATAGGTCAAAGCTCTCTCCACATCTAAGAAAATCATCACTTGAGTTGTAGGATTATAGGTCAAAGCTCTCTCCACATCAAAGAAAATGATCACTTGAGTTGTAGGATTATAGGTCAAAGCTCTCTCCACATCAAAGAAAATCATCACTTGAGTTGTAGGATTATAGGTCAAAGCTCTCTCCACATCAAAGAAAATCATCACTTGAGTTGTAGGACTATAGGTCAAGGCTCTCTCCACATCAAAGAAAATCATCACTTGAGTTGTAGGACTATAGGTCAAGGCTCTTTAAATTATCTCTGCTCAATGAAAAATGCAGCATTTTTCACATAGAAAAATAATATTATTCTGTTCATTACTAATTTTAATAACACACAGCATGCTAATAAGAGTGTTATAATCAAACTGCAGACCTTTAGCAACAGATACATCAATGAAATACTTCAGAAATAAAACACATTTTGGAAGAGTACAAGCTACAAGAAAAGTACAGTGCAGCTGGGATCCAAAAAAAAACACCAGATAGTTTGGGCATGCACTCATAAACTATACTGTTAGTATAACTGGACATTCACTCATAAAATATAGTTAGTATAACTGGACATGCACTCATAAAATATACTGTTAGTATAACTGGACATACACAAATAAAATATTCTGTTAGTATAACTGGACATGCTCTAGAATGAAACCATCAGAAGAAGATAAGAGAGGAGAGATGAAATAAAACTTTAAGTAGATAGTCTAAGAGGATAAAGCAATTTGAATTTCTCATGAGTAGATTTGAAGTACGTTTCTAAAAATAGAAATTCACTGTGAGAAATAGTTGCTGCATTGTGCTCAGTGAAGATCTAAAATAATTTTTGAGGAAAGATTAGAATTTGTACATTGACATCAATGGTAATCTTTAGAAAATATTAGGCTGACAATAACAATTATCTTGGTGTCCACAATGTTGTGTTCATAGAAATGTTATCTTCAATTTTAGAGTAACATGGTACTAACATATGCCCCAGTAACTTATCATGCCAACTTTTGTTAAGATTCTTTGCATAAAAAAACTGTTTTTCTTAGTTCTAGTAGATGGGTTGACACAATAGGTACAAAGTATTGAAACCATACAAACAGATGATGTAAAACATACTTTACATCTGGCATACAAGAAACATGTATATTTATAAATACACGTGTATTTATATATAATATTATCATCATTACCATTTTAAATTAACATAACAAAAAGGTTTGTTGTGGTCTATACCCGGTACATTTTCTATGATTGTTAAATATTACAGAATTTTGTAGCTTAATTTCTAAATGTATATAATGATATTTTATGTTATTGGTTAAACCACAATAACTGTGCTCATTTTTATAAACAGAGCAGTGAAAATTATAGCAAGGGTAATTATTTTTAAAGATTCAGAAAACATTTATGTTTTTCAAGTGCGTGTCAAATTCTTGATTTTGTTAGCATAGTCAGTTATATTTACAATTAACCATGCGACTCTTGCTTCATCATCATCCTTTTTGCTATGTCTAGTTTTCATCTTTTTTTTATATGACTGTAGCAAGATTATTAAATGAGAAGTGTGAAGATCTTGTTTAAATACAATCACACCAACATGGTACCATTCCGATAAGTTTGAACCACTACTTGTGGTGTGAGGGATGCAATTTGTTGTTGTGATAATGTCATTATTGTTTTTCATGGTTTTTTAGCTTTATTTTAGGGGGAATTGTGTGTTGTCTTCCTGCAAGAAATTACTGATTTGCTTTTTTTTCAATTTATATGGTTGTATTTGCTGTGGGCTTGTTCTTTACTTATTTTGCTATACACAATAAGAAGTTCATGTTTTTTGTAAAAAAATAAGTAAATACACATTCAGATATATGTAGACATACACATGAGATTATGAGATAATCAGAGCAAATACTAAAGAATGTAGGCAGCAGCCATAATTTACACAAAATATATCCACACTATGAAGTTCATCTTCAGCATTTGTGTTTTTCTTTAAAAAGCATAAATGTCAACATAATGCAAACATTTATCAAGTTTCTTCATTATGTCTGTTTTATTTTATTTTAACCCTTCAATTATCTGAGTTCAAACATCTGTACTCTTTTTCATCAATTAAGTTCTCTTCATTATAAGCATATCATGTATAGGTGTACATACTTCTCTTACTGTTTTCCTGGGTGATTTTTTAAAGAAAGTAATAATTAAAACCTTTATCAACGGCTATAGAATACATTAAACTATGAATTCACTAGATGAATCTACAGCTCTCACATTGATTACTCTACTGAAAGAGTCATTATTTTTCACTTGAAACTACTGAAATTGTCATTCTTTCTTACCTGAAATAAACTTTCTCTTATTATTATTTTTGCAGCATACAACACCCAAGGAAGGAGTAACAGATGATATAATCTTTGTTGGTCAAAGTTCAGGTTGCCTTGAAGATGATGAGGATGGATGTTTAATGGTTACCTCTGGTAATGAAGATGAAATCATTACAGCAACCGTCATCATAACTACACCACCAACAACAACTACAAAGTAAGTAGCCAAGAAATTGTGTGCATGTGTCATTCAGTATACAAACGATGGGGAGTATTAAGGAAAATAGAAGCAAACATATTTCTTCTGTTCTGTTAAGAATTGACATCATTGCACTCAGGATAGACATAGGTGCTCAGTCCCACTGAAAATGGTGAAGGGTGTAGATACCAGTTGTTACTGTAGCTCACTGGCTGCACACACTCTTGAGGTGCCTTTCTCTGCTGTAGCTGCATATGATTTCAAACATTTCCAATCAGTGTAATGTCAATTCATCATTTGTTGTGTTTTTGATCAACTTCAAAATTTCACCTTTATCCGTTGCCAATTTGTTGTGTCTTTGATAGTTGATCAACTTCAAAATTTCACCTTTATCCATTGCCAATTTCTCTACTACTGGTGCCCTTGATGGCAGCTCTATCATTTTCACAAACCCCAGCATGAGCAGGACAGTAGATCCGCATGAGCAAGACAGTAGATCCTCATGAGATCCTGAAGGCTCCAGGCCTGTATGTCTACTATTCACTAATTCCATAGTCACCCTTTTGTATCTTCTAAGCAAGGATTGATAATCATAAATGATTATGGTACTCATTAAATAGGTCTCAGAGCAAAAGTCACTGCTGCGATCTCCATTTTCATACTGGAGGTTGTTGTCATGTATCTTCTGCACTGCTCAGCAGAGAAGCCTAACCAGCTTCCTCACAATGCAATACAGATCTGGTTGAAAAGTTTAGCAATTTAGTATGAAGTAGTCAAGCCACTTACCTGGAAACTAGTGTGAACTTTAGTCCTTCTCTGTGTATTCGCCCTGCAAGGTGATACACTTCTCTCATCTATTCTTCACCTTCCTGATGCCCTGATTGTAAAACTTCTTCCTCTGAGTCCGGAACCACGTTTCAGATTCAGTAATCAAGCCCTGAACATCAGAAAAATATGCAGGCATAAAGCCATGCCCTTTACGCCTAACTTACTGGGCTTGTCACCTCGTGACATCCTCCTTTTCAACCTTCTCTGCCATGTTATCTTTGTATTCTCTCTTATCCTGTCTGGTATTCATTTTCAATTTTTTGTTTAGCTCAGAATATGATGTGCACATCCTTGTCTTTTCTTCCTGTTCTTCACGTGCACTGATTTTTTGTTTATAGTCCTTCTTTCTCTTACCAGTCATTCATTATGCTGTTTACTTCTCTTTCCAAGAACCTCTTCACATGTATTCTGAATAAATTGTGTCATCAAGTTTGTATCAGTGGCTGACTATGGTTTTATCTGTGAGGTTGCCAAGAATTTCAAATATTTTCTTCAGATTAAGTTTGAATTGAGACTTTGTGACTTTATTTGGTAGTTATTGTCATAGTCACTCAGAGCAAATGGTGTTCTGAAACTCCATCTGGTCCTCTCTTTACCCTCACGTCTGGTAAGCAGTGTCTCCACTTCCCATCTATTGTGAAATGATCAATTTGATTTTTGGTGTGCACATCTGCTGAATACTTGGTGGCCTTAGGTACTTTTCTGTGTGGAAAGATGATGCTCCCTATTCCCTATAACTATGTCATTAAAGCCATAGAAGTTGACAAAGAATTCCCCATTTTAATTTCTGTTTCCCATACCATTTTTTCCCACAATTACTTCATAATTGATATTGTCTGTTCCAGCATTTGCATTTAGATTTAGATATCTTTTGACTATCCTTACATCCCGCCTTGGAGCTTTGTCCAGAGTTACTTTAAGCATATTAAAGAATTCCTGTTTCGTATTTTAATTAGCATTGTTTGTTGGTACATAGTACTGAATGATTGTTGTTTATCTCCCTTTTGATTGAAATCTTGCTGTTATTAATATGGGTGATATCCCTTCCCATTCCATCAGTGTCTTCCTTGCTTCTACTGACAACATGAAACTGACCCCTCTCTGTGTATGTGGTTTCCTCTTCATGTCCCAAATAAATTATAGTTTCTCCTGTGTTTAGTGTGGTATTTTCTGCACCATTTCATCTGACCTATGCAAGTTAATGCATTTAAAAATAGATTGGATGTGCATAGTTTTTAGAGCAGGGTAATGCAGTTGTGACTGGTTGTCTACCTACTCTGATGAGTCTTCTAAACCAGTATAAAAACGTTCAGTTAAGTTAAGACCAAGGAGACTTAATTTGTATCATTCCATTTCCTTGGCAACGTCAGCCATTTTTCCTCTTTCATACATGGGTTCTGATGTTTCAAGATTCATCCTGATTTATGCCTTCATCGTCATTGACTGGCTTTTATCAAATTGCATCATAGATTAGTGATAGATTGATTAATACTAACATTTCAACATAAATAAACTTTTATCAAGGATTTGATAAGGAGAGGAGACTAATGTTTGGTCAAGTAAAACATATAGATCGAACATGTTAGGGTCAGACAAATATACTGACTAAGACATCATTAATACTTCATCGCAGTTCTCTCTGAAAATGAGCTGTTTTCATGACAGTCTGGCTAAGGAGATGGGGGAATCAACATGATCCCCATAGTAGTGAGCGACATGCAGATGAAGCCAGGCATAGCACCACCACCTCACAGACCATGGCCTACTTTCATCAGTATGCTTGGGATGTGAGAAAAGCTACCTCATCTTGCCATTTATGTCCATTATAAGGCACACAAAAGAGTAGACTTACTCTTTGTTGGAATTCAACAACAACATCAAGAACTTGACAAACAGAATGAAACTTGTAAACTAAGTTACAGAAATATTGATATTTAGTCTAAAATGGATCACTTATTGATGATCATATACCATTTTAATTTGCTTTTGATTTTATCATAATATCCGTTTAGCCTTTATCTTTTTTCTTTTAAGCTGTTTTTGTTAGTCCATTACTAAAGGGCTTTATGTGTAGAAATATTGATAAACATCTGCAACTGTTCTTGTACTTTTCTGGTTTTCAGTCACCCTTGGTATTTAGTTTTATTGCAGTCTCTTTCTTACATACCACATTTCTGTAAAAATATTGATATAAAAAATGAGAAATGTTTAGTATTGTGCAAAATTACAGCAATAACTTATAGCTAATTAAGATTAACTGGTAGTTTTGAATTTAAAAAAATAATAGTTTTCTTCTACTTGGCCTGCAAAGCAAAATGGCCATGTATTCAATTGCAAGGTAAATATACTGTACTAATTTATATTTTTAGCAATCAGACGGATCCTATTAAGAAGGATAAAGAAAAGATTTGAATCTGCAATTCACGGTCCAAGCAGGTTTTAGGAAAGACAGAGGGATCAAGGACCACATATTCAATATGAGGACAAATTCATGAAAAATGTAAAGAGTTTAATGTAGATCTGCATACATGTTTCATTGATAATACCAAGGCCTGTGATATGGTAAAACATCAAACTCTGTGGAACATCATGAAGGAAATGGGATTTCCTGTGCACATTATACATCTCATTGAAACATTATACCAAGATCAACGAGCTGCTGTCCGAGTATCTGGGCAAACATCAAATTGGTTCGCAGTACAAAAGGGATATATCCTCACACCTTATCTATATAACAACTATGTGAAATGTATAATGGGAAATGTTAGAGAAGATGGGAACATTGAAAGTTTTGATACATTTGCGATTGGCAGGTACAAGATTCCAGAGTTGCGATTTGCAGACGACACAGTGATACTATTAAGAAGGGCTAGAGCAGCTTATTTAAGCTTTAAAGAACACAGTAAAGATCAAAACCTGTTTAAAAACATAAACAAAACAAAGATAATGACCACTGACAAAACACAATGTCAATATAAATTTACAGTGGGTGGTGAGGAATTAGACCAGGTCACACATTTTGAATATCTGGGCTCCAGAATTGAAATCAGAAGAAGAATAGCCATTGCAATGCAGAGACTGAACAAGCTAAAGAAATTATGGCAGAGCACCAACAAAATGACAAAAGTAAAGGTCTTGAGAGCCTGTGTTTTTCTTGTGGCAGCTTATGGCAGCGAATCATGGACGATTACCAAAACGTCTAGACAAAGAATCGAATCCTTCGAGTCAAAATGTTACAGAAAGATCCTCAGAATACCCTGGACAGAGAAAAAGACAAATGTAGACATTCGGCAAGAGTTGAGCATAGAGGAGAACTGGTTTATCAATTCCATTATGGCCAGAAAATGTAAATACTTTGTTACATCAAGAGACACATCGGTCTTGAGAGAACAGTGATGGAAGGTATGGTGCCAGGAAAAAGAGGAAGGGGTAGACCAAGAAGACGATGGTACTAAGATATCTAAGAATGCCTGGGTATGACTGTGGTGGAGGCTGGAGTTTTGGCAAGTGAAAGAGTTTCTTTCAGACAGTCTGTGATGGGAGCGACGTTCTATAAAGGACATGCTACATGATGATGATGATGATGAGCAATCAGACATGTTTCTTGAAATAGTCTAAAACAGTGGAAAGTAAACAGCAGGCATTAGGTTTTATATTTCCAGAAATCAACTGTTAAAGATTATAGAAGTTTGAATATTTTTATAGTTAAGGTTATAGTTACTTTGTAAGCACTATCAATTGGGGATTCGTAGCGAAGTGGTTAAGCCGTTGGCCTGTGATTAGGTGGTGTGGGTTCAATTTATATTTAAAGTTTCACCACAAGCGCCAACTCTCTCTCTCACAAAAGAACATTTATATGAGGGATCTTAAATTCAAAAAACTTAAAATTGCTATAGAAATTCAAAGCACTGTACCATTGTCATGTAAGTTGGGGAACTTAGTGGTCTTGAGGTAAGGTGCCAGAGGTCTTGTATTCAAATCACGGTGGAGACCTGGATTTTTTCTCGTGGATCTTCTAGTAAAAATTCCTCTGATCTCTGGGTAGTGAGATCAGACTATCATGTTCAGTGTCGAACACGTTAAAAATCCCTTGGTAGTTGAAAATCGAAAAGAGTAGGCTTAACAGTCTCTGCTTGAACAAAATTCAAATTAAAAATCGACGTAAGTTATTTGTACCTTTCCCCAAGGTCTGTGCTAAGAGCAGCTATAGATGGCACCTAACTGGCTGCGAGTCTACTTAGCTCTAGTGTTTGAGTCAATTAAGTTGTACTCACACATCAGTAACAACCACCCTCCAAGAAACTGGTTGTATACAGACTCTGTAGAGTTTTCTAAACCAATATAGAGACACTTAAGTTATATATACATGCATGTAATGTTTCATGCAAAGTTTTTTTCCCCACTCTATAAAGTATGGTTTATATTTTGGCCTAGTGTATGAATTTACATTTGGTATATGTTTTTTATGTAGTTAAGTATACATATATTTGATTTACAATTACAGAAATAAAACAGACCTGTTGTCTTGCATAAAACATGAGGTCACTTTACTGTTGCTTTTTTAAATTGAATAACGGTTATATAATTATGTGTCTGAGTGACATAGTTGTTAGAGCACTTGATCTCCATGGCTAGGCTACCAAGTTTAATCTTGAGTTTCAATATGCTCTAATCTGTCTAGCTGTAAATGGGTACCTGACTTACTATTAGAGGAAACCAGGCTGTGAGGAATGGAACGGGTAAGCCCACCTCAAAAAAATATGAGTGCTAGTAAATGAGGTCACTTGATTCTCACTGATGTCGGCATCTGCTATCTTCATCATTTATCTGTTTATCTTGGAACATGCATACATCTGCTGTGGAACCACCTTTCACCTTTTTCTTTAACAATTTTACTATTTTACAATTCAGACAACCACCAAAATGTATTGGTCCAGAATGTGACATCTCCTCAAAATCCAGTACATCAAGTGTCTCAACGTCAACATTATCGATTAATGGAGATGGAGCACATCACGTGAATGATACAAGTATTCATGACGGTTATGGCAATGACGAAAGTACAGCGCATCCTCAAAAGGATAAGTCCAGCGATAAAGGAATTAACTTAGGTATGTTGTGTTAGTGTGCAGTTGAGTATCTTAACATCAAAACGTGCAGAACATGTTAACATCCTTTGTCATCGAGTGGTCTGTCAGAGTCTTTGTGTATGACAAGAACAAGAATAGCACCACTGCCGCACAGAGAGCATGTCGTAATACGAGATGGTTAGGAGGTTTATTTAGAGCAGCATAGATGGCACCTAACAGGCTGTGCGTCTACTACTTTGCTTTAGTGTTTGAGTCTATTAAGATGGATTTGCATATCTGTTAACCACCCTCTGCTGCACTTGTCTCAACGCAGCTGAGTAATAAGTGTTCGAGCCTAGCCCACTAAGCAGGAAATCCTTTTCCTGGCTACATCCAGATCTTACTAGAACTGCGACCTGCACAGGGACATACGCCACTGTAGAAGTGCAGGTCGATTAAGAACTGCCAACAAGCTTCCGGTGTTGGCTTTGTGTGTGGTTATGGGCCTTTTACCCATTATTTCAGGATGGTTGTAAACTGAAATAAGAAATTAGTAAAAATGTGAATAAAACATAATTCACTACAGCAGTAAGAAATGCAGTATGGAAGTGAGAGGAGATGGATTATAAAGATAGATCACATAAGAAAGAGCTGATCCAACCAGAAAGAATATACCTATTGTTAAAAGTGAAGTACCCTAGCTGAAAGGCAAGTACATCTTAGAAAGAAAAATCATAACGGAAGACCAATAAGAATTGAAATTCTGCAGAACTCCAAGCCTATTTAGCATCATCATCCTTTTTGTATGCTCCATAATGAGAAGGCCATCATTCATGCAATTAGCATTCTAGTAGGAAGCCTAGATGAAAGTTATGTTGTTTTTGTGATGGTTGGTTTATGTGTTCTTATTGTGGTAGAGGGTTTTATGTGTCCTTATTCTGGTGGGTTTTATGTGTTCTTGTTGTGGTGGGTTTTATGTGTTCTTGTTGTGTTGGGTTTTATGTGTTCTTGTTGTGGTGGGTTTTATGTGTTCTTGTTGTGGTGGAGGATTTTATATGTCCTTATTGTGGTGGGAGATTTGATATGTTTTTGTAGTGGTTGGTTTATGTGTTCTTGTAGTGGATTTCATAGAATGTTGTTTCAGATGATGAAATGATTTGCCCTATGCACAGCTCTCTTCAGTTTCTTATTTTAACAGTCATACACAATATGTTGTTGGACTATTCAGTCCTACCAATCAGCATACATATTATTAGCACTGTACTTGACAGATTGAAACCCCAAGCAGAAAACATCATTGCTGAGGAGCAAGCAGGGTCCAGACAGGGAAGAAGCACTACAGAACAGATATTTAATTTAAGGCTGCTAAGCGAGAAATATCTAGAACAGCAGCAAAAACTGTATCATGTATTTGTTGATTTTAAGAAGGCGTTTAATAGGGTATGGCATAAAGCGCTATAGGTAACCATGAGGATGTATAAAATCAACGGAAATATTATAACTGTCCTTGAACACCTGTATGACAAGGCGTCTAGCGCAGTTCTTGTGAATGGGAGACTGGTTTTGCACATCAGTTGGTGTGAGACAGGGTTGTACACTCTCTCCAACTCTTCTCAATATATTTCTTGAAGGAATTATGAGTGAGGCACTACTTGGAGGTCAGGTGGGTACTGTCACAATAGGGGGCCCAACGATTACCAACCTTCGCAGATGACATCAACAGGTTGGCGGGTTCAGAAGCAGAACTCCAGGAATGGGTCAGAAGGCTCAATGAAACAGCTCTTGACTATAGTATCGAGATAAATGGTGGAAAGACAAAATTAATGACCAACAATTTCAGAGGGCTTCCACGGTAGGATAAAAGCTAATGGCCAGGAACTCGAAGTGGTTGACCGTTTTAAATATCTGGGTTCGATTGTCAGTGATGAAGGATCAAAATGTGATGTGTTGGTCAGAATAGCACAGACAATGGCGGCGCTTGCACAACTTAACAAAATCTGGCAAGATAAACGGTTAGCACTATGCACGAAAATCAGATTAATGCGTACATTGGTCATGTCAGTATTCCTCTATGCTTGTGAGACATAGACAGTTACAGCTGACCTTCAGTGAAGGATACAGACCTTGGAGATGAGATGTTTCCGAAGACTTTTAAACGTCACGTACAAAGATCGAGTTACAAATGAGGAAATACGAGATAGAATTACAACAACAATAGGGCCTTTTGAAGACCTCTTGGCAACTGTCAAAAGAAGGAAACTCGCTTACTACGGGCACATATCAAGATCAAATGGTCTTGCAAATATGATCCTGCATTGAAAGGTGCAAGGCAGACGACGAAGAGGCCGTCCCAAAAAGAGGTGGCAGGACAACATAAAAGAATGGATCAATTTCTAACCAGAAGAGGCACAGGCAGCAGCCGCTGACAGAGAATGGTGGCATGGGGTTGTGAGGATATCTCCATGTGTGTCCTAATGATCTCACTGGTTACAGGATAACATGACCTGACCTGACCTAAAATAGATCAAAGAAACCAAGTGCCTGGGAAGTGAGTTCACAGAGGATAATATAATTGACAGATACAAACACAATTATCAAGATAGATGACAATTAATGCTGCAACAAATGCCTTTTTTCTGACATAAGAAAAATATCAGAATTCTTCATTTTGATCGTGTTAGGGAAACAGTTGCACTGCACTCAGGAGACACCTGAATTCATTGAACCAAATATTTGGTCACCAAACAGTTCTGACCTAAACACTATGCAATATGGGATTTGTGGTGTTTTGCAAGGGAATGTCTATCCAAAAATAGTGACTTTGTATATGTACTGCAGCTAGTGGTTAAACATTTTTTTAGCAACAAGTGAGATAGGCAAAATGTGAGTAAACATTGTGTCACCATTGTCAACAAATTTTATCATGATTGGGTCATATCCAGCCAAGCTCATGAAAAAAATATTTGAAGGTCATGAAGTTCTCTGTGTCATCCTGTAAGAGAGACTGTGAAACAGTGGCTGCTCAAATCCCACATGTTTTAAATGATTCCTGGTCTCAAGGAAGGTAGATTGAGTGCTTATTCCTTTTGGAAACAGATGATAAACTCTGAGGTCCTGTATACATGATATGCAAGCAAAAGAAGCTGTAGCAGTTTACAATTTTAAAAAGCCGCTCTCTTTGGACAAAAAACATTCAGAAAAATATTGAAAATCCTACCAAATACACCATCTATCTTATCCCAAACCTTGTAAGCCACAGGTAGTAGATCGCAAAAAAGAACCTACTTCAGCTACTGACAGCCGACATGCACCTGCACATTTGAATACCTGATTTCTTAATAATGCAAGAGCAAATGTTGCATGATTGGTAATCCCTGTCTTGAATTGATATAATAAAAGACTTATATTTGTGAAGCAATCAAACTGCAAGAAAGCAACTGAGCTAGACTAACCATACACAAGACAACACATCAAAATATATCTAGACATGCCTTAGAGTAGAACCAACATGTGAAATAGTAGGCACACATGACATCACAATAAACAGAGACGATCAGAAAAAATATATTTTAAAAAGAGAGCATTCTTATCCTGGAGTGGGGTTAAGATCATAGCACAGAATAGAATATGCTAACACATTTTGTAGTCTCTGTATTGTGTCAGAAATAATAAGGTGAATAAATATGGCAGAACAGTGTATATGTACAACTGTTTGATCTTCATTTCAGGCTTAATATTGGGCATCACAGGCAGTGTTCTGGTGGCTGTCATTGTGCTGTGCATAGCCCTATGTAAGCTTCGTAGCCGAGATGAAGGAACATATAAGGTGGATGAAACTCAGAATTTTTCATCTCTACAGTCTAAAAAATCTGCAGGAAATGGTGCTTTGGCTTCAGGAAGTGACTCAGGAACTGGCAAGAGAGGCAAGAAAAAAGATGTGAAAGAATGGTATGTTTGAGAATACTGCCAGATAGTACATATTCTTTCTGTTTTGGTCTTGGACTTTAATTGTATACTTGAACAAATGTAGCGGTAGATGAAATAACAAAGAGCAGTTATAATTCCTCAGTTTTTACAAATATACTATAGATGTTTGTTTTTATTCTGTTTTAATATGTATAGTTGCTCATGAAATTGTTTAGTTGCTAAAGAAGTGCCAACATTGTATATTTTTTGTTGTACTTTGGACCAATCAGATATTTAATTAGTGCCCAACATTTTATGTATAAATATTCCATTTCCTTCCTGTTATATTTTCACACAATTTATTTCCTTAACTGTAGGCTAATCTTGACGACATTATGAAATGCTGGTATCTTCTTCTTCCCTACATGGTGACTGACATTTCCAGGTCGCAATTTAAATCTATTCCAAGCCATTTTTGTGCCACTTGTCACAGTGTGTTCTATCCCTTCCATTCTCATACATGCCCAAAAAAATAGGATTGTTACTTTTGTACATATGTAGTAAGCTTCATTTGTGCATTAGCTTTCTTCAGCACATCATTATTATTTTAGTCTATTTAGATGTCTGTGTTATTCTTCCCTTTCTGCAAATAAAAACCACATTTCTGTGGCCTTGAAGAATCTTTTGGTTTATTTATTCATTGTCCATGATTCACCTCCACATGACAGAAGTGGCTCAATATTAATTACACTGATGAACTCTCTTAGTTCCATTGACAAAGACTCAGAAGATTCATTGAATAAGAGTAACAGCAGATGCATTAGTTCTTTGATTGAAATGTGTGATGTACAAACTACAACTCCCAGTGATTCTAGTAATCCAGGTATGTTTGCCAAGAGTTGTGTAATTTTGTATCTATTCTGATTTTGTGTTTTACATGTGAAACAATCCTTATGAATTAGAATTTAAGTCAAATTTTGCAGAATATGAAATTACACAAATAGGTTGTTAAAAATCGGAAGCCATGAGATCAGACGTCAGTTTATTATACTGTATTTTCTAAAATCAATTTACTTCAGTACAGTACATTTTTTTTCAATGGTCGATTTTGAATTTTTCATTGTTAGTCTACCAAGCAAAATGACCTTGTCTTCCACTGCAAGGGCATTACTAACTTAGATTATTTGCTCGCAAAAGATAAAAAAAAAGGCATATTTATTTACATATTCATCAATTTCTTAAACAGTGACAGCCTATTAATCAGGGCAATCATATAACTCCAAATTTGAGACCTCTGTTGTGAATATGGCCAAATTGTTGTTTTTGTATTTGGGATGATGCTTGATTGCAGTGCTGTATTATTTTTCCTGAGTGAAGTCAGTCTCCAAAAAGGTGCTTGAAATATGACATTAAGACTTGTAATGTGTATTATACAATAGAAATTGGACAGATTTCCCTTTTCATTCTTATATATGGATATTAGTAATTGTACATAATGTAGTGTCATCAATTTTATTTTTTAAATATTATCTACCTCCTCAGAGAAAATGATGGGGCTGTCTTTATAGAGAATTAGAAGAAATTAGAAGGTATATATATATATATATATATATATATATATATATATATATATATATATATATATATATATATATATATATATATATATATATATATATATATATATATATATATATAAATGTAATCTATTAATAATTTATGTAACAGAAAACAGGTAAATTAACAGTGTTAGTTTGAATCTATATTTGGGATGGAAGTAGCCATTTATGTATTTTACCCATTTTTCATCATCAATTTCTAGGGCCATATTTTGAAAATAGAAATGCCATAGCATTATGTGAAGTCGAGCAGATTACTGCAACATAAGATGAATAATAACAAATAAGGCAATCAAGCAATGGATTCAAAAGGAGAGTGATTAACTGAACTGATAGCAAATGCTGTGAATTGAAATTGTCAAGGGGCTAAAATATCTGCAGGAGGTTCATGGTAATAGCAAATTTGTATAAAATTTATAAAGAATTATCTTATTTTAGTGCACGCTTGTCTTTGGAACATTTTTGCAGCAGCTGAGAGAAAAATGTATTTGTATGGACATAAAAGATGGCTGATTGCTGTCATGAATAAGTAGCTTTCGTTCACCTGATTGTCTTTTGCAGTTTAAGTTTGATTAGTGTCTATATGTCAGGGATTATTATTTAACCAGCTTTGTTACAAAATAGTTCACACTGATTGAAATAATAACATATGATATGGCCATTAATGCCTGCCACAGAGTCAGCCAATCATCTTCATAACCCCATTAAGATTGATAATGTTAATTATCAGTTCTCATTGTAACTGCCATAGGAATGTTATGCCAACCACTTTCTGTCAAGACAGTTAGTTAGTTTCCTTTTTCCTTATATCATTGAGCGTTTTGGAGAGCTTAAGTCATCTGTCCTGTGCCAAGTGCACTGCATCAGTCATTGTGAGCCTGTGTCATTGCAAAATTACTCTATTTTCATTTATCCACCTGCATTTTAACCACCATCTTGCCCTGTAGCTCGATATACCAGCATTGTAAGCCACAAGTGGAAGTTGGTGAGGCTGCATTCTTGTGAGATAACCAAACCAGCACATTTTTTTGGGCCTCGAGATGTATTCTACACAAGATGTAGTGCTGACCAGACTTCCAATGTTTTCGTGTCACAGTCTGTCTTTCCAGGTAACACCAATGACCTTTTTCAAACACTTCATTTTACACATAGAAATTCTTCTCTCACACATCTTGGACATAGGCCATGTTTGGAACTGGTAATATAATACAGAGTCCACATAAATATTATACTGTTTATCAGTTGTTGCTATGTTGCCAAACTAATTTCTCTGTCGAGCCTACTGAGACAATACTGCCCAAATACCTGAGCAAAACAGTCATCAGTATGGTAATGACCTCAGTATAAAAATGACTATTTTACAACATCTGAGTGGCAGAGTTGTTAGAGCTCGTATTTATTGTAGCTAAGATACCCGGTTTAATCCCAAGTATTGATGCATTCCAGTCTACGAAGCTATAAATAGACAGTTGCAAAAACTATTATAGGGAAGACAAAGCAAAGCAAAAGGAAACTTGAACAATAAAGTCTGTAATACATCAGCTCTCATGGCTGTGTCTACTTTTCAACTACCGATTCATTCTAAAACTATCATCTCAAGTGTTACTAATATTGCTACAAGCATTAATAAGGAGGCATTAAGAGTATATCCAACTGTAAGATTATATATTATTTTATAATTGTTTGTCAAAGTCAGGTTCAGCAAAGCCAAATTTGATTTGAAATCTCTCTAGACAAGATATCCTTCAGCATTTTTCCTCCAAGAAAATGTCTTGAAAACCTGTCTTAGTCATTCTATCTCATATATGACATGTAATTAGGAGCATCACGTCCAAAGGGCAGACCTACTCCATCCCATAATTTGTGTCAGATAATTGGGAGTAACAAATATTTGTTACTCCTGTTACGAGATATGAAGTTTGCCATTGATAGCAGCTTGAGGCATGTGTGCTATGGCTTGTTTGATGATGGTGGGCAGTCAGTTTAAGAGCGCACTGTAGTGCTCTTTCAAGTGTTCCAGAATCTGGACTTTATCTGTCAGCAGTGTCTCCATTATTTAAGAACAGGAGATGAATGATAGGATCGGGAACTGTAAACTGTTTTCAGGGCATCATAAAAAACATTGAATTTTTGGAAAGAACCAGGAAACAAGTGATGCAGATGTAGATGGATATGACATTCCACAAAGAAACTATCTAGCATTACAACCTGACATGTACTTGACTGGAATCCACAAGGAAGAGAAAAGTGGAGAGGCTAAAGAATAAGAAAGGTAGAGTAGCTGAGATTTCAAGGCCAGAGATTAAGAAGAAAGTCCAAAATCAAAATTGGTTGCAAGCTGTCTCATGGAGAATAGTTATAAGTGACATCATTGTATCAACTTTGATCACTCAGAACCAACTCATTCATCAGGACATGACTTTTATATTGTAAGTCCAGTTTAACCAATTACACCCTAAGCCTTGAAATAGTAAATACGAGTTTACCAAAGCAGAACGATATGTCTTTCTCTACCACACATATAACTATTTACTAACAAGAGACATTGTAATACATTATTCTAATATACAAATTAAATCACTAGACAAATAATGGTTACTGTTTGGGAAAAATATATTGGGGTTGTTAAAGCCTCCTGAGCTACATAAAATGAATTTAAATTAGATTATATTTGTTATTTTGTTGTTACACTGTATGATGTTACAAAATGCTTGAATGTATTAATTGCTGTGAGTTTTATTTTATATTGAAACATATGTAAAGGGCTTCTATTTTGAGATTTGTCCAGAGAAGATGTTAGGATTTTATTCTTGTGTAATACAGAGCACATACCTTGATTTACATATAGACCAGGAGTCTGGCAATTATTGTCCAGGTTCACAGTTTTCTTACACCTGTGACTGAGTGACATTAGGCATAAGTGATCAACATAATCTATGTCTGCAAGTTGGTTTCAGGGAGCACATGAATGCCTTTCTTTGCTCCTTGTTGATCTTCCTCTTAACTCATTCGTGACTGGTAACAAATTTAATTGTGAGAAAGGCCATCCTTATCTTACTGCTGTTTTTTTTAGTCTGTGAGGAAAGACTGTGATTTTGTCATGCATCACCCAGCCATTTATTTTTTAAATTAACTTGAGATTATGTAAGCAGCTGTTAGAGCAGTGATTCCTAGCTGTTTGGCATGAGGGGCTATTATGTGTGTGGCAACATTTTCATTTTTTTTTTGTTGCAATTCTCCCTTTTTACAAAATACAGTACAAGTAAAAATTACCCAGAATTATGTGTGGAATAATTGTCCCAATTCTGTACTTATAGCCATTCAATAGCAGGAGATAAATCATGTTTATTGGTTGCTGTTGACAACCATTTAATAGTGCTACCAGGAGATTCAAAGTGCTTGTTAATAAACTTAAAGACTTAATTTGTCAACATCAAGCCCATGAGACTGAACGTTGTTGAGTGTCAGTGCTGCAAGTTTTTGTGAAAGATTGAAGTACACTTCTCTATACTTTCCAGCCTCTGATATATTCCATGTAACCTGTTTATTGACATTTATGATTTATAATTGAAGAATAGTATCTCCAGTATTTAACATTGCTTCTGCTCTCATAAACTTTCTAAGTGTGTCAGTAGTAAGAACTCAAACCACACATTTATTGTATGAGTTTGATATTACATGGTGGCCATTTTTTGCTTATTTGTAAGTCTTGTGTGCAGTCATGTTTACTTAACTACTATATATGTATATGAGGACCTGCATTCAAACTTAATATCAATAATGGCAGAAATTCAGGCAAGGTAGCAGTACAATTTGATGGTAGTATATCACAACCATTTGGTATTCACAGTGGTGCTAAACAAGACTGCATCCTGACCCTTGCACTATTCAGAATCTTCTTTGCTCTGCTAGTGAAGCATGTATTTGGTAACGCAAATAAAGGAATCTGGATTCCCACTGGGTCAGATGTCTTGCAGGCTCAAGGACAAAACAAGGATCAGGGAGGTCACTATCAGGGACATACTGTTCGCTGACGATGCTGCAATGAAATCCGTAGTCGGCAGGAACTTCAGAGCTTGATAGATTGCTTTTTCCAGGCTTGCAAAGATCTTGATTTCACAAGAAATCTCAACAAAATGTATGTGCTGTGACAGGAAGTAGATGCCACACCAACCGTTACCATCGATAATTATGAAATGGCAGCTGTTCACAAATCCACATACCTCGGGTCCCTCATCAGCAACAGACTCTCTCTAGACTCAGAAAATTACAGTCGCATTGGCAAAGCTGTTACCACATTTGCTTGTCTCACAATGTGTATTTGAGAAAACCGGAAACTTACAATTAAAACCAAGGCCATAGTTTACAATGCATGTGTCGGCAGCATGCTCCTAAACGATAGTGAAACTTTAGTTACCTATGCTACACAAGAGCAAAGGTATCCCAAAAGATATTTTTTATGGACAGTTGGCAGATGGAAATAGAAGTTGACAACAGCTGAGTTCAATGAAATATGTAAATGGGTCATGGAGGAACTGGATATGTGTCTGACATCCTGGGAAGAGGAAGTTATTAAGAACCACCTCAGACTGGGTGAAAAGAAGTTCTTAGAACATGGAGAAGGGAAATGATAATGCTGCAAGGCAAAAGAAAACCTAAAGCTGAGTAGAGAGTGACCATCCCAAGGTTGTATCATCCTCAAGTCAATCATGACTGAAAGAGGGTACTATGTACTTTGACATGAGAACTGACATTTTGACATAAATAGGCCTTATGAAGGACGGCAAAACGCTAACACAACTGTTCTTACAAACCAAACTAGTCAAATAATATAAATCAATTTCAATCTTTCAGCTCCCTATGGAGCACAGGTCTTCAACAAATCCATGCCAATTCCTCTTGTCCTGAGCCATCAGTTCCAGCTCTTTCCATGAATGTTTTGTTCCCTTTGTGTTTGTCTTGAGCTCTATTCTCTGTGTGTGTTTTGGTCTGTTTCTGCTTAATTTCATCCTCTCAAACATTTTTCACCTTGTTTCAGTCAGGTCCAGGATATCAGTTTTGCAGTTTCTCATCTTCACTGCGCAGCTGCAGCCTTCCCCTGTTCGTACATTGTACAAACATTCTAAATACCAAATTTTGTGGTTTTTGCTGACAGAAACAGACAAGTTCACGATGCAGATTCATTGTGGCTTTCACTGCATCTTGTCATTAGCCATCTTGACAGAGAACCTTCTTCTCTCTTGGATGGTTGAGTTGTATTTCTCTTTTCAGTTGACATGTCCATATTTATTGAAGTTTTTGTAGCTCAAAATGTCTGCAAGATGAGGTAGCCCCCAAGCCCAATCCACCATAGTCACCTCTTACAACTTGCTTGGCATGTTTACAGTGTTTCTATTCTCTGTTGCCCTTTCGGGCCCCGTCAACACTCAGACAAAATGAATATCAGTATGTATTAAAGTACAAGAAAATTCTGAATAGAACATAATAATTTGTGTCAGCAAGGATACTGAGTGTCAGCAAGGATATCAAATGTCAGCTAGGATACTGTGTGTCAGTAAAGATACTGTGTGTCAGCAAGGATTCTGAGTGTGAGCAAGGATACTGTGTGTCAGCAAGGATATCAAATGTCAGCAAGGATACTGAGTGTCAGCAAGGATTCTGAGTGTCAGCAAGGATATCAAATGTCAGCAAGGATACTGTGTGTCAGCAAGGATACTGTGTGTCAGCAAATATATCAAATGTCAGCAAGGATACTGTGTGTCAGCAAATATATCAAATGTCAGCAAGGATACTGTGTGTCAGCAAATATATCAAATGTCAGCAAGGATACTGTGTGTCAGCAAGGATACTGAGTGTCAGCAAGGATATCAAATGTCAGCAAGGATACTGTGTGTCAGCAAATATATCAAATGTCAGCAAGGATACTGTGTGTCAGCAAGGATACTGAGTGTCAGCAAGGATATCAAATGTCAGCAAGGATACTGTGTGTCAGCAAATATATCAAATGTCAGCAAGGATACTGTGTGTCAGCAAATATATCAAATGTCAGCAAGGATACTGAGTGTCAGCAATGATATCAAATGTCAGCAAGGATACTGTGTGTCAGCAAGGATACTGAGTGTCAGCAAGGATACTGTGTGTCAGCAAAGATATCAAATGTCAGCAAGGATACTGTGTGTCAGCAAGGATATCAAATGTCAGAAAGCATACTGTGTGTCAGAAAGCATACTGTGTGTCAGAAGGCATACTGTGTGTCAGCATGGATATCAAATGTCAGCAAGGATTCTGAGTGTCAGCAAGGATATCAAATGTCAGCAAGGATACTGTGTGTCAGCAAGGATACTGAGTGTCAGCAAGGATACTGAGTGTCAGCAAGGATATCAAATGTCAGCAAGGATTCTGAGTGTCAGCAAGGATACTGTGTGTCAGCAAGGATTCTAAGTGTCAGCAAGGATATCAAATGTCAGCAAGGATTCTGAGTGTCAGCAAGGATTCTGACTGTCAGCAAGGATACTGTGTGTCAGCAAGGATACTGTGTGTCAGCATGGATATCAAATGTCAGCAAGGATTCTGAGTGTCAGCAAGGATACTGAGTGTCAGCAAGGATATCAAATGTCAGCAAGGATTCTGAGTGTCAGCAAGGATTCTGAGTGTCAGCAAGGATATCAAATGTCAGCAAGGATTCTGAGTGTCAGCAAGGATTCTGACTGTCAGCAAGGATACTGTGTGTCAGCAAGGAAACTGTGTGTCAGCAAGGATTCTGAGTGTCAGCAAGGATTCTGAGTGTCAGCAAGGATATCAAATGTCAGCAAGGATTCTGAGTGTCAGCAAGGATTCTGACTGTCAGCAAGGATACTGTGTGTCAGCAAGGAAACTGTGTGTCAGCAAGGATTCTGAGTGTCAGCAAGGATTCTGAGTGTCAGCATGGATATCAAATGTCAGCAAGGATACTAAGTGTCAGCAAGGATACTGAGTGTCAGCAAGGATACTGAGTGTCAGCAAGGATTCTGACTGTCAGCAAGGATACTGTCATCAAGGATACTAAATGTCAGCAAAGATACTGAGTGTCAACTATCAACTATTGGTAGCCATCATATCAAACTGTTACTGTGCTTGCAAATATTTGCTTTTCTAACCTGGCTTGTGTTTCAGCCATTGCTTAGCTACTGCCAACTCATAGAACATGTTTTATCTTCATTCAATTATAAAGTTTCTGAATTAGGTGCTTCAAGTTTCTAAGGTGTGTGTCATTGACTGTCAGTTTCAGATTGTGAATTCTATGTACTAGCTAGCCACTATTACAACGGGGATGATCTACAACATCACCTCACCTCCCTCAATTCCACCTGTCAAAAATGACATGAAGATCAACATAGAAAAGACTGTCTGTTAAAATAACCCGTTAATATGGGAAGCAACGCTTCTACAGCAATCACAAAAATCTCCAGCGGGTTCAAGAGTTGAAGTACCTGGCAAGTGTTTTCACTGATGATGGTAGAGGGGACAGAGAGATAGCACATCGTATTCAGAAAGCAAGCAATGTCCACTACCAAATTGCACCGATTCTAAAACATCCTGGAGTGCAACTTTTAACAAAGAGGAGGTTGATCAACACGCTTTTTATTCCTACTTTGTGTTACCAGTGTCAATCATGGTCCTTATTGGAATGTCACAAGAGTAAAATTCAGAGTTGTGAGATGCGATGTGTGCGAAGTGCAGTTAGCAAGTCCATCCGAGACTGTTTCCGAAACACCACGTTGAGGCAGATGTTAGGAACGAATACAGTAAATGCCTACATTGAAGCCCAACAAACCAAGTGGTTTGGCCACTTGGTTCAGATGAGTTATGACCAACCAGCAGCAAAAGTCTATCACATGATAGTATCAGGTCCTCGTGCAAGAGGCCGCCTTCGTCGCAGATGGATAGAAGGTGTGTCTGAAACACTCAGCAGGTTCCACTTGACAACCACACAAAATTCTCACCTGGCTAAGCAAGAGATCTACATATCCTGCCTCTCTACGATGCCGCCGCATGGCAAGAGCAGCAGGACAAAAGAAGAAGAAAAGAAGCTAGCCACTTCAGATTATTTCATTGCTGCCACAATGGGATCATTTGTCATCTGTGTGTCCTTTGTTCTTTATAATAACACTTGCAATAAAATGTGCAGCGTTAGATACAAATATTATTTATATGCTAGCTCCAGTTTACACTGTGTATTATAATGAAATTTTACCATCTCATAAAATATGGATCTGCTATTTAACAAAATAATGAATGTGCCGCCAGTGTTTCTTATGATATGAATTATTGTTTCTGTAAAATATGTTGCATAACTTAGACCTGTTTCACTGTATAGATAAGTATTTACTTTCTACATCATTGTGTTGCTAACATATCTTATAGTGTACAGGTAATTCCGCATCAGTCCAGGTTGTGTATTTCAACAGTTAGTCAAATCGTGTGTAATGTAATGTTTATCGAATGAGTAAATTACCATATTTACATTCATATATTCAAATCTATCTAAATTACATACTGGAATGGAGGAGGCAGAATGACAAAGCGGTTAGTGGAACAGTCCACAATCCAAACTTGCTTATGTTGGGATTTATGAAACAGTAAGGTCATGCCCCAAGGTCATGTGTAAACCAACTTAAAAATGTGTGCTGAAGTGATGCACTGGACAGTTAGGAACAACACACAGTACAACCCAATCCACATTAACAAACAAGGTGAGCAAGAACATGGTGAGGGAGGTTGGCAGACATTTGTCTAAACAACACAACATGTTTGAAAAAATAGATATCCGGGGAGCAAAAATTGAGGACATAGAGGGGAGAATAAAGAGGATAGATGACAGAATAAAAAGTCATGTTGTAGTGTTGGTAGGAACTAATAATGCAAAGAGAGATTGTACCAAAATAATTATGAATAAATACAAAAGTCTTATGGAAACACTTAAGGAAAAAAAGTTAAGAAAGGTCACAATGATGGGCATTTTAGATAGAGCAGATGCGTCCAGCCTATCTAGATAGCAAGATAATAGGTATCAACCTTAGGTTACAGGTGATGTGTGTAGACATGGGAATGGAATTTATTGATGTGAAAGTAGACAAAAGTAAAATGTTAGACAAGACAGGTTTACATCTAAATGAGATAGGACAACATATTGTAGCAGAGTATATGTTTAATCATTGTGTTAACAATTTAAACTAGTAAGGCCTATGAAGTATGAGACTAAAGATAGGTCTACAATAGGGTGCTATAGAGGATGTAGTCAAAGGGGAGAGTTGGTGTCAGGGAAGTGTGAAATAAATAGTGGAAAAGCAAAAATTAAAATGATAAAGCAAAAGGGGGAAAAACAACAAAATTGAAAACTAAAATGTTTTTATGCAAATGTGGGAAGCATGGGAAAAACCAGATATAATAGGGTTAACAGAATCATGGGCATATGAAGACATTGCAGATAGTGAACTTGAAATAGAGGAATATACAATGTTAAGGAAAGATAGGGTAGTTGGAGACAAGGCTAAGGGAGCTGGCGTTTTATTACACTGTACAAATTCAGTTAATATAACGATCAAAGATGATTTATCATGTGGTAACAAAAATTAAAGTGTTTGGGGAGAAATAGAAAGTGGGGGTGAAAAAACAGTGATTAGAGTGTGCTATAGATGTCCATCAAGTCAAAAAGAGGAAGATGAGGAGCTGATTAGTAGCATAGCAAAGGCAAGTGAAGGGAAATTATTATTAATGGGAGATTTCAACTTTCCAGAAATAAAATGGGATGTGGCAGAAGCACTTGTAGAGTCAAAACCTTTTGTTAAGTGTATAACTGACAATTTTTTAATTCAACATGTAGAAGCAGCCACCAGAGGCAAAAACACACTCGACCTAGTTTTTACTACAGAGGAAAATATGATTGAAAATGTTACCATTGGGGAAATGTTTGGCTCAAGTGACCATCAAATCATCCGTTAGGATCTTATTGCAGGGAAAGAAGTAAACATAAACACGCAAACATACGACTACTCTAAGGCAGATGTCAAGAGGATGAAAGAGGCAGCGAGCCACATAATCTGGAAAGATATTGTTGGAGGAACAGATGTTGAACAGGAGTGGGAGAGTTTTAAAACAATTCTAGAAGCGCTAAAAGAGGAATGTGTTCCATGTAGGGAGGTAAACACTAAGCGTAAAAAGTGGATAACTAGATTTGTAGTTAAATATAGAAGAGCTAAAAATAAAGCATGGAAAAAAATATATAGAGACAGGTAAATCAAAAGAAACATATTTAAAATATTTGGACAAATAGAACAAAGCTCAGAAAGTGAATAAAACAGCAAAATAGACTTTAAAAAAAAAACTTGCTCAGAGGATCAAGACTGATAGTAAAAGTTTCTTTTCTTATGTTAGAAATAAACAAAGAACGAAAGACAAAGTAGGTCCTCTCATAGACAGTACAGGGAAAATAAGTGAGAATAGGGAGGCAGCTAATCTACTCAATCAGTACTTTGGCACATTCTACACAAAAAGAGGACTGCTCCAAGATACCAGAGCCTATAGATATTGTTCACAGAGAAATGGATACAGCGGGATTAAGATCAATCTGTATTACAGAGGAAATGGTTTTTTTTTTAATTGGAGGGGTTGATAAGTGGATAAATGTCCAGGTCAAGATGGTATTCATCCAAGATTGCTCTTTGAAACGAGAGACCAACTAACAAAACCATTGGCTATAATATGTTCTCAATCACTTGCAAAAGGGATTGTTTCACAGGATTGGAAAGATGCAGGAGTGATCCCCTTATTCAAAAAGGGCAAAAAATCAGATCCAGCAAATTATAGACTGGTGAGTTTAACGAGCATAGGCTGTAAATTGTTAGAGTCAATAATCAAAGAAAAAATTGTAATGCATTTAGACAAATGTAATCTAATCAGAAATAGTCAGCATGGGTTTACAAGAGAGAGATCATGCTTAACAAATCTATTGAAATTTATGGAGGTGGTTATAAAATGATAGATAAAGGGGAGCCAGTGGATGTTATTTATCTAGATTTTGCAAAGGTCTTTGATAGAGTACCTCATCAAAGATTATTTTGAAGTTAAAATCACATGGAATAAGTAGGGAAGTTGCCAAATGGATTGAAAATTGGTTAACGGAAAGAAGGCAGAGGGTGGGCATAAATAATGAGTACTCTGAGTTGTGTGAAGTAAAAAGTGGTGTGCCACAGGGCTCGGTTTTGGGACCAATTTTGTTCTCGATATATATAAATGATTTGAACATTGAGATCCATGATTACAAAATTTGCTGATGACACAAAACTATGCAGTAGTGTCTCATCTAAAGCGGAAGTGGATATATTGAGGTCGGATTTAGATAAAAATCGAGAATGATCTGTAAGCTGGAAAATGGAGTTTCTTCTTCTTCTTCTTCGTACGCAGTCAGACAGTAACCATTATTTTTTCGAAAAAAGCGGCGGTCATCCTGAGGCTGTCGACACTGCCATAGAGCTTCTCTTGTGGTTCCACTGGTGATGGCCACATCTGCTCTCTCTGATCCTCGTATGTCGGGCAGTTCTGCAGCAAATGCTCAGCGGTCATTTTCTCGGTACCACACGGGCATTCGTCGGTACCACCTATCTTCAATTTGTTGAATAGGTGGTACCTCAGTCTATTGTGGCCAGTGCGAAGTCTGAAGACAACGACCTGCTCTCTTCTGTTCAACTGGTAATAGGCATCGTTTTTGGTGTAGCCGGTATGTTCAGTTTCCCATTTGGTCATGTATCTGGCTTTTATAAGCCGTTTTGACTCTTCGTACGTCATACTAGTATCTGTTTGTGGTAGTCTTGCACCTTTTTTTGCCAGTCTGTCTGCCTCCTCGTTGCCTTGGATGTTGCAGTGTGATGGGACCCACTGTACCACTACCCTTTTTGGTGCGGACTGATGGCATAGTTGACAGAGTGCTGCTCTTAAGTCATTAAGCTCAGTGTTTTTCTGGCTTTTTAGCGCTGTGACTACAGCCAGAGCATCTGTAAGCAGGACTATATGGCTTTCATTTTCTTTATGTGTCACCATTTCTTCCACTGCCGCCCTCAGTGCCTCTGCCTCCGCTCTGAAATTGCTTGTGTACTTACCAGTAGCAAATGACAGTGTTATTTGTCTGCCATTTGGTAGGTTCAGGAATGCTCCTGCCCCTCCGTTCTGTGTAGTGTCTGTTACAGAGCCGTCGGTGTATGCATGGGTCCAGTCCATGCTTTGGTAGTTTTTCGATATAAAGCTTAGGGTAGTATCTCTCCTTTCTTTTTCAGTCTGGCAGTTTTTGTTTCCAATACCTGGTATATTTTCTACCACCTCTGGAAATATATCCTGCCTCCAGGTAGGTTTTCGTACAGTAGGGATGGGCTTTGGTGTGGTTAGTGCGTTCATATGGTCTTCGTGCATCTTTGCTTTGGCTATTTCTGTAAAGTTTCTTCGCTTTAGCTTCCCAATTCCGAAATTGTTTAGTCTCTGGTGCATTGGGTGGTCAGTCAGTCTTCGGAGTTTCTCTGACTGCAGCTGGGCTCTGCAGTCTCTTCTATCGGTCATGGGTTGCAGCTTTGTAATCTTTTCAAGTTCTACAATTGGCGTTGACTTCATGCCTCCTGTTATAACTCTCATGGCTTGGTTTTGAAGTTTGTTAACTTTATCGAAGTTCGCCTTTGCTGCTGTTGTCCATGCCGAAATGCCATACTCGAGAACTGGTCTCACTCTTCCAGTGTACAGTTTCTTTAGTATACTTTCGTCTGCTCCCCAGCTTGTGCCAGCTAGTTTCCTCATGATTGCCATTCTTTCTCTGGCTCTCATTCGATTTCTCTCGATCTGACTTTTCCATGTCATGCGCCGATCAAATGTGACTCCGAGATAGTTTGGGTTGTCGTTTGGCTGCAGCAATTTGCCATTTAGACTTAATTTGGTGTTTTGTGGTTTGATTGAAAGCGAGAATATTGTACATGTGGTTTTCTCCTCGTTTATTTTGACCAGCCATGAGTTCGCCCACTCTTCCAGCGATGTTAGGGCCTGCTGCATCCGATTTCTTGCTATGGTGAGATTCTTTTCAGAGGTCCACATAGCCAGATCGTCTGCAAACATTGAGCTATGGACTCTTCTTTGTATATTCTCTGTAATGTCGTTTATATACACCAGGAAGAGTGTGGGTGACAGTACTCCCCCTTGGGGTACTCCCTGATCGAGTGTCACCTTTTTGCTCATCTGCCCTTGTACTTGGACTTTGGCCGTTCTTTGTTTGAGGTAGTGGTTGATCCACTTGTACATTCTCCCACAAACTTCACTTCTCCTTAGCTTGACTCTAAGTCCATCTTTCCAGACTTTGTCGAATGCCTTTTCCAGGTCCACCCAAACCGCTACTGTGTGTTTCTGTGCCTGGTAGGCATCTTCTATTTCCTGGGCTATGAGGATGACCTGGTCCTCATTGGATCTGTGCTGTCTAAAGCGGGTTTGCTGTGGAGTTAGTATTCGTTTTTCTTCCAGATGCCACATCAGTCTGGTGTTTATCATACGTTCCATCAGTTTGCCGACACAGCTCAGTAGGCTGATAGGCCTGTATCCATTCGGATCTGTTTTGTCCTTTCCTTTCGAAAATGGAGTTTAATGTAGATAAATGTACAGTCATTCACATGGGTAGATCTAATATGGAACATAATTACAGAATGGGAGAGAACAAACTGTATAAAACATTAGTTGGACTTAGATTGGAGTATGAGATCAAGATGCTGAGCAGCGCATGAGCTGCAATGGTCAGCGACCCATAGCTGACTGCTAGCGTCAGGGCCAGCGAACCATAGCTGCCAAGAATGGTCTGTAAGCTGGCAAATGGAGTGTAATGTAGATAAATGTACAGTCATCCACGTGGGTAGATCCAACATGGAACATATTTACAGAATCGGAGAGAACTATATTAGAAACATAGACAAGGAAAGGGACCTAGTAGTTATAATAGATCAGACAGGTAAGATGAGTGAGCAAGTTCATGCAGTAGTGAAAAAGGCAAATGCAATGTTAGGTATGATAAACAGAAATATTAAACATAGGAGCAAGGAAGTGATAGTCAAACTGATAGGCCTAGATTGGAGTACTGTGTACAGGTGTGGAGTTCTTATCATAGAGGGAATATAAATATGCTGGAAAGAATACAAAAAAGAGCGACAAAGCTGATAGTGGGATTCCAGAATTACAGTTATGAGGAAAGACTCCGAAAAACCGGCATGCAGTGTCTAAAAGAGAGAAGAATTCAAGGTGACTTATACAGGTTTATAAGATGATCAGAGGAATGAATAAATAGCTACAAATTAACTAAAGAGAGGTCCATATTAGATATTAGGAAATATTTTTTTAGTCAGAGAATGGTGAATGCTAGGAATAAATTACCACAGGAGGTAGTGGAGGCAGGGACAATTAATGCATTTAAGAATAAATTGGATGCGCATAGCTTTTAGAGCAAGGTAATGGAAATGAGGCAATGTAACCTGAGAAAACAATCCCCCCAACACCAACAAATATAGAGGATAACCAACTGATAACGAAGGAAGAGGTAATTGCAGCGGTAAAGACATTGAGAAGAGGGAAGGCGGGCGGCGTGGACGATATACCAGCAGAGCTCTTACAAGCAGGTGGAGAGGTAGTGGTGGAAGGCCTGACACACATCTGTAACAAAATATGGGCGACAGGAAACTGGCCGAACTTATGGACGAAATCAATAGTTATACCGCTACATAAGTCTGGAAACCTAAAGCTGTGCCAAAATTAAATAACAATAAGCCTCATCAGCCACCCTAGTAATGTCATACTTAGATTAATCCTCGACCGATTGAAACCCCAAGCAGAGAACATCATTGCCGAGGAGCAAGCAGGGTTCAGGCAGGGAAGAAGAACTACAGAACAGATATTTAATTTAAGGCTGCTAAGCGAGAAATATTTAGAACAGCAGCAAACACTGTATCATGTGTTTGTGGATTTTAAGAAGGCGTTTGATAGGGTATGGCATAAAGCGCTTTGGGCAACCATGAGGATGTATAATATCAACGGAAATATTATAATGGTCCTTGAACACCTGTATAACAAGGCGTCTAGCGCAGTTCTTGTGAATGGGAGGCGAGGGGACTGATTTCACACATCAGTTGGTCTGAGACAGGGGTGTACACTCTCTCTACTCTTTTCAATATATTCCTTTAAGGAATTATGAGTGAGGTCACGTTGGTACTGTCAAGATAGGGGGCCGAACGATTACCAACCTTTGTTTTGCAGATGATGTCGGCGGATTGGCGGGTTCAGAAGCAGAACTCCAGAAATGGGTCAGAAGGCTCGATGAAACAGCTCTTTACTATGGTATCGAGATAAATGGTGGAAAGACAAAATTAATGACCAACAACGCCATGCCTTCAACAGCAGGATAAAAGCTAACGGTCAGGAACTCGAAGTGGTTGACCGTTTTAAATATCTTGGGTCGATTGTCAGTAATGAAGGATCAAAATGTGAGGTGTTGGCCAAAATAGCACAGACAATAGTAGCGCTTGCAAAATCTGGCAAGATAAACGGTTAGCGCTATGCACGAAAATCAGATTAATGCGTACACTGGTCCTGTCAATATTCCTCTGTGCGTGTGAGACATGGACAGTTACAGCTGACCTTCAACGAAGGATACAGGCCTTGGAAATGAGATGTTTCCGAAAACTTTTAAACGTCACGTACAAAGATCGAGTTACAAATGAGGAAATACAAGATAGAATTACAACAGCAATAGTGCCTTTCGAAGACCTCTTGGCAACTGTCAAAAGAAGAAAACTCACTTGGTACGGTCACATATCGGTCACATATCGAGATCAAATAGTCTTGCAAGGGGACGGAGTGGCCTGGTGGTTAAGTGGCACGACTCACAATCCGAAGGTGCTGGGTTCGATCCCCATCACAGCACAGGCCGTTACCCTGGGTAAGCAAACCCTTATAAAATGCAGGAGGAAGTAGACCCTTACATAAAATGCATGCTGAAGTCGGATGCACTGGGCCGACAGGCGCAAAATAAAAACCACAGTGCAACGCACACCCCCTTGGGGATTAGAGATATAAGGGGAACGCAAAAAAAAATGGTCTTCCAAACACAATCCTCCACGGAAAGGTGCATGGCAGACGACGAAGAGGCCGGCCCAAAAAGAGATGGGAGGACAACATAAAAGAATATACCAGTTTCCGACCAGAAGAGTCACAGGCAGCTGCATCTGACAGAGAGTGGTGGCGTGGAGTTGTGAGGATGTCTTCATGTGTGCCCCAACAACCTCACCGGTTACGGGATGACCTGACCTGACCTGAATGTAAATGAAACTGGTTGTATACAGACTCTTCAGAGTCTTCTAAACCAGTTTAAAGAAGTTAAGTTAAGAACAGAAAAACATGAATTGATTATTTGAGACAATAAAGGATTTACTATTTATTCATATGAGACATTCTTTTATTATAACATAACAATAAATAACAAAACATGCATGCATACAGATGCATATTCATATGAATGGCACTTTGTTTTTGCCTGACAGAAAAAGGCATGTCCCATGGAAGCATAACCTTCACTGTGTGCTCCATGAAGTGAGTATCTTCTATCTCTGTAACTTCTTGTTCTGAAATAGAAACTGCTTCTCATCTAACTGTTCAGTATTTGTGTCTTTGTTATGTTACTGAAGTACTTTAGTAGAATGTAAGTGAAAATAATGCTTTGAATATATGTCATTTATGTTTATCATGTTAGAATTGAGCATGTATTTATAAATGCAATCAAAGCAAAGAGAGAACATTTGATGCTTGTTAAAACAATAAAGTTTTTGTATGATATAATGAGCTGGTGTGTGCCAGGATATATAATGAGCTGGTGTTGTGTGTCAGGATATATAATGAGCTGGTGTGTGCCAGGATATATAATGATGAGCTGTGTTGTGTGTCAGGATATATAATGAGCTGGTGTGTGCCAGGATATATAATGATGAGCTGTGTTGTGTGTCAGGATATACAATGAACTGGTGTTGTGTATCAGGATATATAATGATCTGTTGTTGTGTGTCAGGATATATAATGAGCTGGTGTTGTGTGTCAGGATATATAATGAGCTGGTGTTGTGTGTCAGGATATATAATGAGCTGGTGTTGTGTGTCAGGATATATAATGAGCTGGTGTTGTGTGTCAGGATATATAATGAGCTGGTGTTGTGTGTCAGGATATATAATGAGCTGGTGTTGTGTGTCAGGATATATAATGAGCTAGTGTTGTGACTCATATATCGTCTTTTTTTTTTGTACGCTGGTTACAGCGATATACATTGCACTGTTTTGTTAAGCCTGTGGCCCAATGCATCCGATTTCAACAGGCGTTTCTGTAGGGATGCCCTTCTTAGCCTTTGGCTGTCCACAGCCCATCTGCAAGGCAGCAGTTGTTTGTGGTCAGAGTAGGTCTCTCTTAGGGAAGTTGTCTTGCAGGACTATCGAGTCTTCCCCACTCGTGTCTATAGGGTGTGGTAATGATGATATGATATGATGGACTATGTACTAGTTTGTACTATTCCGGAAGAGAGGCAGTCCAGTGTGTCTGTGTCCCAGGATTGTCACGTCCTGCCAAAAACGTAGCATATGTATGTGAGTGAGGTATCTCCTTGCACCCGTTATTTTCTCGGCTCCTCTGCAGTGATGGCACGCCTAGCATTCCCCGCCACCTTGGAGGTTGTCACAATAGGGCAGAGGTGCAATGTCCGCTGGCCTGCATCTCTTCTGCGTCCATTGGGATGACTGATAGCAGAGGTAAAGAATGAAGCAGGAGTGCATTTGACCAGGGGACAAGCCTGGCCATGGCACGGAGATGTTGTTCGCCTGGTGTGTGGACATATCTCATGATCAAGAGCTGAGTCTCAACAGTTCTCAGTGAGGTGGCTGCTCTACTGCTTTCGACACCCCGACCGAGAATTAAGTCTTCTACTAATGGTTTCACACCTCAACGCCGTATGGGGTGAATATCGAGCAGCTCCCCGCCCGCTTTGATCGGCGGAACGGCAGAGACCTCTTTCTGCGGCTCGACCAGGTCGGGCTGAGACGCGAGCCCCGGGTTCCAACCATATCATTGCCTCCCGTCGCAGTGGTGCTGGGATTCAGGGCGGGATTCCGACTTAGAGGCGTTCCTCTCGGATTGAGCAAGATTACCGTAGCAACGCCCTGTCATTAGTAGGGTAAAACTGACCTGTCTTCCGAAGGTCTACTACCAGCACCCGTTCCCTATTAGACCCAACGAATCGAGAGAGAGCTATTTGAATGACCAAGTGTCTGAACTCTGCGATTACTCTCGGATTGAGCAGGATTACCGTAGCAACGCCCTGTCATTAGTAGGGTAAAACTGACCTGTCTTCCGAAGGTCTACTACCAGCACCCGTTCCCTATTAGACCCAACGAATCGAGAGAGAGCTATTTGAATGACCAAGTGTCTGAACTCTGCGATTACTCTCGGATTGAGCAGGATTACCGTAGCAACGCCCTGTCATTAGTAGGGTAAAACTGACCCGTCTTCCGAGGGTCTAATTCAAGCACACGTTCCCTATTAGACCCAACGAAAATGCTCTCGGCTTGTCAATCATTTCAGTGTTGGCGTGTTGAGTCAAATTAAGCCGTAGGCTCCACTCCTGGTGGTGCCCTTCTGTCAATTCCTTTAAGTTTCAGCTTTGCAACCATACTTCTTGATTAATGAAAACATTCTTGACAAATGCTTTCGCAGTAGCTCGTCTTGCGGCGATCCAAGAATTTCACCTGTAACGCCGCAATAAGAATGCCCCCGTTTGTCCCTGTTAATCATTACCTCCAGTTCCGAAAACCAACAAAATAAAACCGAGGTCCTATTCCATTATTCCATGCACCATTATTCGGACAGCCGAGGCCTGCTTTGAACACTCTAATTTTTTCAAAGTAAACGCGCCGGCCAGCCGGGACGCTCAGCGAAGAGCACCTGCGGGAGAGAGCCGGCAGACGGTAGGGCAGTGAACCGGCACGAGCCGGACCGCCCGCCTGCGCCTGAGATCCAACTACGAGCTTTTTAACTGCAACAACTTTAATATACTCTATTGGAGCTGGAATTACCGCGGCTGCTGGCACCAGACTTGCCCTCCAATAGATCCTCGTTAAAGGGTTTAAAGTGTACTCATTCCAAAGAGTCATCGAAAGAGTCCCGTATTGTTATTTTTCGTCACTACCTCCCCGTGCCGGGAGTGGGTAAGTTGCGTGCCTGCTGCCTTCCTTGGATGTGGTAACCGTTTCTCATGCTCCCTCTCCCTCTCCGGAATCGAACCCTGATTCTCCGTTACCCGTTACAAACATGGTAGGCATGTCACGTACCATCGACATTTGATAGGGCAGACATTTGAAAGATGCGTCGCCGGCACATGAGGCCATGCGATCAGCACAAAGTTATCCAGAGTGACCAGTGGGGACGCCGCAACCCCGCGAGGGGAAACGACGATTGGTTTTGAACTAATAAAAGCGCTCTTTCCGGGACGGTCGGAGCTCGGTAAGCATGTATTAGCTCTAGAATTGCCACAGGTATCCAAGTAGGATCGTGTCATCTAAAGAACCTCGACTGATTTAATGAGCCATTCGCGGTTTCACCGTGAGACAGTGTGAACTTAGACATGTATGGCTTAATCTTTGAGACAAGCATATGACTACTGACAGGATCAACCAGATATATGTTGGAGACGGACGAACCACATACACCGGTCGGCGATGGATGGGTGTGTGAAAAGCCTCACGAGTACGGCCGCAGGGACCGACTGACGGTTGTTCCGTCCCTCACTCCGTCGACCTAGGACCGCCTAGCAGGGGCCCGTACACACACCAACCGACCAACTGGGCTCGCTCGGGGAGGGATGGTAGCGCTCTGTGCAGAACGGATCCCAACGGCCCCGGCGATGATTTTCACTCGGACTGGAGACGATTTTTGCCTGCCGGCCTGCCCTTCTCCGACCGGTTGGTCAGGCGAGGACAGGGCCTTTAGGCACGATTCCTGCTTTCCATTTGCCGGTCCAAAGCTCATTGCGAAAGAAAGACCACAAGCGAGACGAACTATCGAGATTGGCTATACACGCTAGCCTTCGACCAACCACGCGGACTGACAAAGCTTCTCGATACGGACTACAGTAACGCACCCTTACCAGCGGTACGACTCCACCAAATTGGTCCTGCTAGAGTGCAGGGGAGAGGCGGGCGAGCTTGGTAGGCAAGTCCGTGCTCTCACTCCGCCTGGCGGGACTGAGATCGCTGTACGAACACTGGATGCGAGCCAATCGAGCCACCAAGAGACTAGCCCCAGATTGACTCATATATAAAATGAGCTGCTGTTGTGCCAGAATATAAAATGAGCTGGTGTTGTGACTCAGATATAAAATGAGCTGGTGTTGTGACTCAGATATAAAATGAGCTGGTGTTGTGCCAGAATATAAAATGAGCTGGTGTTGTGACTCAGATATAAAATGAGCTGGTGTTGTGCCAGAATATAAAATGAGCTTGTGTGTTGACTCAGATATAAAATGAGCTGGTGTTGTGACTCAGATATAAAATGAGCTGGTGTTGTGACTCAGATATCTTCTTCTTCTTCATCGTACGCAGTCAGACAGTTACCATTATTTTTTCGAAAAAAGCAGCCGTCATCCTGAGGCTGTCGACACTGCCATAGAGCTTGTCTAGTGTTGCTACTGGTGATGGCCACATCTGCTCTCTCTGATCCTCGTATGTCGGGCAGTTCTGCAGCAAATGCTCAGCGGTCATTTTCTCGGTACCACACGGGCATTCGTCGGTACCACCTATCTTCAATTTGTTGAATAGGTGGTACCTCAGTCTATTGTGGCCAGTGCGAAGTCTGAAGACAACGACCTGCTCTCTTCTGTTCAACTGGTAATAGGCATCGTTTTTGGTGTAGCCGGTATGTTCAGTTTCCCATTTGGTCATGTATCTGGCTTTTATAAGCCGTTTTGACTCTTCGTACGTCATACTAGTATCTGTTTGTGGTAGTCTTGCACCTTTTTTTGCCAGTCTGTCTGCCTCCTCGTTGCCTTGGATGTTGCAGTGTGATGGGACCCACTGTACCACTACCCTTTTTGGTGCGGACTGATGGCATAGTTGACAGAGTGCTGCTCTTAAGTCATTAAGCTCAGTGTTTTTCTGGCTTTTTAGCGCTGTGACTACAGCCAGAGCATCTGTAAGCAGGACTATATGGCTTTCATTTTCTTTATGTGTCACCATTTCTTCCACTGCCGCCCTCAGTGCCTCTGCCTCCGCTCTGAAATTGCTTGTGTACTTACCAGTAGCAAATGACAGTGTTATTTGTCTGCCATTTGGTAGGTTCAGGAATGCTCCTGCCCCTCCGTTCTGTGTAGTGTCTGTTACAGAGCCGTCGGTGTATGCATGGGTCCAGTCCATGCTTTGGTAGTTTTTCGATATAAAGCTTAGGGTAGTATCTCTCCTTTCTTTTTCAGTCTGGCAGTTTTTGTTTCCAATACCTGGTATATTTTCTACCACCTCTGGAAATATATCCTGCCTCCAGGTAGGTTTTCGTACAGTAGGGATGGGCTTTGGTGTGGTTAGTGCGTTCATATGGTCTTCGTGCATCTTTGCTTTGGCTATTTCTGTAAAGTTTCTTCGCTTTAGCTTCCCAATTCCGAAATTGTTTAGTCTCTGGTGCATTGGGTGGTCAGTCAGTCTTCGGAGTTTCTCTGACTGCAGCTGGGCTCTGCAGTCTCTTCTATCGGTCATGGGTTGCAGCTTTGTAATCTTTTCAAGTTCTACAATTGGCGTTGACTTCATGCCTCCTGTTATAACTCTCATGGCTTGGTTTTGAAGTTTGTTAACTTTATCGAAGTTCGCCTTTGCTGCTGTTGTCCATGCCGAAATGCCATACTCGAGAACTGGTCTCACTCTTCCAGTGTACAGTTTCTTTAGTATGCTTTCGTCTGCTCCCCAGCTTGTGCCAGCAAGTTTCCTCATGATTGCCATTCTTTCTCTGGCTCTCATTCGGTTTCTCTCGATCTGACTTTTCCATGTCATGCGCCAATCAAATATGACTCCCAGATAGTTTGGGTTGTCGTTTCGCTGAAGGTATTTGCCGTTTAGACTTAATTTGGTGTTTTGTGGTTTTGATAGCGAGAATATTGTACATGTGGTTTTCTCCTCGTTTATTTTGACCAGCCATGAGTTTGCCCACTCTTCCAGCGATGTTAGGGCCTGCTGCATCCGATTTCTTGCTATGGTGAGATTCTTTTCAGAGGTCCACATAGCCAGATCGTCTGCAAACATTGAGCTATGAACTCTTCTTGGTATATTCTCTATAATATCATTTATATACACCAGGAAGAGTGTGGGTGACAGTACTCCCCCTTGGGGTACTCCCCGCTCAAGTGTCACCTTTTTGCTCATCTGCCCTTGTACTTGGACTCTGGCCGTTCTGTTTTTGAGGTAGTGGTTGATCCACTTGTACATTTTCCCACAAACATCACTTCTTCTTAGCTTGACTCTAAGTCCATCTTTCCAGACTTTGTCAAATGCCTTTTCCAGATCCACCCAGACCGCCACTGTGTGTTTCTGTTCCTGGTAGGCATCTTCTATTTCCTGGGCTATCTTCTTCGTACGCAAGCTATGAGGATGACCTGATCCTCAGTGGATCTGTGCTGTCTAAAGCCTGCTTGCTGTGGAATTAGTATGCATTTTTCTTCCAGATGCCACATCAGTCTGGTGTTTATCATACGTTTCATCAGTTTGCCGACACAGCTCAGTAGGCTGATAGGCCTGTATCCATTTGGATCTGTTTTGTCTTTTCCTTTCTTTGGTACTGGTACAAGTACTGCGTCTTTCCATGCCTGGGGTACAATACCCCTTTTCCAGCTTTGGTTCAGGACTGATAGCAGTTTCCTCTTTGCTGTTTGGCCCAGCCCCATCAGCATTTCGTTTGTTATCCCGTCTTTTCCGGGAGATTTCCTTTTCTTTAATGTTCTCATGGCCTCTTCCATTTCGCTCATTTGACTCAGATATAAAATGAGCTGGTGTGACTCAGATATAAAATGAGCTGGTGTTGTGTGCCGAGATATAAAATGAGCTGGTGCTGAGGATTCAAATATAAAATGAGCTGGTATTGTGTATCAGGATATAAAATTGGCTTGCCTTGGTTTTTACAACCATCGGACTATATTTTCTAAGCCTGACTTAATTTCAAGAAGGTATCGTGTCCTGCATGTTGGCTATTTTAAAATCAAATTACGCTTGCGTTATAATTCTGGCAAAACTAACAACTGTCTATACTGAGACACGATTGGTCTGGCAAGACTAAATCTGTCACACTAACTCTTCTTCAAATAAACTCAGACATTGTTTCATGAAATAAAATCTGTGCAAAGCAATGACATCCCAGGCTGCTGGTAATGAAGTGTACTGCTGAGAACATCAACATAATACAACTAAAGATTTCAGGCATACAAAAATAGAAGGAAGAACTACTCAAAACCCTACATAACAACAAAGTCAACATTGTGGAACTCCAGGAAACCATCCCAACCAAAAATCAAATTAACATCACAGGATAGATTCAGTACCTATGTGAATGCAAGAACTGTCAAGGGCTTATAATAGTCATAAGAGATGACATTGAAGCAGAGATATGAAATGTCTCCAATGGTACTGACATTGACATGTAAGAGGTCCTCTACTGGAGGAATGGAAACAAATATACTATATATAATATTTACCAGGAAACATCTACAGGAAACATTAACTTTGAAGACATTACATATTTTTTTTCTAAAGTAATAGCTGGAGATTTTAACGCCCACTTACCGCTGTGGCAGAGTTCGAGTTGTGCTGAGGGTTGTTATCTAGAATTTTACAACATGTATCCACACCACGACACGATTACACAAAGTAGGTAACAGTAAACACTCTCCATGTAAAATGGTGTATATTTAATAACAAATAATTGACAGAAACAATATTATTATAGAGAACAAAATACATCTGAACTAAATGATCATATATTATTTATATTAATATAAATATTAACTACAGCAAAGGTTTTAAGCACATGCTTTTGAATATTTCCCCCAAGCTCATTCAACCCAGTTCTAGCCGCTACACTCCCCTCCCCTTATCTGCACACTCAACACACTCTCACAAACTCTTCACAATCAGAGTCTGTACTCTCCCGTTTTGTGCACCCACTCAAACTCAAATCCCTTCAAACAGGTGATCTGTACATTCACAAACACTTCCCATTCACATTTACTATCAGATCAATTACCGTCTGGTGATCTGTGCATTTACAAATACTTCGATCACGTCCTTCTAATCGGAATCAAGTATTCACTTATAGTCACACACTCGGTCGATCTGTGCAAACACATACTTCAGAACACACATCGTTCACTCGGTGTCCTGCACAATATTACAGACATTCAGATCTCTTCTACTCACAGGGTGTCCAGCACACACACTTATAGACCGACTGGCCAAGACTCTAAGGCATATGCTGGTTCAGTCACCCTGCAACTCATTCTATCTCTCACAAACACCTAGTCAGCCTGCTAGCTACTAGCTTATCAACTGCTCTCTAGTCAATGTGCTAGCTAGTCTTTCTTCTTCTTCTTCTTCTTCTTCTTCGTTCGTTCTCAATCTCCCGCTACCAAACCCTGAAAGGGCTTAACTAGCAGAATGTAGTCCAGAGAACGGAATGCGTTGTGTCGTAGTTTACAGCTTGACTGCGATATTTGCACCTTTCGGTCCAACACATCCGACTTCAGCAAGCATTTTTTGAGTACCGGGTTAGCATTCCCTCTTCGATCCCTTCTCCTTAGCCAGTCTGCCCTGCTGCAGCCTGTTATCCAGGATCACCGCGTGGAGGTGTAGAAGGGTTCGCTTGCCCTGGCGCTAGCAGTCAGCTTTGGGTCGCTGACCACTGCAGCTCATGTGCTGCTCAGCATCTTGATCCCGCTAGTCTTTCATTCTATCTCTCTTCCGGCCAGTCTCCCGAGTTCCTCATTGTCGAGTATTATATAGTCTCAAACAACTTCATGGCTGTCCAATGGTCTTCTTTTGGTTGTCTGAATTAGCCATCACCTAGTTTGGATCTTTTTTTTTTTTTTTTTTTTTTTTTTCTTTTTTTTTTGCGTTCGCCTTATTTCTCTAATCCCCAAGGCGGTGTGCGTTGCACTGCGTTTTTATTTTGCGCCTGTCGGCCCAGTGCATCCGACTTCAGCATGCATTTTATGTAAGGGTCTGCTTCCTCCTGCATTTTCTAAGGGTTTGCTTCCCCGGGGAAACGGCCGGTGCTGTGATGGGGATCGAACCCAGCACCTTCTGGTTGTGAGCCGTGTCACTTAACCACTAGGCCACGCCGTCCCCCTAGTTTGGATCTACCTCCAACTAGTTGTTATTGGATGAATCACTCAGAATTCCTGTCACTCTAAATGTCGCAGCAGCAGAACGTGACGACCTCTGACTGTCACCAACCCCCCATTATCTAAATCGGAACGCCAGAGTGGTCAGCTCCTAACTCCCACCTGTAACAGACACAGTCTTCCCCTAACCCCTTTGTCAACTTAGTGTCGAGATGGAGATTGACCTTGGCACACATTCAAGTAACCTTTGTTCCCAGAGTTTCCGGCCCCATCACCCCTGCCCTTAACAAGCATGCTCCAGCTGGAACTGTTACATCACTATTGGAATATAAAACATACAACACAAGAGCCAGAGAGGTAGAAGACATCTGCAACTTGTCCAACTTGATACTAAAACTGAACACAAAGACAGAGGCACAGACACGACAAGCAGATCTGGCCTTGCCATGGTATCAGCTGACAGAGATATTTGTAGATACAAAGTTTCGGAAGACATTGGAAGCAATCACGGAGATATACTTATTAATATAGAAAAACAACACAAATATAATCAATAGAGAAAGATGTACATGAACTATAGACAAGCTAACTGGACAAAGATGTACATGAACTATAAAAAAGCTTATTGGACAAAGATGTACGGGAACTATGGAAAAGCTAACTGGACAAAGATAACTAGAGAAAGATGTAAATCAAATCCTTCTCCATTCACCAGCTACGAAACACCTGCAAATTCTCTTCAAATGGCACTGACCACAAAAGAACGACCAGCTCTGTATACCTAGTTAATCGACAACAAGAGCGCACACACATAAATGCACACACACACCAAAAAAATTACAAGAACATAATTTTACCTTGGTTGCTCGCTCAATAGATACACCAAATAAATGAACTACAAATTATCTGAGTAACATATTGTGTGCTTGTAAATATTATTATTATAAAAGGTAGATGTGAAACAGAATCAAAGAAGAGAACATAAATGGCCACAAATATGTTCTACATTATGATATAACTAATAACAAAACTAAGACTAAACTAATAAATTATGACTATGTTTCTTTATCCCAATGTTGGGAGCAACCAATAGGATTTATAGGCCTTGGGAACAAAGGCTGTTTGCCTGTGCTGTTTCTATGCACTATACAGGAAATATTCAGTTTTGTATTGTAACCAATAAGAAAAAAACCTATGCTGTAGAGAAGTTTTTGTAAGATAGGTCCATATCAACAGAACATCAACATTCAAATCACTCCGCCCTTCGCTCTTCAAAAACTAACAACAAACCAATAAAAAAACATCAAACGTTATCCTTCTTTAGTTGAAGCGTGGACAGTGAACAAGCAGTTGGAAGATAAGATTTGGAAAAGATCTGGGATCTGAATATACATAAATATGGTGTGGGTATAATGATGGCAAATACATTTTGTAAAAGACATTTTTAAACAAACTAGAAATGAATAGAGAAATTATGACAGAGATTAAAATTTGTTTTTAACAAATATTTTGGGCATAACAAACGTGTTACTTAATTTTTAAAAACCATATTGGAAGGGAAATGAAGGCTACAATAAAACAGCACTATGAATTTCAAGGAAACATTAAGTGGATAAATATGAGTCTTTAAGAGAGTAGTCCCGACAACACAGAAAATGGAGCTCCATTACAATCAACCCACGACGTATACTGACACTCATGATTTGATATGATTATAAGTTTGCAAATTTGCATATAAAACTGATTATATCTACTCTGCCAGTTGTCATTTTCTCTTTTTTATGGATTATGACCATCAACAACACAAAAAAAACTAAAGAACATGAAAAAATAAAAACATCAAGTTTTGAATATCTCAGCTCTATTATCAGCAACAATGGAGACAGCCAAAAAGAAATAAGGAAAAGAATGGCCATGGTAATGCCGAGGTTTAATAGAATGACAAATGTATGGTAGAACATAAACAAGACAACAAAAATAAAAATTCAGAGGAAATGCATCTTTCTTGTCATTTTGTACAGATATAAAGCACACAAACACTAAAGAAAAAAATTGATTCTTTCAAGCTAAAATGCTACAGAAAAATTATCAGAATACCATGGACAGTAAAAAAGAAAAACAAAGATATTCTAAAAGAGCTAGGTTCTTAGTTTGACTCGTTCTTCGTTAAGTTGTGGTCACCCTTGAGCGGGTCCCAACGTAGGGTCCAGTCATTTCTGTCGCGGGCACGTGTCATCTAGTGGGATAGTAGTCTGTCTATTGTAGGATCATGTGTGTTGTGCTTTTCTAGTGAAGCTCACCAGCAAGTTTGGGGCTGTCCTCAAGGTCTCTTTTTGTCGCGCGGCTATCACATGATGGTACTCCATCTTTCACCTTGTCTTCTAGTTATATGGCCTGCCCAGCAAGCAGTGTTTTGAATGGTTGACGTGTTGTTGGACATCTTAGATATGTGACATTCTCCGGATGTTGCTATTGTGTAGTTCACTTTGCTGCTGTTGTCTGAGAGTTATGTCCAAGAGACGTCTTTCAAGAGATGCATGTGCTGTTCTCAGCTGATTCTCTGCTGCCTTTGTTAGGGACCAGGTTTTGCTACCACAGCAGCTAGGTACGGATCAAAATTGACTGATAAACAGCATTCAATCAATCAATCAAAGCCCATTGCTCCTCTCAGTGCATACTTTTTCTTCCTTTCTCCAGGTGTAACCATTCAATCAATCAATCAAAGCCCATTGCTCCTCTCAGTGCATACTTTTTCTTCCTTTCTCCAGGTGTAACCATTCAATCAATCAATCAATCAAAGCCCATTGCTCCTCTCAGTGCATACTTTTTCTTCCTTTCTCCAGGTGTAACCATTCAATCAATCAATCAAAGCCCATTGCTCCTCTCAGTGCATACTTTTTCTTCCTTTCTCCAGGTGTAACCATTCAATCAATCAATCAAAGCCCATTGCTCCTCTCAGTGCATACTTTTTCTTCCTTTCTCCAGGTGTAACCATTCAATCATAGCTCCCTCTAACATTCTCTTCTTCATGCATTATTAGGTCTACATCTTCTTCTCTTCCCTTTAGGACTCCACGTGAAAGCCTGCCTAGCTTTGTGGGATAATGCCTTCCTCAGCGGATGTCCTATCCAGCTCCCCGCACCTCTCCCAATTTGTTGCCCCAATAGCTGTCTTTGGTTCCTTTTCCCCAGATCTTCCTTCCTCATCATGCCCTGCCACTTTTTTTTTTTTAAGCGGGGGTTTGACTTCATTGCCTCGGGTTTTTTCCCCATTTTAGCTCGGTCTCTCTCGGCAGATGGGTACCCTATCTGTCGAGAGCATCGCACAAAGCACAAACTCCGTAGCTCCAGCGATGAACCCAGGGATCTCCGAAAAAAATTGACATCATGGGCCGACCATCGCAGCTCGAAATCAAACCCCAACCGCTTGAACACGAGGCAAACGGCTTGACCACTTCGCCACAGATACTCCCAAAGAGACCCCTGCCACTTTATGTCCATTATCCTTTGTAGGCATCAGTTAACGAAAGGACTAGAGTCATTGTTGTATTGCCTTGGTCATTCTTCATGTTTTGGATACATACAACAGCAACAACTTGACACTGACGTTGAATATTCTAACTTCGATGTGAATCTTGATTTCTCAGGATTTCCATATGTTGTTTAGTGTCAAGATTGTCAACCTACTTTTCAAATTCTGGTCTTTACATCTGCATCTGCACTGCTTGACATGTCAACTATGCTGCCCAAATAGATAAAGGCATCCACCTCTTCCAATGTCCCTGTCTCCAACATGATTGGGTTAATTAATTAAGGAGCTTGGTTTTTTTCATTCCTAATTTGGCTGATTGTTCTTTCACCCTATCACGTTTCTGCTGCATGTATCTATGACTGAAGGATAAAACTGGTAAACAGTAATATGCCTAGGAAATGAAAATACTCTGACTACATAAAATGTTACAATAGTCTGGATAAAACTTTACTGTATTAAAGATGTCCTATACTATAGCACCTGGAAAACGAGGCAGAGGCAGACTGAAGAAAAGATAAACACAGTATCAAAGATATTATTTTTTTTTTTTTTTTTTTAGTTTGCCTTATTTCTCTCTTCTGCATTTTCAAAGGCTTTGCTTCCCTGGGTAACAATCAGTGCTGTGATTTGGGAGCAAACCCAGCACCTTCGGATTGTAAGCCGTGTCACTTAACCACTAGCCCACGCCGTCCCTAAGAAATTATTCTGAAGATGACAGTGATCAAGACGGGAGAACTGGCTAAAGACAGAGAATCTTACAGGGCACCTGTGATGAGAGCAACACTCTGAAAAGGACATGCTAGAAGGTGACCTACTTTGTACATGTGGGTCACATGACCAAGCATGAAAAATAACCAAACACTAAACAATCCTAAAACTGTGACACGTAACATGCTTATAACAAAAAAAACAATGCAATCATAAAAGTCCATAAACCTACATTTCCTACCAGTATAGCTACTAATAACTCAACTAGTCATACTCAAATGGATTCAACAGCAGACGACATCAAACTCAGCTTAGAGCAATGATTTTCAAAGAACACAATACACAGTAGTCCTTTCCCACAAAATATACATAAATAAGTTGTATAAAACGATTCACAGCACACCTGCACATGTAATTTTGCAAAGGTTGCCTTGATTACTCAGATTTCTATAAGAACTGTACATCTGCCGAAAACATGCTACCAGAGTGGAAAGAAGAGGGCCACTGTGACCTTCAAAGCATGTCGCAAAAGGCAACTTAAAATGAACCACATGGGGGCTAGCCAACTCATCATGTAAAATCACTGCTACTGAAATCACAGTACAAGTAATTGGGTACAGACTTCATGTAAGGAGACCAGCTGCAGTGGTGACCCTATGCTTCATATGGAGCGACAAGACAAAAGAATAACAAAATACTTTGCGCATAAACAGTCAAATCTAATAAGCATATGAAGTTGACTGTCTTTCTTTTCATTGAATTTTAACCAAGAATAGTCTTAATTGTTTCAGTGCAAAAGTAAAGATCAGTTCCATGGCAACAATTGCTTTCGAGGATGAAGATAATTCTTTATGTGCTAAGCCGCAGCCTATGTGAGGCGGGGTGGCCAGTTCCCTTCCATGTAGTTTTTACCTTTCCCAACTCATACGCCAGGTACACATTTATAGCTGGGTCGCCTGCATGTGCAGTCGTACCAGGCATGAACCACAGCTCAGATTTTGTATCAGTCTGTTTATGAATTAGAACGCTGGCATGCTGTAAACCCAGCTTAGCAAGCCAACTCACTGTCGACTAGTCTACGCACACCAGTGCAGTCATAGTAAATTAATGTACATGATTGGAAGTGTAACTTTTAACATGAACTCTACAAATCAAAAACTAAAAAATATTTGTCCTTGTGCTTAATTCTCTCAAAGAATATATTTTATATTATATTTACCAGGTGATCATTTTCAAGCACTTCATAAAAGACGACTAAATAGGGTTGTGCTTGGGGCTGGTGACCTCATCATGTAAATAAATCATTGCCATTATAATCAGTCGTGCTGAAACTGGGATACAAGTTTCCTGTAAAGGGACCAAGAGAATTTTTTTTTTTTTTGGTGTCACGCCTTATTTCTCTATTCCCCAAGGCGGTGTGCGTTGCACTGTGGTTTTTAATTTGCGCCCTTTAGCATGCATTTTATGTAAGGGTCTGCTTCCTCCTGCATTTTCTAAGGGTTTGCTTCCCTGGGGTAACGGCCTGTGCTGTAATAAGGAACGAATCCAGCACCTTCGGATTGTGAACCGTGTCACTTAACCACTAGCCCACGCAGTCCACAACCAGATGCAGTTAAAATTCATGCTTCACAGTGGACCAAAAAGGGGAATGATTTCAAATGCTTGAAAACAGACTTACTTTAGAAGGGGTCAGCTACAGTGGTGGCCTATGCATCACATTGGAAGGAAATGTGGTTGATGATGGTGATGATGATGGTGGTGATTACCAGACATTCATGTACTTTTGATGTGCAGTTGAAAAAAATAATCATTCACACTTTAGCTAACACAAAACTGTGCAACACAGCAATCATAAACCTAGCGCTGAAAATGCCGTTTGCCACCAGACTTACTGACAAGCCTGACATCAGAGATAACCATGTCATGAGTGACAGCTTTGCACATGTCATAGACAGTTAAGGCAGCAATGCTGGCAGCAGTCAAAGCCTCCATCTCCACTCCAGTGACACCAAGAGTCCTCACAATAGAAGTAATATCAACAGAGTGAGTTTTCTCATTCATGACACAGACTACATCAACTTTTGTTAGGTTGATGTTATGACACAGAGGAATCAGCTGAGCAGTCTGTTTAGCTGCCATGATTCCTGCAAGTTGAGCAACTGTCAAGACATCTCCTTTTTTCATCTTGTTTTCCTTGACCAGCCTTCCAGCTTCAGGTCCCAGATAAATTCTAGCCTCAGCTTGAGCCTCTCTAAGTGTTGTCATTTTATCTCCAACATCCACCATTACTGCTTTACCATCATTATCCGTGTGCGTCAGTCTTCCTTTTGAAATCACATTATCTTCCTTATCATTTATTTTTGGATTCATTAATTTGTTGTACATTTCTGCATAGTTCTCAAATGTGCTTGTGGTTTCTTTCTTCTGCAAATCTGAACTTTCTAATGCCTGGTTTTCATTATTAATAAGATTAAAATAGAGTTCAGAATAAATATTGTGACTTTCATCCTGGCTGTCACTCAACTCAAGGTCAGATACAGTGCTTTCATCCTGGCTGTCACTCAACTCAAGGTCAGACACAGTGCTTTCATCCTGGCTGTCACTCAACTCGAGGTCAGACACAGTGCTTTCTCCATGACCAACACAAGCCGTTATATTCTTTATAGACATATTCACATCTTTGTTAAATTCACAACCAGACACTTTTAAGCCCAAGTTATTTTCTGACCTAACTGCAACAATCTCTGATGTCTTATTCACGACTATGTCATTCTTTTCAATAATAGCTGATGAGGTGGGCAATGAAGATGCAGATGATGATGAAGAAGAAAAAACACATGATATATGTCTGAATGAATATTTATCTAAGATGAATGATAAAGATGAAGATGTATGTAGCGTGTGGCACTCTCTGGTGATTACAGCAGGTCTGAATTTCACAGCGCGGAGTAAATTATTTGATAGGACTTTTGCATTCACAGAAACATGTCTTGAGCCATTTAGCAAATATGAGATGATATGAGGACCGTGGTGAATAACACCCGCTTTCTGAGAAGAGGAAATCACAAATAAAGCATCATCTGATGATTGTGCATCTTCTGTCTTCATCTGAGATGTATTCAGCCAGTAATCTGAGAGAAAAAAGGAAAGTAATGTTGCCATTAACAGGAGGATTTAACTAATTGTCTACGGCCACTAACAAATCAAGTTAACAACATGATTGTCTCACATACACGACCATAACAAAATCAAGGTAGCAGGTTTAATCATAATTGTCTCATATACATCGCCATCAACAAATCAAGGTAGCAGGTTTAAACATAACTGTCTTATATACACTACCATCAACAAATCAAGGTAACAGCAACTTTCTTCTGAATTAATTCAAATTACCACAAAAGGATGTTACTTAAAATTGTCAATATTTCTACTGCATTCTTACTTTTCTTTGTCCAAATAAAACGTTGTTTTTGTTGTTTTTTTAACCCGACAACTGGCTTCAATTTTCATAAATTCTTCAGATCTACTACTGATGTAAAATCATAAAAACGTGAATTGTTTTGCTCCAATAATTTTATATTTAATAAAATAATACCCATGATGCTATTATCAGTATTTAAACATGTGGATTGATGTGATCCCCGTAGTAGTGAGTGCCACGCAGAAGAAGCCAAGCATAGCACAACCGCCTGGAAGATGAGAGGAAAGCTACTACAACCCACCACTTAACGTCCTTTTCAGGGTGCACAAAAGAGTAAACTTACTCATTGTGGGCATTAAACAACGACATCAGTATTCAAAGAAAATGTTCATATTTCTATCTAGATTTTTAATTTATTATTCTCATTACAGCACAATTTTCCATAAACTTTAACCCCAAAATTGTAATTACAAATTATGAAGGCAACTGTCTTTTATGTAAGCTCATCACTTTGGGGATCACAATACCAATCTCCACCATACTATCCAGACTGCCATGAAACAGCCTTTTTCCAGAGAGAACTTGCTTGAAAGTGAGGTGGGGTTCTGATCATTATGTTTCCCCTGATTTTGACCAACACCGTCGTATCAGTATGTTTTACCTGATCGGAGGTCAGTCTCCTTTCACCTATATTGCCCTGTGAAACCACACCAATGTTACCTTCAGTAAACTTGGCTATATATTGATTGTTCGTGATTCACATCCATGTGAGAGCATTTAACACTAAAGAACTCTCTTTTAAATTTCATTCCCAAAACATTCTTGTGAGATGTCTTCTGCCTTCCATTATCCGTTATGATACTTTTGCCTAGACTATTCAATTATCCCTTTCTGAGCTGGATCTCATATTTGATTTTATTTGAGTCGATTTCTGGTCATGTACATCCGATACTTCTGTGAGAGGACCTCACGTGCCATCGTCAGAAACATGGTTCAAGTGTGCAAAGAAATTGTACTCTTTCCATTCTTGATTGCTTATTTTCCCTTCAAAACCCTGCAATTCCACTTTGCCAGTGTCAATAATTGCTGAAAATCCTAACAAACAAAACATGATATCTGTAACTCAATGATGATTAATGAACATATAGCGTCTAAATCAATGAGGGCTGCACAATCACAGTTATGAATTGAGACTAATTAAGAGCCTGTGTATTTTACAGAAATAAATAAATTGAAGTGCACATTTTTTTACAGCAATGAAAATCTCACTTTTACACACAAAATTCCACTTTTACAGAAATAGAGTTCTACTTTTAATAAATTCGCTATAACAACAGTGAAGTGTTATCATTAAAATCATTAAACATCTTAATGAAATAAATGTCCAGTTTTTACACAAAAGAACTTGTTTGCTAAGCAATGAACAGCCCAAATTTAAAGCAATATTCCGTTAACATTTACTTCAAATGAACAAGACACTTTTACACCTACTTGTACTCTGTTTTTTCTTCATTGCACTGTCTGTCCCAATTATTCCATGTAATTCTTGAACTGGCATGCTCTGTTTTATAGTATCCCGATAGGAGACTTCAGAATTACCATGAGGACAAACCTGTCAGACACAATGAGGTAATTGTGATGTTGAGACAACAGATTTCATGATAATGGGAAACAATTTTTGCTTTAATGCTTAAAATTTGGGAGGAATGGTGAGATTTAAGAAAATAACATGAAGCAAAAAAAAAAAACAGAAGCAAAAGGAGTACACAAAAGAAGAAGAACAGTGAAAGCCAAATGAATAGAAGGAAAAGAAGAGATAATAAAACATATAAACGCTGTGGAAATGTCAAAGGACAAAAGAAGAAGATGACATCTAACCAGAAAGATTTGACAAAATAACTAAGAAAACTGCAAACATCTGAAATACTGGAATGGTCAAAGTACAGAAGACATTTCAGTTTTTGAAGACATATATCTGATGTTACAAAAAATTACACACATCAAATAAACATATAACTAAATGAAGTAAGAAAAGAAAATACAGTAAAGGATTAGTCAATCCATGAATGTCTGTCTAGCTGAAGCTCTTAAGTTAGTTACTACATAATAACTTAGCATATATTATTTCAGTCTCGCTTGCAACTTATAAAAAATCTATATTCAGCTTACCTAAATTCCCTTATACCAGTTGATAGGAACCTTTTCTAGGACATGGAATGGAGACCAAGTCATTGAGTAGACAGCAGGTCGTATGCATGTAATACATTAACAGTTAAACATCGCAAGTGAAGATGGCAACAGCATCAGGGTAGTGTTGCGAAATATGTTCTCATATGGATATAAAGACCAATCCTGGCATGGCAAACTCTAGCACACCCATGACACATATGTGAGGTGTAAGCTGTGGAGTTGTGCATTCTGCTCTTTCAGACAGCACGCTTTTTCCGAGCCTCCGCAATGGAGTTTCTCTGTACAATCTGAGCATCTTTGGTAATGCTAGCGCACCAGGTGAATGGTTCTGTGCAAGCAACTCCCAGAAGATGACATCAATATTGAAGTTTTTCAGACACTTTCAAGGAGTCTCTACAGCGTTTTATCTGTTCTCCTAATGAATGTCTGCTGATCTGAGCTCACAATATAACAGCTGCTTTGGGATTCAGACACTTTCAAGGAGTCTCTACAGCGTTTTATCTGTTCTCCTAATGAATGTCTGCTGATCTGAGCTCACAATATAACAGCTGCTTTGGGATTCAGACACTTTCAAGGAGTCTCTATAGCGTTTTATCTGTTCTCCTAATGAATGTCTGCTGATCTGAGCTCACAATATAACAGCTGCTTTGGGATTCAGACACTTTCAAGGAGTCTCTATAGCGTTTTATCTGTTCTCCTAATGAATGTCTGCTGATCTGAGCTCACAATATAACAGCTGCTTTGGGATTCAGACACTTTCAAGGAGTCTCTACAGCGTTTTATCTGTTCTTCTAATGAATGTCTGCTGATCTGAGCTCACAATATAACAGCTGCTTTGGGATGCGCTAATCAGGTATGCAACAACATGTCCCATCTATCAAATCTGGGTTTTTTGTAGAAGACTGTAGGGTCGCTGTAATCAAGAGGTTAAGGCACTTGCCTCTCACAGTGATGAATGGAAACGGCGGGCGATCGAACCCCTCAAAGTTTAAGCGACCCCTGGTCTCACAGGAGGTAAGACCAGAGTGCTTGCATCCAGTTACATCCAGTCATCTCGACCAATAGTCTTGCCACTGATTGAAGGTAACTCGGGACAAGAGAGTAAGATTGATGACCAGCGCATTCACTCCCTCATTATAATTAAAATACAGAACACATCACATCATTAAGATAAAACCGTCTGATGTTGTGGCCATCATCGCTTGCGATTGTTAATAACTTATGGATTCTCAACATGTTAGGTTTTGCTTTGAATTTCAGAGTTGTGCACTTTGTCTTGCAACCTGATCTTGAGTAGCCAATGCAGACAGTTCAAGCAAAAACAATCTAGCAGTCTGGCATATCTGCTATCCACTGACACCAGCTCAAGCGAAAATGATCTAGCTGTCTGCTATACAGTGACCATGTTTTGCAGGTATGCAGCAGAGTGGTTTACACTACAGCACGATAAACTTTTAACTTTGTAGCGACACTGATGCCCTGTCAGATCTAGACGTTTGCCTGCAGCCTCTCAAATGCAGAGCTCATCTTTACAATCCTGCTGTTGACCTCATAGCCGATACTCGTGTGAAGGTACTGACTATCTAGGTGAAGTTATCAACTGCATGGAAACGCTGGTTCTGTACAGTAATTTTTGGTTCTTCTTCTTCTTCTTCTTCGTACGCTGTCAGACGTCAACCTGTATTTGTTCGAAGAAAGCAGCGGTCATCCTGAGGCTGTCAATTTTTGGTTCAATGTACAGCTTCCCAAGAGCAGGCAGGAAGTTTTTTTAGTGTTGATCGAAAGACCAAAATTACTGCATGCTGTTGAAAACTCTGTCATGGTGGATTATATTTCTTGTTCTGAGCAGGTATTAAGGGAGCAGTCGTCTGTGAACAGGAGATTCAAGCATCACTCACATTAGTGTAAGACTTCAGAAGTCTCAGATTGAACAGTCGACCTTGCGTTCTGTACCTGATTTGCATGCCAGTAGCAGCGTCATGTACAGTATCAAAGAGCATTGCTGCAAAGACCATGCCAATGAGTGTCTGTGCCAGCACAAATCCCTTTTTGACACCATTGGTGCATTGGAAAGGCCACAGACAACTCTCCTTTGTACAGTACCTCATACAATAAGATAATAATAATAACATGTTTATTTTTATTCTTATACATCAATGATGTGTGTATATTTATATAAGCAAATAGAGGACTGCGTGGCTAGTGGTTAAATGACACGGCTCGCCAAAGGTGCTGTGTTCGCTCCCCAATCACAGCACTTGCCGTTACTCCAGGGAAGCAAACTCTTATAAAATGCAGAAGGAGGCAGACCCTTACATAAAATGCATGATGAAGTCAGATGCACTGGGCCAATATGTGCAAAATAAAAACATAGTGCAACGCACACTGCCTGGGGAACAGAGAAATATGGCACACAAAAATAAAATATAGGCAAATTTGACACTACATGTCCCACTAAATCAAGAGTTCTCAGTTCTGGAAATACAGCACATTTTCATAAACATGCATGATTATGTGACACATCACATTACTGGTAAGTTTACTCCAAGCATTTAAGTGACAGTGATTAGACTGGCTCCCATCAGTGTCACGCTTCTGTCTACTCAGCTGTAAATGATTGCCTAACACAGTTGTGGAAGGGGAAGGCATGGTAACAAAGAATGGAACCGTCATCGTACTTTACTAAAGTTTAAGATCTGATGAAGTTGGTGGGCAGAGTAGTGAAGTGGTTAGTGTCAAGGTAGTGCCCCAATGAGAAAAAAAACTTTTTAAAAATAATTATTTGCTGAAGTCAGATGCACTAGGCCATAAGGTACAAAACATAGTACAACTCACTCCACATTGGGAAACAAGGCAAACGCAATACAAGTATATATATCCCCGCTGTATCCAGTTTGGCAGACACTGGTTTTTTTTCTCGGGTGATTGCTCATCCATGTACGAAAAGTAATGGCAACCTACCGTACTGCACACTTGCCAAGAAACTTAAAACAGCCAAATAGGCGGTGGTTGTAAGAAGCGACGTTCTGCAATGGACATGCTACCTACTTTTATATATATATCTAGGATACATAGAGAAACACTACCCAAGCACTGACTGGACCCATGTTTACACTGACGGTTCTGCAACAAATACAACAGAAAATGGAGGCGGAGGGGTATTCCCGAGCCTAACAGGGTATTCCCGAGCCTATCAGTAGCAACAGGAATTTTCTCAAGCAATTTCAGAGCAGAGGCATTGAAAGCTGCAGTAGAAGCAATGTTGACAGGTGATAGTAATGAAAGCCATGTAGTCTTTTTTACAGATGCCCTGTCTGTGGTAACAGCACTAAAGAGCCAGAAAAATACATGACTAAATGATTTAAGATCAGTACTCTGTCAAATATGACAGAAGCCCACACCCAAAACAATCGTGGTACAGTTGGTCTTATCCCACTGTAAAATTCAAGGCAACGAGGAGGCAGACAAACTGGCAGAAGAAGGTGGAAGGTTAAAACAACCATATTCTAGTGTGACCTACGAAAAGTCAAAAAAGTTTATTAGAGCCAGATACATGGACAAATAGGAACCAGAACATTCTGGCTACACAAAAAATGATGCTTATTACCAGTTGAACAGAAGAAAACAGGTAGTGGTCTTCAGACTCTGCACAGGCCATAACAGACTGAGGTACCATCTATTAGATAAAATGAAGATTCAAGATAGGTGCTACTGACGAATACCCCTGAACATCTGCTACAAAATTGCCTGACATTCAAGAACCAGAGAAAGCACATGTGCCCATCACTTGTGCCAACACTAGACAAGCTCTATGGCAGTGTCAACAGCCTTAGGATGACTGCTGCTTTCTTCAAATTTAAGTTGACGGCTGACAGCGTATGAAGAAGATATATGTATAATACTTCATCCTTGATGGCACTATCTGCTATGCAACTGTATTTACTTTTATATTTTAGGTATAGTATGAATTAATTATTTTGTGTATGGAAGGAGGGAACTGCTTATAATAACACACATTTAAAAACTTATTTGTGGTTCCTAGTGATACAGTGGTATTCTGCAAGCACACCCACAGGTCAGGACACCATATGTATGTCATACTGTACTTGATAAAGTGTATTAAATACTCCAATAGCAAACCCAATATACTAAACATAGAACAAATAGACTTTTAGGTTTCCAGATATTTCGCTAATGCTGCAAAACATGTGCACTACCTTGTATTTAGCTGAATTGTCTTCTTCCAGCCAAGGCAACACTTGTGAGCTTGCGACAGAATAGCAGTTCCTCAAACTGTTGATCATACTACGAGGTCGAGATGATAACTTGGCTACTCGTACCCTCCTGTGGTTGTTCGTATTCGCAGAATCTATTTTCGTCAAAGAATGTATGCTTCTATTTTTAACAATGTGATTAGAAGAAGCTAATGTCCCATATACTAAACGCTTCACAAGCTGCATGGTGGAGAGTTACCGAGCTTGTGTTTTAGAACAATTTATCACACCAGTAAATTGTTCAAACACACACGCATTGTGTGACTGTGACACGGTGAGTGATTGATAGAATAGATAGATAAGATATATTAATAATTATATCTAGATAAAATCAATCAAAAATCCAACAAAATAAACCCCCTAAAAAAGTATACACGCGGCATCAGCTAGTTAACAGATACAATTAGGTTCGTGGGGACAATGTTCTTGACTTCGACAAATGTTGGACATTATAATCATTGGTGTTTCTGAGCTTTATCTGATCACTGCTGATCGAAAACACACTTTGATTGTTTCTTTAGATCAGAGTTATCCGTCCATGATATGCCAGGTACGTGAGTCAGCAGGATTACGTAGAACAGCGTTTCTCAAATGTGTTCATCTTCTTGACACATTGGAAATATGTTTAAACATTCGGCGGTGCAGTTATCTAATCCAGTATGCTCGAATGCAAAGTATCGTATATATATATATATATATATATATATATATATATATATATATATATATATATATATATATATATATATATTGTTGAACTTGGTTCCTGGCAGATTTTTATAGATTGCAGAGTAACTGCATTGGGAATGCACTTGTACTTGTATTTAATAAGAGCAGAGTCCTTTGACTCGATTATGGGTGTCATTATTGTCATATCATTTATTTTGGGCTTAGCTTCGAACCAGTCATTTAATTTTACAGTGTTTTTTCCCTAAGATAGCAAGCGCAAAAGCGGTATTGTGGAAGTTGGTTCGAAATTGTTTTAAGGTTTCTGAAACCATGGTGCTACCTTCTGGAATTCTGAGCTTCCTCGAAGGCGTCGTTAAGCGATTGATCAGCGCAGGATCTGACATTTTGCTCGTGTCGATGCGTGGTTTACCTTCATGTTTGGTGTGATACAACTTTCTTGGTTGCAATTTGATTTTACAGCGAACAAGCTCATGGTTTTGTATCACAGTCTGCACTATAGTAGGAGCGTGTGAGTAGAACATATTTGAGAAGACATCCTCACAAGAATCAGATCAAGCTGCTGACATTGCTGTGATTGTTTGGATCATTGCTGCATCCATAAACCCTTACGTTGGTGTTTAGTCTGAAAATAGGAGTTGTGCAAATACGTACTGGCTCCAACTCAGTGAAAACATACAGACTGTGGAACAAACAGGAAATATAAGAGAAATGCACGATGGCATATTTTAAAAAGTTATTGGTCTCGTGCACATGAAGACAGGGCTGTTCAAATCCATCAGTGGCGAGAAAATAACTGACAAAGGAAGGTAGATAGAGCGATGGGTAGAGCACTACTGAGCTCTATTCATACATCCAGTAGCAAAGCTTTAGAATAGACAGGATAGGCTGAGCTATCCCAAAACGTGTTTTGAAGAATTATAGAAGACATGCATTTGCATAAAATGAACGATTCAATAAGGGTTCCGTGAGAAATTGAACTCCGTGGATTAAAGTAGGTCATAGTGTTCCAGGTGATGTTATTTCAACTAGAAAACCGGAGATTTCTGTGGATTTGGGTGGGGGGGGGGGGGGGGGTTGTAAGCCAGATGCAAGCTGGCGTCAGCCTTTCCAATACTGATGTCATTATTCGAAAATTAGTAGTGGGAATTTGAATTTATAAGCATTTGCAAAATATAGGTGTGTTTGCATACGTACACAACAAATACTATCCATTTTAAAGTACAGCAGTTGTATTTTTTTAAATTCTGCATATACATATCTGCATGTTTAGTAGATTTGATGACTGGCTGTTGAGTGTGAACAAAAAGCAAGCAATTTTACCACTGCCGTTACTGGTATAGGATTATGTCCCTTTATATTCAAGACTCTGCATTGTAGCAACGGAGATTAAATGCTTGCGCAGAATGCGTGGAGCAACAAGAATGGATAGAATAAGAAACGAAGATATTAGGTGACAAGTAGGTAGCGCATCAGTGCTAGAACTCATCAAGAGACATACAAACCAAATGTTTCGGCCACGTGGCATGTCAAACATCAGATAGTATCCCTCAGAAAGCAACGTATGCAGATACAGTGGAAACAAGGACATTATAGCAGAAATAACAGAAGCAGTATAGCTTTCCGTGTACGAAGCATATTCTAGGGCCCGGTCAAGAAACCTCTTCATTATCTGGCTACTACAAGGCAAATGTTAAGAGGATGAAAGAGGCAGCGAGTCACATAATTTTGAAAGATATTGTAGGAAGAATATATGTTTAGCAAGAGTGGGAGAGTTTTAAAACAGTTATAGAAACGCTAAAAGAGGAATGTGTTCCATGTAGGGATGTAACCCCCAAGCGTAAAAAAGTGGATAGCTAGATATGTAGTTAAATGTAGAAGAGCTAAAAATGAAGCATGGAACAAATATATAGAGGCAGGTAAATCAAAAGAAACATATTTAAAATATTTGGACAAGCAGAACATAGCTCAGAAAGTGAATAAAACAGCAAAAATACTTCGAAAAAAAACTTGCCCAAAGGATCAAAACTGATAGTAAAAGCTTCTTTTCTTATGTTAGAAATAGACAAAGTAGGCCTTCTCATACACAGTACAGGGAAAATAGAAAGTGAGAATAAGGAGGCAGCTAATCTACCCAATCAGTACTTTTGCACAGTCTACACAAAAGAGGACTGCTCCAAGATCCCAGAGCCTTTAGATATTTTTCAAAGACACATGGATACGGCGGGATTCAGACCAATCTGTATTACAGAGGAAATGATTTTTTAAAAGTTGGAGGGGTAGAAAGTAGATAAATGTCCAGATCAAAATTGCTGTTTGAAATTACTGACCAACTCGCAAAACCATTGGCTATATTATGTTCTCAATCACTTGCAAAATGGATTGTTCCACGGGATTGGAAAGATGCAGGAGTGATCCCCTTATTCAAACGGGCAAAAAATCATATCCAGCAAATTATAGACCGGTGATTGACTATGCAGTCGTGTCTCATCTAAAGCAGAAGTGGATATATTTAGATCGAATTTAGATAAAATTCGAGAAGGGTCTGTAAGCTGGAAAATGGAGTTTAATGTAGATAAATGTACAGTCATCCACATGGGTATAGCCAATATGGAACATAATTACAGAATGGGAGAGAACAATGTTAGAAAGATAGATAAGGAAAGGGACCTTGTGGTTATAAAAGATCATACAGGTAAGGTGAGTGAGAAAGTTCAGGCAGCAGTGAAAAAGGCAAATGCAATGTTAGGTATGATAAAAGTAAATATTAAACATAGGAGCAAGGAAGTGACAGTCAAACTGTATAAAGCATTAGTTAGACCTAGATTGGAGAACAGTGTACAGGTGTGGAATCCTTATCATAGAGGGGATATAAACATGCTGGGAAGAATGCAAAAAGGAGCAACAAAGCTGATAGTGGGATTCCAGAATTACAGTTAGAGGAAAGAGTAAAGCCGGCCTACAGTGTCTAGAAGAGAAAAGAATTCGAGGTTACTTATTACAGGTTTATAAGATGATCGGAGGAATGGATAAATTTGACTATAACAAGTTTTTAAAAATACAGCCGCCCACAAGAACAAGAGGACATAGCTACAAATTAACTAAAGGGATGTCCAGATCAGATATTATGAAATATCTTTGTAGTCAGAGAGTGGTGAATGCTAGGAATGCATTGCCACGGGAGGTAGTGGAGGCAGGGGCAGTTAATATATTTAAGAATATATTGGATGCGCATAGTTTTTAGAGCAAAGTGATGTAAATGAAACTGGTTGTCTACATATTCTGCATAGTCTTCTAAACCAGTACAAAGACGTTAAGTTAAGTTAAGAAAGACTCAAGCAGGACACAAGCGAAAAGAAAGAATGAAGACGACTCAACTTACCTAAAATTATCATCACTCTTCGCTACTGCGCCACATTCATTGATGATATTCAGGCCTATCCTAGAATATGAGGAACAAGACGTCGAACCATCTGTAGAAGATCTCAAAACAGTTATGGACAACTTGGTCCTGGACAGAGCAGTAGGCAGCGACGGAATCTCATCTGCCCTGATCAAACACTGTAAAGGTGTGCCGCTACATTTACTACTATGCCAAAGTTAGAAAAAGGCCATCATACCTCAAGATATTAGGGATTCAAAGATTTTTACGGCAACATCTTTGCCAGAGTGATCTTACTGCGACTACACACACGGACAGTGCGCATGTATCCTGGGCCACAATGTGGACTCCGATCTGGAAGATCAACTAATGACACCATCTTCTCATACAGCAGGTACAAGAAAAGTCATGCGAGCAGAACAATTTTTTTTACGTTGCTTTCATCGACATAACAAAAAGCATTCGACTTAGTAGGACTGGACTTTTCAATATCCTCTCAAAAATAGCTGTCCCAACAAACTAATAGTGTCATTTCATGAAAATATTAAAGGGACAGTCTAATTCGATAATAAGGCATCACAGTCATTCAGTATCCCCGGTGGTGTTAAACAAGGCTGCGTCCTGGCTCCGACACTATTACGAATCTTTTTTTTTTTTCTTTTTTTTTGTTGCACTGGAACTGAAGCACGCATTTGGTAATGCAGCATGAGGGATTTGCCTTCACACTAGATCGGGTGGCCATCTAATTAATATTGCGAGACTCAAAGATAAAACCTAGATCAGGGAAGTTACTGTCAGGGACTTGTTATTTGCCGATGAAGCTGCAATTGTTACTCACAGTCAGCCGGAACGCCAGAGATTGATAGATCGCTTCTCACAGGTGTGCAAAGATTTCGGCTTTACAATAAGTCGTAATAAAACAAATGTGCTGGGACAAGACGTAGATCTCACTCCAACCATCACTATCGACAACTACGAACTGGCAACTGTGGACCAGTTCGTTTACCTAGGGTTCCACATCAATCAGATCTCCCTAGACCTCGAAATAGGCAATCGCATTGGCAAAGCTGCTGCCATATTTTCTCGTATGGGAACGAAACGTGGACAACATATGCCAAACAAGACCAAAGGCGCAACACCTTTCACCTACGGCGCCTTAGATGCATCCCTATCGTCTCATGGAGAGGCAGGGTGACAAATGCGGAGGTGAATTCTCGCACCAGTCTTCCAAATATGTACACCTCCTTCGCTAACGAAGACTGCGATGGCTTGGTCATGTTCGTCGCACAGAAGACGGTCGCATCGCCAAAGATATTCTCTATGGGCAGCTGGTGTGGTGTAAAAGAACAGCTGGCCAACCACATCTGAGGTTCAAAGACGCATGTAAGTGGGACATGAAGGTTCTGGATATGGATCTGACATCTGAGGTTCAAAGACGCATGTAAGTGGGACATGAAGGCTCTGGATATGGATCTGACATCTGCGGTTCAAAGACGCATGTAAGTGGGACATGAAGGCTCTGGGTATGGATCTGACATCTGAGGTTCAAAGACGCATGTAAGTGGGACATGAAGGCTCTGGATATGGATCTGACATCTGAGGTTCAAAGACGCATGTAAGTGGGACATGAAGGCTCTGGATATGGATCTGACATCTGAGGTTCAAAGACGCATGTAAGTGGGACATGAAGAATTTGGATATGGATATGCCATCCTGGGAAGACATAGCTGCAGACCGATCCAAATGGAGATACAACCTGATGAACTAACTCAGACTGGGCGAAAATAAGCTCATGCAACACAGAAAAGTACAAAAAAACAGCACCACAAGGAAAAGCAAAATTAAAAACTCAGTATCGAGCTACTACATGACTGAAAATGGACTAATTATCACTAAGGTACTTATATAATGTCTCCTCCGGATTAAAAAGAAGAAATGCATTAATTTGCTTATTCTGTATAATTGCTTGCGTATCTGTGGATCTCAAGGAGTAACGTACAGTTCTACTGCAACCTTTCATGAAAGTCGTAAAAGATGACTAAAGAAGAAGTGATGTGCATGGTTCTAGTAGCATCTAAAACGACTGTCATAAACACCAAGCAGTGACGACCTTCGCGACAACACTCTCTCATCCATTTCTAGCGTAGGTATTGTGTTACGATTCTAGCTCCACCAAGGAAAGGCCAAGTACTCATTTCTGGCTTCAATGTTTTTTTTCCCTTTGAACAATGACGTATAAAACAGTCAGCGACCATTACGCCTATTGATGTCTTAGGGCAGCAACAGAATTTTACAGGAAAATCGCCACACAAAAAATGCTTGATCTTAATGGATATAAATCGTCTCATAACGGAGTATGTTCTGTTCGAGTGACTGTTAAGTTGTATGTGCTGAGTGCGAAGTCGGAAAACGGCGTTTTTGTCTCTCTTTTTTAGGAGGTTGTTGTTGTCTTGGGGTTTTGAGATGCCATATGTTTGTAGATTTCTTTCCAAGTATTTCCCATCTACTCAGCCAAGCCTCTTTGTTCACAGTCTTCAGTAGTTGTTTGACTGAATGTAATGTTGTTGGTGTGTATTGTTGTTCTTGACTTTATCCCTTCTTAGCCAGTCTGTCTGCCTTGTCATTGTCAGGTGTATTTGAGGGATTAGGGATTCATTTCATAACTATTCTGACTTCATGGTACGTGAAAAGTGGGTTCGCATCTAGGGATATTTGGGTAAGTTCAGGCTTACAATGATCGCCATCTTCTAGAGATTGAAGGGCAGATAATGAGTTTGTGAAGATTACGATGCATTGAGCGTTTGATGGAAAAGTATCAAATAAAGTCCTCAAGTGGTAAAGAGCTACTCCTAATGCTGTTATTTCTGCCTCATAGTTTGAACATATCTCCCAACAGGCATAAAACAGCTCATCAGATGTTCTGTCTGGATACTCTATGTAGACTTCATATCCCGCTTTAATGGGGGCCTTAAAAGCAGATCCATCAGTATAGACATGTATCGATTCTTCTGATCTTGTGGTAAATTCACAAAAGTTTAAAGGCACACTTAAATGAGTACGATGACACACTAATGTGCTAGAGACTATCATTTGATAAACATTGTACTGGATCCTGCTTCTTGTACCATTCTGACATTTGCAGACGATCATATATCCGAGATTAGTTTCTTCTTCGGCGTCCGTCCTGAAAAGTACGTTGTGGCGTTGTATCACAACCTTTTGGGCCGACACATTTGGTTTAAACATGGCATTTTTGGGGACTGGGTTTGCCTTCCCTCTGTGATCTCTAATTTTGAGCCAGACTACCATAGCACAGCCTGTTTCCAAGTCAGCCACGTGGAGGCCGAATAAGATCCTGGTCTGCTGTGGTTTGCTGACCCTGATGAAAACAGCCAGCTAATAGTCGCCGGATGGTGCCAGCTAATTTATTGTGCCGCACCTCGCCCCCCCCCCCTTCCGATGTTGACTTTTTGTCTCATTATGTTGTCCGACATATCGCTTTGTTGTAAAACCATTCTTGCTTGACAATTCGGTCTGTCGCCTAGTTGCTCATGGTGACCTAGTGAGCCAGTATCCATGAACGGGTTTTGTTGTTTTTTTAAAATTAATTTTTTTTTAAATACTGGGCTGGGCATTCAAGTGTGCCCGTCAAGTCTTGAGTTCGCTGTTCTGTTGACTCTTCTAGGACAACCACCTGTGTTTTTGTTTGTTTGTTTACTGGAATGTGCAAATAGATTTCATACTCACGAAGACAGCGGAGAAAAGGAAAGTTAGAGACTCGAGAGCGATTTCAAACCTATGTGTCGACACAGACCACAGGGTGGTTATAGCAGTAAAAACCACAACAAAAGATATTAACACGGGCAGAAAAGTTCCTCTGCATCCAATGAAAGACATATTTCAAAATTTAGCAATGGGAAGACTGAAAAGAAGTAGTTTTATGCATCAGGCCAAACGACCTCGCAGGTAAATTATGGATCTACCTGAAGTTGACATCCTCCTAAAGTCTGTGCCAGAACAAAACCCTTGGATAGAGGAGCAGGGGCTAGCAGTATGCATTCAAACAAATGTGAAAGGAATACTAGACAAGGATGAACAGAACAGTGTGCAACGTAGGACAGTGACCCTGAGATTTCTGGATGGAAAATACCCATACGATCTATGGATCAGAGTATATACCGATGGATCAGCACAGAATGCAGTAAAGAATGGCGGGGCGGGAGTGTACATAGAATACTCAAACAAGATTAGGGATACAGTCTGAGTACCAACTGGAAAATTCTGTCATACATATGATGCAGAAATCCAGGCAATCAAGGTGGCAACTGAGAAACTGTTGAACATCAATGTCAGTCCACAACCTGTAGTATTTCTGACAGATGCACTATCAGCACTCCAAACTTTATGGACCTGTATGTGAACTACAAAAGACAGTGTTTATACAAGAGACACCATTGCAGATATAGACAATATTTTCAAGCGAACGAAAGAAGAAGAACACACACCCTTCCCAATTTGCTTAGAGAAAGGGAGATTGAGCACCTATGAGTATGCCTGGAATGCAGTGAAATCGATTCTTAGGAAGAAAATAGAAGATAATGAGCCATGTTGACCTATTAAAGGTGTAGCCGTACTTCCCTATCGAGCGAAATGGCTGTGAAAGTGGCGCTGTTCACACGGAAGACACAACTGAACTATGTAGCGCCCCCTTGTATACTCAAACAACCCGTATGTTGGATTCGTCTGAAAATGGTCTTAGGCCTGTTGCATTGAGACGATTGTCGTTGTTTCGTGACTTCAAGGTGGAGATATATTTACTAATTCAAACACGTTTATATGAATTGTGATGTTACTAGTGTGTCTCATTCGTTAATGGCTATATTTTATAATCAGAACTGTTATAATAATTCTCCATTGACTGATTCAGAGTATGGGAATGTAAAACTATCACGTTTTCTTCGTATTTTACTATCAACAAAGACTGGAAAGTAAAGTTTGTCCAGAGATGTCTTAAGAATTCAATCATTGTATCATATCAATACTAATAGACTACACTTTTCCCAATGTAATGGTACTAAGTCTAATTATCTTGCTACAATCCTACATTGGTGTTTATAGTATCAGGTAAGCTCGCCGCCGCTCTTTTTCATTAATGAAGAACATGTATTATTAAATTCTTTATTCGTGGTCATGATGCCGGCATTTTTTAGTTCACCACATTTATCACAATCTTTGAGATTTGTGCCATTTATCGATCAAATTTGTTATTTGTCATCTATGGCGCGAGTAAAGGAAATAGCGTGACTAAGCAGCGTGGTTTTATATAGTATAATAATGTAAACTATGGATTAATCGTGGGTTTCCCCTACAATTTAATTAGAAGTAGACTTAAGACTCTGACTAGTCAGTCTATAGTAGTTAAAGTTTAAGTAGTCTATACTATTTTTACTATTAATACAAAAAATACATAACATACACTGCACTGTTTACTACTGACCAACTACTGTAGAGACCATGTAGTCTTACTGTAAGTTAAAGTTGAGTTGCACAGCTACTGAATTACACTAGTTTAACTAGTATTCAGTAGTAACTATAAACTAGAGTATAGTCAAAGGTAGAAGAAATTGAGTGGAGTTGTGGTGTCGTAACTTCATAATCCCACGGCCACACACTAGGCGGAGGCCTATCTATATGACTATGATAGTATTAGTACTATGATACTGGGTATATGTTTTAATACCAAAATAAATTACTTAACTTTTAACATTTTTATACTGGTTTAGAATCATCATCATAGTCTGTATACAACCAGTTGCATGATTAGCCTGCTCTAAAACTAAAAGCTATGTAATATGTACGTGCAGCAGCATCCAATTGCGTCTGAAGCTATACTATAGACATAGTAATTGAGTAATTAGTATAGATCTATACTATATAGTCAAGTGAGTGTTACTGTTACTAAGTTACTTGTATGTACCGTTAGCTTACCATATGCTATATTACATTAATTATATATAAGAAGACTAGTATACTACTGTGACTATACTAATACTATCTATAGTTATAGTATGTGTTAATACGTTATTCATGTTCCCACATTGGTTTTGCTTAGATCTACCTGACTACTATCTCCTTGACTTGTGATGTAAGCACTGTGCATGTAAGTTACACTGATAGCCCTAATTGACACTAATTGTGTTTAGATCTCACAAATCATCAAATATGATATTGTTTTGTGATTAACATTTAATTTATGTTATTTTAATATAATTACCATGACATACTTATACTAGTTTAGAAGACTCTACAGGGTCTGTATACAACCAGTTTCTTGGAGGATGGTTTAATAGACTCAAACACTAGACCTAAATAGACCCGCAGCCAGTTAGGCGCCATCTATAGCTGCTCTTAACAAACCATTTGAGGAAAGATACAAATAACTTGGGTAGATTTTTAACTTGAATTTGGACCAGACAAAGGCCGTTAAGCCTACTCTTTTCAATTTCTAACTGCCAAGGAATTTTTAACGTGCTCAACACTGAACACGGGTAGTCCAATCTCACAACCCAGAGATCAGGGGAATTTTTACCAGAAGATCCACGTGAAAAAAAATCCAGGTCTCCATCGTGATTCAAACCCACGACCTCCAGCACCCGAGGCGGCTACCTTACCTTCAGACCACTGAGTCCCCACAACGTTAATCAACTAGACTACTCACCTACTGATTAAACATCAACCAATCATCATTCATATCAATCATATGCAATACAGTACACCAGAGCAGCACTATTTAACACTAACAGCTTTACCAATTTCTACATTACTGCATTAATTATATATATATATAATTTGTAAGTGAATAAATATTTTTACTTGTTACTTTCATTGCTGATTCAATTGCATTCCTGAATTGTATATATTTAATATTATTTGGCATCATATGTCAACTTATTTCTTCCCATATTTTTGTTGGCAGGGTTGGCTGTGATCTAGATTTGTTATTGAAATGTTCAAGAAAAAGAAAAAACCTCAGATAGAAATATCCTCTCCGTCGAACTTCCAACATCGGGTCCACACAGGCTTCGACTGGGAGAATGGAGAATTTGTTGGTCTTCCACCACAATGGGCAGGCATTATTGAGGGGAACAAAGGGAGACGCCAGCCAATTGTGGATCCCTCTACAATCACACCAACTGACGTAGAGCCTCTGAAAGTAATATATTTATTCAAAGCTGCATCTTATTCTAATGTGGTTATTATTTACATTTTGAAGTAGAAATAGCAATCTCAATATAGTAAGTCTCCTTGATATGACAGACAGCAAAGTAAACTATTTAGTTAATCATACATCATGATTAGTTTACTATTACTGCTTCACTTATATACGTTTGAATATTACGTATGTATATTTATATGTTTGTGTATATGATTTTATATTAACTCATGCTTATTTTAATTTTGTGCAGACAATTATTAGAGGCCAACAGAATGGACATCCGCACCGTATTAGTGTTGCAAGATCAAATTCACTTCGCCGCGAAAGTCCTCCTTCTTATAGACGTCATGCCCCAGAAAATAATTATCCTTCTGTACCAGAGGATGAAATAGTGCAACATATATCACGTCCAGAATATGGCAGACATCAGCAGCAAGGCTATCTTCATAAGCCACAGGAGCATTATCAACATCAGCAAGTTTCACATGGTTATAAGGAGCATCAAGATTATCCCAGAGAGTACACCCCACCTCGGGAGGTGAGGGACAGTGGGGACCAGTACCAGTCTCAACAGGAACATTTCAATCAAAGAACTAAAAAGACAGATTACTATGATGGCCCTCAGAACACACTTAAAAATGAGCAAGGCCCTCGAGGAAGACAACTAGGGCATCATAACCATGATGCCAGAATGAATAACCCGCATGATAGTAATCCAAGAAGTAATGGGTCATTTGAACATGGTACGGATGGACAGCCTTTGAAAAATAATCAGGATGGCCATTCTCAACCTCACCAAAATGGTGACAGGTACCATCAGATGACTGATAGAGGTGCCCTGTCTTCATTACCCCGCCACCAGAACAGTCCACCAGCACACAAATCTTATTCAAATAATGCAAGGGTAAGTTAGCTTTGTTTGTTGCAAAACACTCCTTATATAACAGATTACACTGACATGGAACTGGATTGTTGCTTGGTTTAACTCAAAAAAATGAATTACAGAAAAAAATGAGTTGTGTTAGAAAGTGAGAGATCTGCATAGACCATGTATTGTTACTCCGCAGAGTTTTCCATTATTCACTGTTTTCCTAGCATCATTGTCATACCATTTGAGATGGCCATCTTTGTTCACAATGGGATAAAAGCACAAAATAGTTAGCAAAGCACAGGTAATCTTTGTCTAATGGTTAATGTTAGTTAGTTATCAGTTCACTTGAAGGGAACACAAGTCACCTTTCCCGGACCAGATGCATCGCATCGCTGGAAAATCTATTTTGCATCATCTATTCACCTTCTCCTGGGTCGCTGAACCTATCGGACGTTGTTGTAAGCCCATATATATATATATATATAAAACAGAGATTGCTTGGTAATGTTATCAACTGGTTTTCGCAATGAGCGGCCTATCAATCGCCTCCTCCGTATTTCATGCTCCACTGGTATTTGTCCTGTGTTTCAATCAGTTCCATGTTGGTGATCTTGTCGTACCATTTCCACCCTTCTATTCAACGCAGGCAACCATTTATGAAAGTCTGTTCCTTTTTCATAATTATCTGTGTTGCCATATAATAGAACGGATTTTACATTGGAGTTGAAGATTTTTATTTTGGTAGTGGGTTTTAACTTCCATAAAGTCCCCAAAGCAAATGAAAGCCTTTCTCGCCTTCTATATTCTTAACTGAGCATCGTTTTCTGTAGCTCCTAATGCGTCTATATTACTGCCAAGGTATATAAAAGACTTGTGTGTTCTATTCATTGCTCTCTTCTCCCGTTATACGCATAGTGCTTGTCTGGTCCATATATGATCTATATTTGAAATATCAACCTATTCTTTTTTCTCTGTTATCTGTCTGTTGGATTATGCCGCTGACAAAGAACATTATTCCTCTGTAGTTTTTTATTTACTGTGTGCCTTTCTTCTATGGAAACACTACCTGATTTGCCATATTTTAGAATTTTAATATTTTCTCACTATCACAAGACTGGTTCTTAGTTCCGTGGTCAGTGACCATCACATTTGCTGGATTATTAAAGGTAGCATCAAAGTTCCCCCCTCCCCAACCATCACCACCACAGTATCTATTCCATACTATGCCCCATTTCTTATTATTTCCATTTCGACTTCCAGGGTTCTTCGTCTGGTTGTTTTGTCATAATCTCTTTCGCATTCGCTTTGGGGTCCATGTCATGCCGGTTTTGGTGATGGTGTCAGGTTCTTCTTAGGATATTGATGATCCAAATCCACTGGTGACAGGTTATGATAGTGTGCATGTCCTTCTGATTGCATCTGGGCAAGCAGTTCTTGGTTTGTGATGGTGTTCGGCCAGAAAATGTTATGATTTCTTTGCCAAGTTATGTGGAAAGATTACAATTTTGACATTTTATTTTCTAGCAGAGATTAGCAAAGGCTATTCTGATTTTGTTCATTCTGCTTACCTGTACCACTCTATTGCAACCATGCTTCCGAGGTATCCAATTGTGTTTATCTTTGCTAGTGGTTAAGGGGCACGGATAACAACCTGAAGGTGCTGGGTTCGCTCCCCAATCACAGCACCAACCTTTATCCTAGGGAGCAACCCTTAGAAAATGCAGGAGGAAGCAGACCCTTACATAAAATGTATGCAGAAGTCAGATGCACTGGGCCGACAGACACAAAATCAAAACATAGTGCAAGTGAAACTCAAATCACCTTGGGGAATAGAGAAATAAGGTTAACGCCAAAAAAAAAATAATTCTTATTTAATAGTATTTAATATAGTTATTGTCAGCACTTTTCTTCTTGATATTAATGTTTAGTCTCACCTGTTGCCCATATGCACTCAATCTTTCCATTTTCTCTTGAATGTATCACCCGGTCAATATCACAACTAGGAAGGAACAGAGTGGTTGATAAGGTGCATCCTGTTGTACCCCTATTTTCACCTCAAAAGTTTACATGTTTAATTTATAAATAGACTTTTAAGGTGCAAGATTACCACAACCAGATTCTAGTGTGACCTACGAAGAGTCCAAAAGGTTTATTAGGGCCAGATACATGGCCAAATGGGAAACAGAACATACTGGCTACACAAAAAATGATGCGTATTACAAGTTGAACAGAAGAGAGTGGGTCGTGGTCTTCAGACTTCGCACATGCCACAACAGACTGAGGTACCATCTATTCAATAAATTGAAGATAGGTGGCACTGATGAATGCACCTGTGGTACAGGGAAAATGACCGCTGAACATCTGCTGCAAAATTGCCCGACATACAAGGACCAGAGAAAGCACATGTGGCCATCACCAGTGCCAACACTAGAAGCTCAATGGCGGGGTTGACAGCTGCTTTCTTCGAACAAATTGAAGTTGACGTCTGACAGCGTACAAAGAAGAAGTATATAGACTTTTAAACCATAATCTCTTAATGTTTATAGACTTATCCCAGTGTATGATATCGAAGGCCTTTTCAAAATCATCAAGATTTATGTACAATTGCCTTTGCCATTCTGTGCAATGCTCTCTTTTGTTTTCTGTGGGAGAAGATATGGTCTGCATATTTTGTGTTCCTTCTGAACCTCACTTATTCCTTCCTCAATTTTGTATCTACTGCTTTTGATAGACTTTGTATTATTATCCTTCCTAGTATTTTGCTGGCACTGAGAGTAGAGTGAGTCCTCTCCAGTGGGTACAGTCTGTGAGGTCACCCATTTTTTAAATAGTAATTTTTTTAAATCCTTCAGTTTAGCAATATCATAGTTCTATTTCTTTGTTGCCGTTGCGACTGTTGCTCTTATTATAGCTACTACTAGGTGATGATCACTCCCTACATTTGCACCTCTTCTGACTTTCACATCTTGTCTACCCATTATTGTTAATTTAAGTGATCCATCTGATCTGATTTTTGTGATGTCCATTTAGATAACCCCATGTAAATTTGTGGATATCTTTATGTGGAAAGAGTGTTTCTAACACAAACCCACTCGCCTCCCAAGTTGTTCAAGGGGCTGAAGTTTATAATTGTTCACCATTCTTATTTTGCATTCCACAACCCCATCTCCCCATTACTCCTTTGCTGTTTTGGTGCATGTGTTGTTCTTTCCAACCTTCACATTGTGATAGGTGTCTCATTACTATAATGAGATCATGTCTAGGTATTGTTTCTTTCTACAACTGCTAATAGAATTTGTCCTTTACCTCTTCATCACTGTCATTCGGTGGTGCATGGTATTATATTATAGTGGTGTTGGTAAATCTCCCTTGTATTATAGTGGTGTTGGTAAATCTCCCTTGTATTATAGTGGTGTTGGTAAATCTCCCTTATATTATAGTTGTGTTGGTAAATCTCCCATGGGGGATGGCGTAGGCTTGTGGTTAAGTGGCACGACTCACAACCAGAAGGCGCTGGGCTCGATCCCCATCACAGCACCGGCCGTTACCCCGGGGAAGTACACCCTTACAAAATGCAGGAGGAAGCAGGCCCTTACATAAAATGCATGCTGAAGTCGAATGCATTGGGCCGACAGGTGCAAAATAAAACCACAGTGCAACGCGCACCACCTTAGATAATAGAGAAATACGGCAAACGCAAAAAAAAAATAAAAAATCTCCCATGTATTATAGTGGTGTTGGTGAAACTATCTTATATTATAGTGGTGTTGGTAAATCTATTTTATATTATACTGGTGTTGGTAAATCTATCGTATATTATAGTGGTGTTGGTGAATCTATCTTATATTATACTGGTGTTGGTAAATCTATCTTATATTATAGTGGTGTTGGTGAATCTACCTTATATTATACTGGTGTTGGTAAATCTATCTTATATTATAGTGGTGTTGGTGAATCTACCTTATATTATACTGGTGTTGGTAAATCTATCTTATATTATAGTAGTGTTGGTGAATCTCCCTTGTAGTCCTGCTGTTATCTGTTTTTGATTGGTTTTCACTCCAGCAATATCTTGTCCATACCCACTGCTGGGATAATGGCTATGTCTTCACTGTGTTGTTCATCCTCTCTGCCAGAGTAAAATATTGTTTCTCCTGTTACTGTCTTTGTCCTTCCAGTTCCTGCTCTCGCTTATTCCCAATATTCATAATCTATAGTTTCCCATTTCTGCTGTAATCTGCTTTTGTTTGCCTACCTCATTCATCGTCCTAACATTCCAAAACTAAATTCTCATATCATGTTTTGGGCTAAATGCATTGATGGCCATTCTATTGGCTCCCTTCCAGCTTCACCACTGATAGTCACGTACATGTGAGGTTTGTACTCCCAGATGTTCATCCGGTGGTAAAGTCAGTTTTTCTGTTTGCTGTTTCTAAAACAAAATTTGTTTACATTGACCGATGTCAGAATTGTGCCAAAACCCCTACACCTGGAGACCCAGGAAGCCATTCTTTATCTGCCCCCTCACCAGTAATCTGTCCATTTTGGAGTGACCCTCCTAGGAATACATGTTCTGTCAGTTGAGATCACAGGAACATGCAAGCATTGCACTTCCCCATGTTATAGATAAAATGTAAAATGTTTTTATTTTATGTTTTGTTTTGTTAAAATTTTGTTTAAAGTTTACTTGCAACCAGATAACGGCTGGTCGGATGTTAGCTAACATTCTAAGTGTCAGTTGAGAAAATTTTCAGGAAAAAACAAAATGTAGAAATCAAAATTCTTAATTGCTTCTGATGTCTATCCATTTTGCATCCTTGCTGGAGATGAGTCTCTCCATTTACCCAAACAATTCTATGATAATTTTGGCACCCTACATTGCATCTTTGTTTACATACTGTATCTTACAAAAAAACAGTACAATGACCATTCTTGTCTTATTTTCAGCCACCTTCAGAAACCAATCTTGGTGGACCTCAACCCATGTCCAAACAGGCCTCCCTGACTAATCCAGCCAACGCAGTCATCAAACCTACACATTCCAAGCAGGTCACTCCTCCCACTTCATCTCCGAACCGAACTCAACATCAGGGAGCTGGGCCAGAGCAGCAACATTTGTCTCATGATGAGGTATATGTCCATTTTTGTGTGTTATTTTTCCCTGAATATTTTAATGAATGCATTTTTTGAGATTCTTTGTTTTGTGATGCACTTCTTTATCTCAAACTTATCTAGAACCAGAACTAGATATCAGTATGTTGCAGCCTGATATAATTACATTTTATTGGCTTTCAGCTTTCAAGAAAATATGACAGGACTGAAAACAGCAATTTTGGAAATGTGTTAGTTGACCTGTACTTCTGCAGGTGCAAATGCCCCTGTGCTGATCCCAGCTCTGGAGTAAGCTGGATGTAGCCGGAAGGAGGATTTCCTGCTTAGTAGGCTACGCTTGAGCAGCTTATGCTCCACTGCGCAGGGACAAGTGCTGCGGGGGTGGTTAACCGATATGCAAGTTTATCTTAACCCTTAAAATCCGCGGCGCCAAATCACGAGACGATTAGGCAGCCACCGAATGACATTAAGCCAAATAGCGTGTCTCGCACTCTTTGCAACGTATTAAATGTATTTAATATGGGTTTAATCCAAATCCAGCTAGTATAAACCCACAACAATGCCATTTCAGATTCCATTTCTAGAGCGTGAGTTAACATTATTATCAATTATGTACTACTAAATTAAAAAATAAAAATGTAAACAAAGCAATTTTGTCTACTTTTTTTTACTTGAAGAAATGGCGTCCTCCCTCCCCATTCTCGTGGGACACGATTTTCGGCAGTACGTGTCTCACAGATAATTCAACCATGACTTGAAATAGACAGACATGTAGATAAAGAAATATTTAGCATGGACAGTTCTAATTCAGAAGGAAATATTCATAATAAATTGTTATCGGAAAGTGCGTCAGTGATATTTTGTTTCCATGAAATGGGCGTTGTCGCTCAAAATGTACCAACGCCAAGTTTTAAATATTTTTATTTCCTATCCAACATTTTAAACTACTGCAACGTCATTTCCTGTTCCTGTCCTTTTAAGCATCTTACGGCGTGGTTTGGTAAGCTTTTGAGAATTAATTTGGCACATTTTGTTCAATAATCTAATGAAAGTAGCGATTTTTTTCAACTTTTTTTTTCATTTGAAGAAATGGCATCCTCTACCAATTCTCGTGGCGCACGATTTTCTGCTGTTCAGGCCACTAAGATGATTCAAATCAGGGCTGAAGAAGATACAGATGACATGACTTCTGACACTGACAGTGAAAGTTCTCATTCAGAAGAAGAAGGGGATGTTAGAAATACATCATTGTACAGTGCCACCAGGGATAGTTCGAGTGAGCAAGAGGAGGAGTCTCTCATCCATAGTAGAGGAAAGGGTAAAGGTCCTATGCCTAAGAGAGGATGAGGAGCAAGGTCAAGATCTGTACTTGATAGGAATCCTGGTCCTAGGCCTAGTACTAGTACCAGCAGTACAGTAGATCCATCTACAGTGTCTCCTGTCCCAATGGCAACTACTAGGGCAGATGCTCATGTTACTGATGAAGGGCAATGGAGGGAGGTATTTGAGGGCAGCACAGACAATACCTTTCGGTTTATTCCACCTCAGCCAAGAATCCCTGGTGTCAATCCTGACATTATTCCAGAGAATGCATCACCCTCATTTTGCTTTAAAGCTTTATTTACCGATGCCATTATGGAAGACCTTGTCAGGTCAGTAAATGATTATGCGGCCCAACGGTACCTGGCAATGAAAGAAACAACTGCAGTACGGTCAGTTTTTCTAACATGGTCACCAGTGACTGTGCCTGAGCTACATAAATTCTTTTTTGTCATTAATGTTATCGGCTATTTAAAGAAGCCTAAAATTAGTGACTACTGGGCACATGATGAGACTACAGAAACACCTTGGTTCAGGAAGGTATTCACACGAGGGACAGGGTCCAAGCTTTGTATCATACAATGTTTCACGTAAGCAATCCTGATTCGCAGGGCAAAGCCAAAATTGAGCCATTTGTGCAGAGCTTGCTACTTCAATTTCAAAAATCCTATTACCCATTCAAGGAACTTTCTGTGGATGAAAGGGTCATTGGATGGAAGGGAAGGTGGGCCCATAAGATGTTCAATGCATCAAAGCCAAAAAAATACCACGTCAAAACCTTTGGCCTCTGCGACAGCAACACTGCTTATGTTGTCAACATATTGATATATTTTGGCAGCAATACATCTTACAATCCAGACCTAGATCCAAGCAGTCAACAAGCTGTCAAAATATTTGACAAGCTTTTAGAACCTTGTGGGAAAGGCCATCACATTTATGCTGACCGTTACTACACCAGCTATCCGCTGCTGCAGTACCTTACCAGTAATGGCCATTACTACACTGGTACGGTCAACATAAACCGCAGAGATTTTCCACAAGCTTTCAAGACAACAAAATTGTCCTTTTTACAAATGAAATGGTTTCTCCATATAGAAAGAACATTTCTCTGCGTGATGTTCAGAGACAAGAAGGCTAAAAAACAATGCTTGCTTGTCTCTAGTGAAGCCTCGGTGACCACCAAACGTTTAACAAGTCGTTCTGGTGTAGTGAAGGATAAACCATCAATGATTGATGACTACAACTACCGCATGAATGGGTGTGATAAGGTTGATCAGTGTGTCACAACATATGGTACCTTCACTAGAAGAACAAGGAAATGGTGGAAGAAAATTTTCTTTTGGATTTTTGAAGTAGCTCAGCTGAATTCATTTATTTTGCATGCCCTGACGAGGCCTGCAAACACAAAAAAGCAGCCCTATCTACAATTTAAAAAGCAATTAGTTTCTGAGCTTCGCCTTTTTGCAGCTACAGAGACGCCCAGCTTGCAGGTGGAACCTTACATCAGCAGCCATGCAAACAGACACAGTGGAAAAAGACACATTATCAAAAAGTCTACACTGTGTCGTCAATGTATTGTTTGCAGTACTTCAAATGCTAGAGTTAGGACAACATTTTTTTGTCAAGGATGTTCAGACCAGCCATTTCTTCATCCAAATCACTGTTTTGAACAGCATCATTTGAAATAAATGTAAATTAAAATCAGCTGTACATAGATAATTTTTTTTTCTTAAAGAATTTGTGCCATTTTATTTTTCAATTTACCAAACACTGCTGAATGGTCATAATAATGTTATTTCTGATCCAAGAGTGATGAAACTTCCCAATATTGGGTAAATATGGATATATTATCAAAAGAAAGAATTTTTGTGTGTCAACATTGTGAAGGATTCATTTGAATGAAATGGTAAGTGAAAAAATATTTACAAATTATTTATTGTTTTTATTTTTGTTTACACATTACATAATTTTTTGCATGCAATTTCACTGTACAGACATCTTATTGCACTGTTTCTGAAAAGAGCAATCATTCCTGAACATTTTGATATATAAAACATGATCACACAATAAAAGATAACAGATATATGAATAATTTTGTCACAGCAGTTAGGTGTGAACATTTTTGTAGAAAAATAGGCGTGTAAAATCGTGGTTTTTGGCTGCGTATACTAAGTGTTAATAGACTCAAACACTAGAGGAAATTAGACCTGCATGCACACTAGACAAGCTCTACGGCAGTGTCGACAGCCTCAGGATGACCGCTGCTTTTTTCGAAAAAATAAAGGTCGACATCTGACAGCGTAAAGAAGAAGAAGACCTGCATGCTGTTAGGCACCATCTATGCTGCTCTTAACATATCACCTAACCATGGCTGGTGTTATGCAATGTCACACAGTTGTTTCTTGCAATATGCTCTCTGTGAGGCGGTGGTGCTATTCTGGACAATTTTAGTACTTCAGTCGTGGTGTGCTGTGTTTTACCATATGCTATAGGTAACAAGTGTTGAAATATCTTAAATAAGTTTGACAGTGCTAAATGACTCTAAAATACTAGTGAAATACTCAACTGTTAACTATTTGTACTAAGATTGAAGGGGTAAATCATTATAGTTTAGTATTAATAATCATGAAATACATTTCTTGTTCATTATTTTCTTGTACAGTTCCGCAGAACATTGCAATATGTTGTAAATCCTGAAGACCCTCGTCGGTTTCTGGGAAATTTTCTGAAAATTGGAGAGGGCTCTACTGGTATTGTATGTACAGCTTTTGACCAGTCACGAGACAAGCAAGTGGCTGTGAAGAAGATGGATCTGCGAAAACAACAACGTCGAGAGCTTCTATTTAATGAGGTCAGCAAATTTTGTGGGTCAACCCTGCTGATTATATTCCTATATTGGTTTTTTCGCGATGTCACGCCATTTGACTATTTTTACTACTTTGAGAGCCTGTAACATTTTATTTGATGGTCTATTGATATGATTTGCTTGTGAGTAGAGAGATAAAGAATTTGTTGGTGTTATTGTTTCTATTGTGTGTATTGGTTTCTGAGATTTAAAAAAAATTAAGGCGATAGTGTTTTAAAAAAAAACAGCACACTTAGACTCTTCTACTCTCAGTGTCCCTTGGTTGGGAAAAAATAAAATCTGACAACGGATTACAGATATTTGCCATGATGGCTATGTCTGTCACTTCAACTATAAATGTAATTATTGTATCTAAATAAACAATATAAACAGATCTACCTCAGAAAAATCTGTTGCAGGAACTTGACTCCCCCATTCTCAGTAATTGGTGAATCTTCAAATCCAAGTGAAAAACAAAAGAAATCATTTTCAAACGCCTAAAACTAATTCCACGATCGCCATTGCTGGTATCTAACCATACATTACAGAAGAGGGAACTCTCTACAATCAAAAGATAGTATTGTTTAGACTATTTTTTACGTAGCCATTTGTTTTCAAGTTTTGATTACAACGGCTGCCGCTATTCAGACATCAAAGAAAATATCTGCCATTTCTCTTTGCTGTGCTTTCCCAATTTTTCTAGAAATAAATTTGTTTGGGGAATTACCATCATATGTCATACCAAATGACATAGGCATACACTTGTTTCCATGACTGATGCCATTGAACATGTGACGCCCATATATTGGTGTGTGTGTGTGTGTAAATAGCCCATTCTCAGAGCCACCCATATTTCGGTGTGATGCATGTATCATTATTTGGAGGCATATTTTGGGCTATTCTGCTTGGATTTTGGCCAAAATATAGCGGGGTCTACACATTTCTGGAAATAACAAAAATGGCAACACATACCAAAACATGTTTAAGATGTTCTAAATTTGTTTTTCGTGATGGAAAGGTGTTTTGGGAAATGTCTGTTCTATAAGGATAACAGCAGATCAAGCTGTTGAAAGTATTCTCAAGGATTTGGAGGCTGATAAATTAAATTTAAATGGTGATTATTCTGAAAAGAATGAGTGATCTGAGAATCATATGAATGACAAGTTGTGTTAATTAGATTGTGATCAAGCTTAATCTATTCTTGCCCTTCGGAGGATTAGTGTATCTTCTTCTTCGTATGCTGTCAAATGTCAACTTGTATTTGTTCGGAGAAAGCAGCTGTCATCCTGAGGCTGTCGACACTGCCATAGAGCTTGTCTAGTGTTGCCACTGGTGATGGCCACATGTACTTTCTCTGGTTCTCGTATGTCGGGCAATTTTGCAGCAGACGTTCAGCGGTCATTTTCCCTGTACCACAGGTGCATTCGTCAGTGCCACCTATCTTCAGTTTATGGATTAGTGTATGATCTGAAGGATCATCAAAAATAATATATCAAGTAAATTCTGTAATCCATAGTCAAAGTAAAATCCACAAATATATTCTGGCATAACAAGCAGAAATATTGGAAATGATCAGATCAGTTAATGGAATCTGAGATAGAATAAGTAAAATAGAATAGATAGTTTTGTCAGTTACTTTCCTTTCCTCACATGTCTGTCTTGTGCGTATTTGCTGAGGAGCACAGAATAATGAGATTTTACGGATTGCGTGGCCGGGGTTGAAAGGGTTAAGCAAGTCATTATGCCAGATGTTAAGTTTTCCCAACAAATTTTCCTTGCCAGACTTAATTTTTCTTTCTTATTTGTCTTCAGCTTTTTTTACCCTTGACCTAGGTTTTTTTAATAACTTTCCTTTCTAAGCATGTGGCTGATAAATGTGTGCCTGCCTTCTTTTTGTTGTTGATATACTCATTATCTCAGATATATACTATGTATTACAATATCAGGTATACTCAGTGTGGGGCACCATCTCAGATATGTACTATGTATTACAATATCAGGTATACTCAGTGTGGGGTACCATCTCAGATATGTACTATGTATTACAATATCAGGTATACTCAGTGTGGGGTACCATCTCAGATATGTACTATGTATTACAATATCAGGTATACTCAGTGTGGGGCACCATCTCAGATATGTACTATGTATTACAATATCAGGTATACTCAGTGTGGGGTACCATCTCAGATATGTACTATGTATTACAATATCAGGTATACTCAGTGTGGGGCACCATCTCAGATATGTACTATGTATTACAATATCAGGTATACTCAGTGTGGGGCACCATCTCAGATATGTACTATGTATTACAATATCAGGTATACTCAGTGTGGGGCACCATCTCAGATATGTACTATGTATTACAATATCAGGTATACTCAGTGTGGGGTACCATCTCAGATATGTACTATGTATACAATATCAGGTATACTCAGTGTGGGGCACCATCTCAGATATGTACTATGTATACAATCTCAAATATGCTCTGTTTATAATATTGTCGTAAATGAGAACTGTCATCATCATCCCGTGTCATACTACATGTTTGAGTCTGTAGGTACGCCCGTTACTGATCAAGCCAATACAAGCAGAAAAGTTTGACGGCATGATTGACAAACATGGTCTGCAGTCGGTACTGGTATTTCCTTTGTTCTAGACATTCTGATCAAGCACCTATCCTGTGCTGCTTGCCTGCCATTTTTGACCACACCTTTTCAGGCTGAACATCTTTGAACTAGGTTTTCAATTCAAAGACATGGTTTTTCTCATTTCTATCTAATTTTTAAGGTTCTCGTTTGAAGCCCCCTCGTATATCCTTAGTGTGCATACAATATGAAATATACTCGCTATCCATCGATGAAGATCGCAGACACTGTCCTTGCCATAATATAGTGTTAGTAGACATGGGCGCTCAGAAACAGGAGCCACTTAAACAGAAGAAGAAATTGACATCATTGGATTTGACTGATTTCATTATTTGTTTTCTGTACTTCATACTTCTGTAGGTAGTTGTGATGAGAGACTACCACCATCCAAACATTGTAGAGATGTACAACAGTCACTTGGTGAATGATGAATTGTGGGTCTTGATGGAATTCATGGAAGGAGGCGCTCTCACGGACATTGTTACTCACGCCAGGCATGTCATAAGATTGACCTTTATTGTTATATCTATGTATTAGGACATACTTCTGCATTGTGCTGCCTCTGCTACGCTAATAGCGTAGGGGGAGGGGGAAACTGAAAAGAGACAGTGACATTTTCTATTTCCCCTGCAAGAATTCATGCCTGGATAATGCCTGTTATGTTTTATTTTGGGTGTCTTTGACATTTATTTCATGGTCCTGGTATAAATATGTGCTAATTGATCTGCATTTGTTATTTTGGTCAACCAAATTGTTGCTATGCAGTATGACTTATAAATCTGACTAGTGTAATAGAGGAAGTTTACTATTTGAAAAAGAACTTGGCTAGAAATGTTTGGATATCACAAAATATGAATGTTTTAGTGTAATTGTGAAATGGCAACTAATTTTACCTCTGATTTTAATGTTGGAAAGAGCATATAAAGTGACTGAGGAAATATTTGAAGAAACTGGAAACTGTGCTACAGCATCTGTCAATCTTGATAAATACCAGTCATTGAATATCTCATTGTGTTTCAAAATTGACTGAGCACCATTGAATATTTCATCAATAAGTCGTTAACGGCAAATATCTGCGGCCAAACGACAAGCCAAACTACTTGGGCGTCACATTTGATCGGTGCATGACATGGAAAAGTCAGATCGAGAGAAACCAAATGAGAGCCAGACAAAGAATGGCAATCATGAGGAAACTTGCTGGCACAAGCTGGGGAGACTTTGCAGAAATAGCCAAAGCAAAGATGAGCGAAGATCCTGTGCACACCATAACAACACCAAAGCTCATCCCTACTGTATGCAAACCCACATGGAAGCAGCATATCATTCCGGAGGTGGTAGAAAATATACCAGGAATTGAAAACAAGAACAGCCAGACTGAAAAAGAAAGAAAAGACATAACCCTGAGGTACATAGCGGAAAACTACCCAAGCATGGACTGGACCCATGCATACACCGATGGTTCTGTAACAAACACAACACATAATGGAGGGGGAGGGGTATTCCTGAGCCTAACAAATGGTAGAAAAATAACACTGTCAGTGGCAACTGGAAAATTCTCAAGAAATTTCATAGCGGAGGCAGAGGCACTGAAGGCTGCATTAAAAGCAATGCTGATAGGCGAAAGCAATGAAAGCCAGATAGTCCTGTTTACAGATGCCCTGGCCGTGGTTACAGCACTAAAAAGCCAGAAAAATACTGAACTTAATGATTTAAGAGCAGTACTCTGTCAACTATGCCAGCAGTCCACACCAGAAAGAGTAGTGGTACAGTGGGTTCCATCCCATTGTAACATCCAAGATAACGAGGAGGCAGACACAAGAAGGTGCAAGACTACCACAACCAGATTCTAGTGTGACCTACGAAGAGTCCAAAAGGTTTATTAGGGCCAGATATATGGCCAAATGGGAAACAGAACATACTGGCCACACAAAAAATGATGCCTATTACCAGTTGAACAGAAGAGAGCAGGCGGTGGTCTTCAGACTCCGCACATGCCACAACAGACTGAGGTACCATCTATTCAATAAACTGAAGATAGGTGCAACTGATGAACTCTAGGGACCCCTGGACATCTGCTGCTAAACTGCCCGACATACGAGGACTAGAGAAAAGCACATGTGGCCAACACTAGTCAAGCTCTATGGCAGTGTCGACATCCTCAGAATGATCGCTGGTTTTTTCGAACAAATTCAAGTTGACGGGGTACAAAGAAGAATAAGAATGTCTCATGTTTCATAATTTACAAAGCACTGTTCTTGTAAACTATAAATAAAAATAATTACATTAAATGGGCCTCTCAAAGAAAAAAGGCTTTACCTTTCCTCTTCAATGTTTGCTCTAAAAAGGACATGTCACTGTTCACTATGAGGCTGCAATATCTGCACCTTTGGGCCAAACACATCATGTATCAGCTTACTTTTTAAATATCTGGTTTGCCTTCCCTCTGTAATCCCTATTCTCTAAGCCAGACTACATTAGCGAGTGTTTCCAGAGCCACCACTTGGAGGTGGAATAGGGTCTTGGTCAGCTCTCGTTCTCTGACCCTGATGCAAGCAGCGAGCTATAAATCAAAGGTAGCTGTTAGCTCATTCACTGTGCTACTGCATCTATGGTCCCCGAATTGACGAAACATCATCGAACATATCATCATGTTACAAAATTGGCACACTGTTCTTGTGGATTATAAAAAAAATATAAAAAATAAATAAATGGACCTTCCATAGGGATTTATGACTAGAACATTCCTTACCAAGCTATGGCAGATAATTGCAGAATTCAGTTAACCCTTTTTCAGTATGGTTCAGATGAAACAGAAATCAAAACACTACTATTGGCCATTGTAACAATAGCATTGAACTCTCGTTAGTTAAAAAGACCTACATTATAGCCTGATGTTTTGTGAATGTGCAGCTTTCGTTTAATGTATAATTTGCGCCATTGCATCGATATTTGCCCTTGTGTTGAATGTGTTAACAATGTCCTTTCTGTCTTATGAATTCTGGACGTTAAGACCTGAGAAATGATTTATTATTTTAACAAACCAAGTATCATACATCTGAATTACATGGGGATATTCAAAACTTGTTCAATTCAGACTTTGGCTTGGACACAGAAAAAAGGGACTGGTAATGTTATTGAGGCATGCATACAGAAATACACCTGGGGCTGGGAAAAAAAATTATATTTTTTTTCAGTTTATTTTTCCCCCTTCGCATTAATTATATTTTGCGCTTTGTACTTATATATATATTTTTCTTATAAATACTTCATGTCATAGTTTAATCATGTGTCTTTAGATCATAATTTTAGCTCCATTATTATAATTATATGAATCCCATTCACTGTTGGATAATTTTGCCCTTTAAATCTTTTTGTGTCCAGACCTATATATATTTTTCTTATAAATACTTCATGTCATAGTTTAATCATGTGTCCTTAGATCATAATTTTAGCTCCATTATTATAATTATATGAATCCCATTCACTGCTGGATAATTTTGCCGTTTGAATCTTTTTGTGTCCAGACCTAGTGCTGCAATTCTGTACATCAAAGTTATATTCAAATGAAATAAATTAATATTGAACAAATTGAGTTGAAATTACAAACTAAACATTATAAGACACATAATTAAATAATCTATGACATGAAGTATATTCGTAATAAAGATGATTAGTATGAAGTGTTAAATTGAATTAATGTAAAGGTGAAAATTTTAGAGAATCATTAAAAAAAATTCTCACACGTTGTGTAATTCAGGGATATATCTGTCAATTCTATTACCAGATACCTTTTATTATGTATCCCAGTCAAAGTGTGAATTGGGTGTGTGTTGAAATGTCCGTGAGTAATCCAGATGTGCAATCATTGGTCTGATCGGATAATAAACTATTTCTGTAGTCTTGAATCTCAACTTTCGTCACGCTAAATGTGTTAACTTTGAAACGTAACAACTTTCTCAAATATGCATCTATCAGTTAAACGTCTGCTGCACATTCATAAATCATTACTATCTTGTATTGCTGTCAAAAAATGAAATTCCCTAAATAAAATAACAAAACATAAACAATATAATATTTCAGAAGTTGGTGTCTGTCAAATATTATGGAAATTTACGTTTGGCATGTGGACGGTGTGGGCATCTGCAAACTAAAAAAGGTTTTATTGAATTTTATTTGGTGAAAAAAATAACCATTTGTCAAATGTCAAATAATTTTTTTTTATCCCAATTAAAATTTACTTCCATAATGGAGATGATGCACTTGCCGTGGACTGAAAAACAGAAATCTGTAAAATTTGCAGGGCTAAAACTATTTCATGTGGTGACATGTCATTTTGATACTGAATTTGCAGGGATAAAACTATTTCATGTGGTGACATGTCATTTTGATACTGAATTTGCAGGGCTAAAACTATTTCATGTGGTGACATGTCATTTTGATACTGAATTTGAAATAATAACCCCCTACTGTTTCTATATCACAGGATGGATGAGGTTCAGATTGCTACAGTGTGTAAGGCTTGCCTGAAAGCTCTAGCCTTCCTCCACTCACATGGAGTCATACACAGAGACATCAAGTCAGACTCTATTCTCTTGTCATACGATGGGAAGGTTTGTATTTAATCCTCTTCACCTGAGTTCTCTTTGCTGGAATTACTAACATTAGTCATTCTCTGTTATAATATAAATACAGTATATGCTCACATATAAGCTAGCCAACTCATGCATTAGCCAAATAATTACAGTAAATGGTAATGTATAAGTCAAATTCTCCCATTAGCCATATAATTACAGCATATAAGCAGTCAAAATAGCATATAAGCTAACTCACGCATTAGCGATACCCATATCTATTTTCTGCTAAATCTAGCTAGAAACACGCATGCCGTATGCCTAGATCAGACCTGGGCTATAATTTTCTCAAAACACTTTGTAAAACAGCCACGCGAGAAAAATTTATGGCGAATTTTAATAAAAATTACTTAAGGTTAATGATGCTTTGCCTAATCAAGACAACGATGATTCTGGTAAGTCATGGATTTTGACAGCAATTTGGGGTATATATTCTGATTGCGAAAATGCCAGATCTGACAGTGAACCATTAGTTAGGTTAGGCCTACTGTTGAGGATATATTGGAAAAAGAGGAGTGGTTAACACAGCATACTCCTGTTGAGGTTTCAGACTTTGTTGAAAGCAATGGACCTAAACACACATTGGGTATTGATGCTACCACGTTTGATTGCTTCAGTTTATTTATAAATGAAGAGTTTTACCACACATGCGCAACTGAAACAAATTTGTATGCTGAGTAAAGGCACAGAGGGAGGGGGAAATTGACCAGTACTGGAAACCATGTACATCTGAAGAAATCAAAACTTTCTTCTACGTACATTTTATGTTTGGCATAGTCACACTGCCTGAGATAGAACTTTACTGGTCGCCTGAAAGACTGAAATAATCTATAGTGGAAAGAATTATATTTAAAAAATCAATTTAAAAAAAAAGTTTTTTTTCACATAAATGACTTGGAGAAGGTTGTTCTTCAATGTCAGTCAGGTTATGGCCCACTCCATAAAGTTTGACCGATGATAATAGTAGAAATGGTCAGAAAAATTATTATCTTGGGAGAGAACTCAGCAATGACTGGCTTCAGTGGATGGCTGTTTTTCAAACAGTATGACAAGCACCAGGTATCTGTTTTGTCAACCACTCAACATATGAGTAGTGTTGACCTAGCAGATGCTACTGCCCACTTGATAGGAAATCTAGGAAATGGTGGTGCTATTGTTTGTGGTTCATTCTGCAGGATTGCCCTACCTATGCAGACCAAAGAGAGGCAGTCTGGTCCGGGGGAGCGACCAAGCTCGAAAAGCTGTGGGGGACAGACGAAGACCTGAAACGCACAGTCTCCATCGTGAACCTCACCGAACTAGAAGCACAGCATCAGTTGATCGTGAACCTCACCGAACTAGAAGCATAGCATCAGTTGATCGTGAACCTCACCGGACTAGAAGCACAGCATCAGTTGATTCGTGAACCTCACCGAACTAGAAGCACAGCATCAGTTGATTGAAGAAGAAGTTTGTGGTTTCTGATGCAGGTGGCAGCTGTCAATGCCTTCAGCCTGTTGAAGTCATCTCACTTGTCACAACGCAGACGCGAGACACCCAGTCATTTACATTCAACTTTGGAGTTCTCAATGGCTTGAATGGAGTGTCTCATAGAAAGAGGGCTGCTAATGAGATGCGTAAATCGTCAAAAGACAACATCAATCATGATCTAGTCTGAATGCTAGGATGCGAGAAAATGTGTTTTGAGAACAAGTCAAAGACTGCTCGTGGGTATGGTAAGAGACTTTTGACTGCTAAATTCACCTATGCAGAGGACTGTGCTGTACATCATTCCATGAACAATTATAATTTGTTGTACATTTTAATAAATGCGAGTGTCGTTCAAGCCAAACTGGGACTTTTTTTAAAAATGTAATTAAATATTTGTTTCAAGTAATCAAAATGCCATTAATTTTTTTATATAATCTCCTGCAAAGTTTATACACTGATCTCAGCGTTTAAGTAATCCTTGAAAAGATTCAGTGTTGAAAGATTTGTCAATATGTCTGTACCAATCCAGGACAGCCTGTTTCACTTCGTCATCAGTGCTGAAATTCTGACCTCGCATGAATTCTTTTAGGGGTCCAATCGGGTGGAAATCAGTTGGAGCGAGGTCTGGGCTGTAAGGTAGATATGGCAATACTTACCAGCCGAGTTGCTACAGATGGCACAAAGTGCGGTGAGCCGTATGAAGTCGAGCGTTATCTTGCAGGAGCAGGACAACCTTTGTGATCAAACCATGTAGTTTTTTTGCACACGGTTATGTACATCACTCAAAATGTGTATGTACTATTAACTGTTGAATAGTGGCACCACGGGTTAGAAAAGGTTATGCATTGATTATCCAAGATAAGGCATTCCACAATCTGGATATTCACAGGAATGACTGCTGTGGTGAGTTTTATATCCACCACGGCCGGGATCATCACTCACGGATGTACAGCCTTCTCTAAAACGTTTACACCATTCAAATTTCTTACTGGGGCTGAGTGTATCATCACTGTATTCTGATTGCAGTGTTCTGTAAATTTCCGCAGGTTTCACGCCTTCGTTCACAAGAAACTTCATCCCAACAGGCTGTTCCATGCAAGCACTAACAGTGTTGTCCGCCATTTTTATTTATCTGTCACGTGACTGGCCCATGGCAAGTGGGCCAGCTAGCAGTAATAGGACACATGTGTCCCTAACTAATGATAGTAGTTCCAGCACGCTAAAACCCATTCAGGAAGAACTAGAGCAAACCGTCCCGGTTTGATTTGAACGTCCCTCATATGTGTGATTTGAAAAAATAGTGCAACACATATTTATTTTTTCATAACAATAATGTTTTTATTGAATTCTGCCTTTTTATTTGTACACATAAATGTTGTGTTCTATGCATAATTCAACAATGCATGTTTAATATCAAACATATTCATTGCTTGTGTCTTCGACTGTTAGGTACACATTACATAAATAAGGCCGGACTGCAAAGGGATGATATAAAAACGGATCGAATATCTAGAGTGCAAAATGCAAAACACATAGCACATTCAATTTTGCGCCATTTTACCATTTTTGTTAAGACCAGATAAATAGATGTATTATTTGATCAGACCAATGTTCACGCATCAAGAGTAAGAAATTCAACACACGTTCGATATAGACTTTGACTGGGACTTTTTTAAGGAATTGAATGTAGAAATACACCAGAAAAATAATTTCTGTTATGAGTATATCATAGATGGTTTAATTATTTCTTATGGTTTTAATATAAGATCAAAAAGACAAGAAGATTGCAATTTTAGCTAAATAACAAAAAAATTAATTGTTTTTATTATAAATAAAACAATTTGACATACAGAATTGTGGCACCTGCTCTGGATCGAAAGACACAAGTTTGCTAAATTATTCAGTAATTGGAAAGTGTTGAATTAAAATAATGGGGATTCCGTGGCGAAGTGGTTAAGCCGTCGGCCTCGTGATCAGGTGGTGTGGGTTCGACTCCAGACTCCACCATCTTTTTCACGGGTGCTTGATGCGGAGCCCCCTGCATCTCGTAGTTGCCCCCTAGTCGTCTTGTCCTTGACTTGCCACTGGGGTCGGGTGGCACAAGACGAGAAAGTGAGGATAAAAAGAGTGCAGTTAATCCTTACTAAAAATAGCGCTAGCAAAATTAATCATGCCATCATCGTCTACGATGGGCGACAGCCTTTGCCTTCTAAAATACTCCATATTGATTCACTTGTGCAAGAATTTGGGCATACGTTTTATTTTATCTTGTTTATAGGTTGAGATATTTATCTTGCTTGCATTATCAACTGTTGAGGAAGTGTTGATATTTTACAATCTCATAGCAAGTCTTCATGCTGTCACATAATGTCCGCATTCTGTCACATGATTTATTTGCAGGTGAAACTGTCGGACTTTGGGTTCTGTGCACAAGTCACACCAGATTTGCCAAAGAGAAAATCACTTGTAGGAACTCCATATTGGATGGCGCCAGAGGTCATCTCAAGGTTACCATATGGACCCGAGGTAAGCATGTCTTTGTCACTAGCTGGCACACTCTTAATTATTAGTGTGTTATTGTCTGTCCACTTCTTGATATATCCTGTCCATTTACAACCATACTTTCCATATTTCTCTCTAATATGGTTTTCCCATTATGTGTCCAAATGTCGTTATTAGTAAACAATTTTCTCTCTTTATTATTTTGTTGATAGTGTTTTTACTTCTTTAAGTTATTGCTCTCTCTCTCTTTTAAATCCTTTCTCGCAGCCTATTTGTCTTCACCGTAGAGTAATACTTATTTACTTTTTGTGTCCTGACCACCACACCAGAATTCTTGTTTCCAATGTTCAGCCACATGGATTGCCTTGTTATTCCTCCCCAACATGTCATCCATATTGCAAGTTTTCAAGACGTTTTGGTAGATCATCAAGTGGTCTGGGTCTTGTGTCACTCCACTGAGTCCCTCAGTGTTGATTGTAATTAACAGGACGGCTGCTTTGTGATCCATGATGCTTTGGTAGTGAAAGGATTGATCAACTGAAGAGTTATTTTCATGGAACATCCAATTACTGTGTTAATTACAATCTACTTGGATGCTCCTTCTGTAATGACAAATATGTATGACATTTGGTGGCTTACATGTTTGTATTTGCTTATTTGTAATAGTAGTATCCTCATGCTGTTCGTTCATTAAACATGTTTCTTATTTTTTTCTATTCTCTTCTTGAATCAGACTCTTTTAGCTCGCTTTGGAGCACAATTCTTCAATAAATACACATCAAGTCCTCCTGCCTCTTTTTAGTTGACTTGTTTTCTCCATATTTGTTGACGTTTTTGTGGCTTAAACGTTTCTACTGGATAAAGTAGTCAGCGGAACGTCCCCAGACACACGCTAGTAAAAAATGACTTCACTACTAATAATGTTTCATGTTCAAGTAGTTGAATAATTAATGTTTCATGTTCAAGTAGTTGAATAATTAATGCTACGTAACTGGGTTAGATGAAGATGATGGGACATACATGTTGAGTACACAACTGGGTTAGATAATGGCACATACATGTTGAGTACATAACTGGGTTAGATAATGGGACATACGTGTTGAGTACATAACTGGGTTAGATGATGGGACATACGTGTTGAGTACATAACTGGGTTAGATGAAGATAATGGCACATACATATAATTTATCAACAGGTTGACATCTGGTCACTGGGCATCATGGTTATAGAAATGATTGACAAAGAGCCCCCTTTCTTCGGTGAGCCACCTCTTCAAGCAATGAGGCATATCCGAGATATGCCACCACCCAAGCTCAGAAATACGCACAAGGTGAGCTCAATTTCTTGATTCTCTTCATATGGTAAAAACTTGTGTCAGGCAAACATACTTTTTGTTTTCTAGTATGGTTATGTCTATTGATTGTGGATGTGTGATCATCATTATATCTTCTTCATACACTTTCATATATCAACTTGAAAGCAGTGGTCTGCCTGAGATTAATGGCTAATCCATAGAGCTTGTCCATGGCTAGTATCGGTGATGGTCATACGTGCTTCCTCTGTACCTCTTATGTTAGACACCTTTGTAGCAGATGTTTAGGAGCCATTTTATTACTGCCTCTGACACATTCTGTGGTACTTCATATCTTTAGTTTGTTGAACAGATGGTATTGCAATCCGTTGAGTGCCTGTGCAGTCTTAATGTTATGATCTGTTCACCTCAATTAAGCTGGTAATATGCCTCATTTGATTGTTGGCTTGTGTGCTCTGCTTCCCTCTTGTTCTCGTATCTACACCTGGTAAACCTCTTGGCCTCTTCATCAGTTAAACCTATATCAGGTCGAGGTAGATTTCCACCTTCCCTTGACAGTTTGCCAGGCTCTTATTGTCAAGAATGTTGCAATGAGACAGAATCCACTGTATTACAACTTTGTTGGTACCACAACCACTGACGGCACGCCACTACAGCGAAGAGTATCACTTGTCTGTCTGTGTTTTCATCTGTCGTTAGAACTTTTGCTGCAGATTTCAATGTGTCTGTCTCTGCTCTGAAGTTACTTGCACTTTTTCTGGTTGCCACTAATAGCTGTCTTTGTGTACAGTTTGTTCGACTCAAGAAAGAATATACCATTCTCTGTTGTATTTGTTGCTGGGGCCAAAGATGCAGCAATGAATGAGCTGTCAACAGCCAGTGACTCATGGCTGACTGTTTGCATCAGAGGTAGTTACCTATAACTGACCAAGGCTCTATTCCACCTCCAAGTGGCAGCCGTGGAAACTACACTCTGACTAAGAGATTAGGTATCGAAGAGGAAAGACAAACCCAATCCCCAAAATGCTGTGCTGAAATTAGATGTGTTGGGTCGAAAGACGCAGATATATTGCAGCATCGATGTAAACTATGGTGCATCACAAATGTCCTTTTCAGGACCAACACAGAAGAAGCATCATTTGTTGCTGAAACATCTGTCCAGCTGATTTTGTGTTTTTCTTCTTCTGCATTCACTTTATTTTTCTATTCCCCTAGGCAGTGTGCGCTGCAATATATTTTTATTTTGTGTCTATCAGCCCAGTGCATCCGACTTCGACATGCATACTATGTAAGGGTCTGCTTCCTCCTGTATTTTCTAAGGGTTTGCTTCCCCGGGGTAACGGCCGGTAATGTGATTGGGGAGCGAACCCTGCGCTTTCGGATTGTGAGCTTTGTCACTTAACCACTAGCCCAAGCCATCCCCTACAGCTGTTGCTTGAGTAGCGATTCTCTATGTGTTTTACAGTTAAGGCTCTTGTTTCTGTCTGGCTTTCCTTATTCATAATGCCAAGAATGTTTTCTATCAGCTACTGGAAGCGCTGTTTTCTCCAGACAGAAAGTGAGGATGGGTTGTATTTTGTGATGTGCTTTTATAAGATCTGTTCTCCATTTTGTTTTTACTGATGCTACAAAGTTGCTCAGCTTGAGTCTTCCACTTCCAAGGTCACTGATTCTCTCCTGAATTTTAGTTGTCTATTAATTTTGTTGTTGGGCACTTGTTTTTCTTGTCCGCCATTGTTTGCAGGTTTGTAATCTTTTCTAGTTCTCCAACAGATGCTGTCCTCATGCACACTGTAATGATTCTCATTGCTTGGTTTTGGACTCTTTGTTATGATTCTCATTGCTTGGTTTTGGACTAATTTTATTTGGCTGCAGTTGCCCATTCTGCTTTGTCATTCTCTAGCTGATTCAGTCTGTAGAGCCAATATATTGTTATGAAAATGTTCTCTATACCAACTTTTCTTATATTTATTATTAACCCGTGATCCTGTTGAACCGGTGTGTGTGTACATAACCCGAGTCACTGGTTTGCCGGTAGAGCACACATATCTTATAAGAACAGGCATAATATGGATAGACACGGCAGAATTTGCATACTACTTCCAGAATGTTACTTCAAAATGGTGGCGCCCATGAACTGATCACATTGCGACAAATTTTGATCATTTGAGTGTTAACATGTGTTCATTAGACTCTGATGAAGCTACATCTTACCCTGTTCCTGATTTTTCTGGCGATCAGGCTGTTTTACAGGGACGTGGAAGGGGGCGTCTCCCAGGTAGTGTCTGTAGTAAATTTGATGCAGGTTGGTCTCCAATAAATATATTCAGACCTGTGTCTGCAGTAGACACAACATTTATGGAGCAGATAGGCCCTAAGAACATTCCAGAATCTATTAATCCAGAAAGTAAAGCCAGTGAATTTTTGGAACTTTTCCTGGATAATGATTTCTGGCACAATTTATGTGAGCAGACAACTCGACTCGCTGAGCAGGTGAGAAGCAAGAAACCAACTAGTTACTATGCCAAAAATTTGAAAAGTGTAGTAGTGCCAGAGATGAAAGCATTATTTGGACTGTGTCTTCAAATGGAACACAGTGTGAGTAAACCACGTTACGAGGAGTACTGGTCTAGCTCGCCTGATAACTTCGTGTCTCATACTCCTGATTTCCGCACAGTGATGGACCGTGATCGCTTCCTTACTCTCTGGACCCGGCTTTGGATAAAGCAGATAAACTTTACAAAGTAAGGCCAATGTTGGATGTGTTGCTACCAAAAATTTGGCACTATTATTTGCTTTCACAGCACGTGAGCTTAGACGAGGGTATGATCCCCTCGAAGAGCAGACTTGCCTTCAAACAGTATATAAAGTCAAAGCCCATAAAGTGGGGAATAAAGTCTTACATGGCTTGTGAAGCAAGCTCTGGATATATTTTAAATATGGAAATCTACACTGGAAAAGCAGACAATATTATTCCAGATCTTGGTGTTGTTGGTAGCGTCGTTATTAGAATTTTAACTTCTGGGAATTTGGTCAACAAAAACCATATTGTTGTTATGGACAGATTCTACAACAGTGTAACTCTCTTTGACAAGTTGTACACTGATTATGGTACACTTGCTGTAGGTACAGCAATGACAAATAGGAAATTTTATCCAAAAGTACTGGCAGGAAAGAAGAAAATGGACAGGGGTTATTCAGAATTTATTTGCCATAACAACATTGTATGCCTTGTCTGGATGGACCAAAGACCTGTAAATTTTATATCCAACTACCACAACCCAACAGAAACTGGAACTGTTAGAAGGAGAAGAAAGGATGGAACAGCTGTAGATGTTCCAACTCCTCAACTTTGAATTGACTATAATGCTTTCATGGGGGGCACAGATGTCAACGACCAAATTTGTCGTCTCAACAAGACACGACGGCATTATCGCTGGCCTAGGAGGCTAATTGTGAAATTCTTTATGTGGGCATGTAATAATGCCTACATACTTATGGATCATTATAGTCCCCACTTTTGTTAAGTGCATAACTGACAATTTTTTAATTCAACATGTAGAAGCAGCCACCAGAGGCAAAAACATACTCGACCTAGTTTTTACCACAGAGGAAAATATGATTGAAAACGTTACCGTTGGGGAACTGTTTGGCTCAAGTGACCATCAAATCATCCGTTGGGATCTTATTGCAGGGAAAGAAGTAAACATAAACACGCGAACATACAACTACTCTAAGGCAGACGTTAAGAGGATGAAAGAGGCAGCGAACCACATAATCTGGAAAGATATTGTCGTAGGAACAGATGTTGAACAGGAGTGGGAAAGTTTTAAAACAGTTCTAGAAACGCTAAAAGAGGAATGTGTTCCATGTAGGGAGGAAAACCCCAAGCGTAAAAAGTGGATAACTAGATTTGTAGTGAAATGTAGAAGAGCAAAAAATAAAGCATGGTAAAAATATATAGAGGCAGGTAAATCAAAAGAAACACATGTAAAATATTTGGACAAGCAGAACATATCTCAGAAAGCGAATAAAACAGCAAAAATAGACTTTGAAAAAAAACTTGCTCAGAGGATCAAGACTGACAGTAAAAGTTTCTTCTCTTATGTTAGAAATAAACAAAGAACGAAAGACAAAGTAGGCCCTCTCATAGACAGTACAGGGAAAATAATAAGTGAGAATAGGGAGGCAGCTAATCTGCTCAATCAGTACTTTGGCACAGTCTTCACAAAGGAGGACTGCTCCGAGATCCCAGAGCCTATAGATATTTTTCAAAGAGACATGGATACAGCGGGATTAAGATCAATCTGTATTACAGAGGAAATGGTTTTTAAAAAATTGGAGGGGTTGAAAGTGAATAAATGTCCAGGTCAAGATGGTATTCATCCAAAATTGCTGTATGAAATTAGAGACCAACTAGCAAAACCATTGGCTATATTATGTTCTCAATCACTTACAAAAGGGATTGTTCCACGGGATTGGAAAGATGCAGGAGTGATCCCCTTATTCAAAAAAGGCAAAAAATCAGATCCAGCAAATTATAGACCGGTGAGTTTAATGAGCATAGTCTGTAAATTGTTAGAGTCAATAATCAAAGAAAACATTGTAATGCATTTAGACAAATTTAATCTAATTAGAAATAGTCAGCTTGGGTTTACTAGAGGGAGATCATGCTTAGCAAATCTATTAGAATTCATGGAGGAAGTTACTAAAATCATAGATAAAGGGGAGCCAGTGGATGTTATTTATCTAGACTTTACAAAGGCCTTTGATAGAGTACCTCATCAAAGATTATTTTGAAGTTAAAATCACATGGAATAAGTAGGGAAGTTGCCAAATGGATTGAAAATTGGTTAACGGGAAGAAGGCAGAGGGTGGGCATAAATAATGAGTACTCTGTTGTGTGAAGTAAAAAGTGGTGTGCCACAGGGTTCGGTTTTGGGACCAATTTTGTTCTTGATATATATAAATGATTTGAACATTGAGATCCATGATTGCAAAATTTGCTGATGACACAAAACTATGCAGTAGTGTCTCATCTAAAGCGGAAGTGGATATATTGAGGTCCGATAAAATTCAAGAATGGTCTGTAAGCTGGCAAATGGAGTTTAATGTAGATAAATGTACAGTCATCCACATGGGTAGATCCAATATGGAACATAATTACAGAATGGGGGAAAACAATATTAGAAAGATAAGATAAGGAAAGGGGCCTAGGGGTTATAATAGATCATACAGGAAAGGTGAGTGAGCAAGTTAAGGTAGCAGTGAAAAAGGCAAATGCAATGTTAGGTATGATAAAAAGAAATATTAAACATAAGAGCAAGGAAGTGATCGTCAAACTGTATAAAGCTTTAGTTAGACCTAGATTGGAGTACTGTGTACAGGTGTGGAGTCCTTATCATAGAGGGGACATAAACATGCTAGAAAGAATACAAAAAAAGAGCGACAAAGATGATAGTGGGATTCCAGAATTACAGTTATGAGGAACGACTCAGAAAAACCGGCCTACAGTGTCTCGAAGAGAGAAGAATTCGTGGTGACTTAATACAGGTTTATAAGATGATCAGAGGAATCGGTAAATTAGACTATAACAAGTTTTTTTAAATACAGCCACCTACAATAACACGAGGGCATAGCTACAAGCTGACTAAAGAGAGGTCCAGGTTAGATATTAGGAAATATTTTTTTTGTCAGAGAGTGGTGTCTGCTTGGAATGCATTGCCAGGAGAGGTAGTGGAGGCAGGGACAGTTAATGCATTTAAGAATAAACTGGATGCGCATAGCTTTTAGAGCAAGGTGATGTAAATGTAACTGGTTGTATACAGACTCTGCAGGGTCTTCTAAACCAGTATAAAGACGTTAAGTTAAGTTAATACAACAGGAAGACGCTACAGGACATTTGGGATGTTCATGAACGAAGTTTGTTTATACCTCATTTGGGATGTTCATGAACGAAGTTTGTTTATACCTCATTCGGGATTATAGAACAGCGACTGCAAAACTTCACAACTGTGTCGAGGCACAACAGAGACTGCAAAATGTTGGTTCCCATCATCCACAAATGTCTCCAAAAGCTACAGGAAATAATGTGTGTGTAGTATGCTCATTTAAATTTAACAAGCATGTCAAGGACTTCCCAAACATGGCCTATAAAGACAGACCATTCAAACAAGCCAAGACAAAATTTTGGTGTAAACATTGTGAAACTTATCTGTGCCTAAAGGATGGGTCTACATGCTGGGAGGACTGGCATAATAAGCTGGAATATTGGAGATGATCAGGTCAGTCTATTTGAGATAAAATAATTGAAACAGATCACGTAGTTTTGTCATTGTGACTAGTTTTGTTCATGTGTCCATTCTGGACTTTTCTTCTTCAGGAGCCCAGGGGAGTGGGGTTTTACTTAACTAAACTTAACGTCTTTATACTGGTTTAGAAGACCCTGCAGAGTCTGTATACAACCAGTTACATTTACATCGCCTTGCTCTAAAAGCTATGCGTATCCAGTTTATTCTTAAATGCATTAACTGTCCCTGCCTCCAGTACCTCCCCTGGCAATGCATTCCAAGCAGACACCACTCTCTGACTAAAAAAATATTTCCTAATATCTAACCTGGACCTCTCTTTAGTCAGCTTGAAGCTATGCCCTCGTGTTATTGTAGGTGGCTGTATTTTAAAAAACTTGTTATAGTCTAATTTACCGATTCCTCTGATCATCTTATAAACCTGTATTAAGTCACCACGAATTCTTCTCTCTTCGAGACACTGTAGGCCGGTTTTTCTGAGTCGTTCCTCATAACTAATTCTGGAATCCCACTATCATCAGGCCAGGTGACCAGGGTTCAAAGGGTTAAAACTCATTAAATTCATTTAAAATACTGAATACTGTTTTTAAATGTTTGATATATACAAAATAAACTAATATTTTACCCTTGCTTAAAAAAATCATCATTTTTGTCAACTAAATGTTGTGTAATGATGATTTCTCCAGGTCTCACCAAGACTGCAAGGTTTCCTAGACCGCATGTTGATACGTGACCATTCACAACGAGCCACTGCAGCTGAACTAATGCAGCACCAGTTCCTGAGGGAAGCTGGTCCACCATCCTGTCTTGTTCCACTCCTCAACACCAAACATAGCCCATGTTAACATTTTTGGCCTTAGTTTCCAATTGTTGTTTAAAATCTATAGTTTGCTAACAAACTGTTAATAATGAAATAGTTTTAACCAAAATGTTGCTTTGTAGCTTATTGTCATCATAGTTTGCAGGGTTAGTCACTGTATAAATTCAGTTTTATACCATACATTTGTAGCATGCCTTGATTTTGGTAGGATGGCCTAGGAACAAGAGCTTAAAATGATCAGTGGGTGGAATTCAAATGTTAGGACACATGGTTTAGGAAGTTTTAAAAAGACTTATATTTTACTTTAATGTTTATTCCATCAATGTAGTCTTTGAAGTTGGAAGAAGGCAAGTTTATTCCATCAGGGTGATCTTGTAAGTTGGAAGAGGGCATGCTTATTCCATCAGGGTAATGTTGGAAGATGGCATGTATATTCCATCAGGGTGATCTTGTAAGTTGGAAGAGGGCAAGTTTATTCCATCAGCTTAATGTTGGAAGATGGCATGTATATTCCATCAGGGTGATCTTGTAAGTTGGAAGAGGGCATGCTTATTCAATCAGGGTAATGTTGGAAGATGGCATGTATATTCCATCAGGGTGATCTTGTAAGTTGGAAGAGAGCATGCTTATTCAATCAGGGTAATGTTGGAAGATGGCATGTATATTCCATCAGGGTGATCTTGTAAGTTGGAAGAGGGCATGCTTATTCAATCAGGGTAATATTGTAAGTTGGAAGACAGCATGCTTATTCCATCAGCTTAGTCTTGGAAATTGGAAGAATGATTATTCCATCCCATGTAGTCTTGTAAGAAGGCATGTTTATTACATCCCATGTAGTCTTGTAGGTTGTAAGAAGGCATGTTTATTCCATCTCTACCCAGTCTCAGAATGTTCGTCAAAGAAAGGTGGAAAGTTACCTTTAACTGATTTTTGTATACAATGAAAATATTGTTCTTTAAGGTTTTAACCTTATGTGACAAAAGTATGGTTCTTTCAACCATAGACATTTGTATTTGGTTATGTCGAAGCATGTAAGTCTAAACTGTTATACAGCATTATAGAGCATTTTGTACTGAACAGGGATGCAGCCAGAACAAACAAACAGACTATCCAAATTATGAACTATGGTCATAGAAGAGGTTTATCACACACAGATGCATGAATAATTGGAAAACAACATTGAGGCCACCAAAAAAGGATGCATATTACAGCTTAACAGAAGTGAACAATAACTAATGTTCAGCATGTCAGGGCAGGTTTAGATAGCATCTACTCAACAAACTAATGCTGAGGTGTAACTGTGGTATGAACATCTACTGTAAAAGTGTGCAACCTATGAACGCACATGTACATACCAGTGTTACTTCTGGACAAGGATTTTGGAGATTCGGACAACTGGAAACTTCCTTTAGTTACATTTGTAAAGATAAAAAAACTTTAAGGGGGGGCTCGACTTCATTGCCTTGGGTTTTTCCCCCATTTTAGCTCGGTCTCTTTTGGCAAATATCTATCTGTCGAGAGCATCGCACAAAGCATGAACTCCGTAGCTCCAGCGATGAACCCAGGGATCTTCTGAAAAAATTGACATCATGGACCGATCGCCACAGCTTGAAATCGAACCCCGACCATCTGAACACGAGGCAAACGGCTTGACCACTTCACCACAGAGACCCCCATTTGTAAAGAAGAAGAAGAATTAAAATTGTGAATGGGGTTTAGAATAACTATTGCTGTGACTAAAGAAAAATGAAATTTATCTAGATGTTTCAAGAACACAGATTTTTAAGAGTTGATTTCTTGTTATATGTACAGTGGGCTCTCGTTAGCCATTGTTAATCAGACATGATAAGTGTGATTGATAGCAAGGGCCCATTGTACCCGCAAACACAATATCTGGTTGGGTTTGATAATTTAGCTGCTCAATTGTAAAGGATAAGTCTATTTGCACTGGAAGAAAGACCAAGGTGAGCTTCATTCTCAAAGATGTTTTTATCACTAAGTTATGGACTTATATGAAATGTAATAATTTAAAAAAAACTCCTTGAAGAGTCTTCTTCTTCGTTCATTCTCAATTTCCCGCTACCAAGCCCTGAAAAGGGCTTTGCAGAACGTAGTCCAGCACACGGAATGCGTTATGTTGTAGTTTACAGCTTGACTGCGATATTTGGAACTTTCGGTCTGGCACATCTGTCTTCAGCTAGCATTTTGTAGTACCGTGTTGCCTTCCCTCTTCGATTCCTTCTACTTAGCAAGTCTGCTCTGTTGCAGCCTGTTATGCAGGATCACCATGTGGAGACGTAGAAGGGTCTTGGCAACTCTGGTTCGCTGGCCTTGACGCTAGCAGTCAGCTATGGGTTGCTAACTGCTGCAGCTTGTGCGCTGCTCAGCCTCTTGATCCCCCTTGGTTCGTGTTACCCTTTAAAAAGAACCCAGCAGTTAAATGCTATTTTATCTCCTCTGCCCGTGGTTATGAAGCCTTTTCACTTATACATTCACAGTGTTCAATTAAAGGTTTTGCTTTGTTTTTGTTTATTTTATATAACTGGTGTTTCAGTGTTTTGAAAATTCGTTGTGAAGTTGTTTTTTGTGGGTTGTGAAAACTGAGCACATGTAATCAAATTGAAGTTTAAAATATTATGCATTCCTTTCACATGCTTTACCATTTCTAGAATATCAGTTTGCCTTCATGTTACTAATTTGATAAAATTCATATGTGTAAGTAATTGACTAAATTATTGCAGGCAGTCCTCAACATAAGACATGTTCTGACAGTCCTGTTGTTAATTGTTAGTCGTGGATGTAATACACAATCTGACAGCCTTGTTGTTAATTGACAGTCCTCGACATAAGACACAATCTGACAGCCCTGTTGTTAAATGACGTCCTGTATGTGAGACACAATCTGACAGCCCTGTTGTTAAATGACGTCCTGTATGTGAGACACAATCTGACAGCCCCGTTGTTAAATGACGTCCTGTATATGAGACACAATCTGACAGCCCTGTTGTTAAATGACGTCCTGTATGTGAGACCAGCCCTGTTGTTAAATGACGTCCTGTATGTGAGACACAATCTGACAGCCCCGTTGTTAAATGACGTCCTGTATGTGAGACACAATCTGACAGCCCTGTTGTTAGGCTTATATGTTGTAAAGCAAGAAATCACTTCTTCTGAGTTCGTTCTCAATCTCCCGCTACCAAGCCCCCAACAGGGCTTTGCAAATAGCAGAATGTAGTCCGGAGAAGAAATGCGCTGTGTTGCTAGTTTAGAATCACTATCTGCCTGATGAGTTAACAATGAACCATGCTGAAATGTGTAGTTATATTTTATTATTTCTTTTAGTCTGAGTGCTGGGTTCGATCCCTGACCTCGATATACTTTAGTCTGCCCAGCTGTAAATGGGTACCTGTTATGGAAGGCTAGTAAGCAAAAATGGGTACTGTCACCCAAGCTCATAATACGCTCATAAACCCAGACAGCATTGTTTGCTATGGGACTACCCACCTTCCATTGATGGCTCTTGTCTCTTCCTGTCTTGGCCACTTTCAAGATACTTGACATAATCTGCATCTAAGACTGGTCTTTCATCCTTGCTGCTACAAACTTGTTCACATCTTGCATGAGGCCAGAGATGGGGCAGGAATGTGTGCCAGTAACCTATGGGAAGCATCTGTATCCACAAACCCACCCACCCCCCACCCATGCATGTTCATAATGCAGAGCTTCTCCTGGTGCTCAATTATTTTCATTCGTAAATCATTTTTTCCTTTTTACATTCCACGCGACTTAAAGGAATCACTTTTTATCTTGCCGGTTATTTGTACAAATAAATAAGGCCAGTAAGAAAATCGAAGCGTATTTTGTATAAATATTATCGTTACCAGACAACGGCAGCCATGTGATCAGGTTGAGAACAAAACAATAATGAATATGGCTTCCCGTGGTGGTGTCATTGCCATTAGATTTAGCGACCAAACAGCCAATGCTTGAAATAAAATAATAGGATTAATATGACAGCCACCATAAAGTAGTAGTAGTCGTAGGTCACGGCCTACCTGTACTTCTATTTCGAATGTTACGGACTATCTGTACTTCTATTTCGTATGTTACGTACGGACTATCTGTACTGGTCATATGTTGCGGACTACCTGTACTTCTATTTCGTATGTCACGACTATCTGTACTGGTCATATGTCGCGGACTACCTGTACTTCTATTTTGTATGTCGCGACTATCTGTACTGGTCATATGTCACGGACTACCTGTACTTCTATTTAGTATGCTTGTTTACTGGAGTTTACTTCAAAGCTAACAAAAACAAACAATATATATGTTGTAAATAGCAAAACAAATATATTTTAATTGTTATGCAATATTTTACCTGCTTTTGGCAAGGCCAAACCCCGTTCAACTGTGACTATTGACAATCTGTTAGTTATATTATGGCGGGATTGCCTTTTCCTGTGTTGTGACCATGTTCTCTAATAGCGTGTATAAAGTGTTGCCGTGCCTGGTTATGTGTGTGTGTGTGTGTGGTACTGGTCAACAGACAAGTGAGGTTGTAATGTCAATTAATATATGCATGGCTTGAAAAAAGAGCTCGTCTGTGTGGAGTAAAAATGGTTGCTTGGCAAGTTTTTAATAATCCATATTTAAAAGTTAATTACATTTTTAATCGTTATTACATGGCGACTCTCACAATTATCATAGATTGTACCTATGATGGTGAATCTTCTTCTTTGTACGCTGTGATGGTGAATCTTCTTCTTCATCGTACGCAGCGATGGTGAATCTAAATGGACCTCCACTATCACAATTTAAATTTACCTATTGATAAACGGTACTTCAGTGCTAAAACTACCAAGCATGTTTAAGGACACAAACGCTATGTCTCTGACAGCAGTGCATTTTTTTAAAAGAAGAAATAGACTAATACTGTATAAGTAATACAATATATTTAGGATTAGCAGCATTGTTGCATAGAAATAATAGTGAATTAGTGCCTAGTTTGTTTTTTAATATAAATTGCATGGCTATAGTCCGACTATGCTGACTTGTGACATTTTTGACTTGCTGGCATTTAGACCCTAAACATTTTCAAGCCCTGAATGTGTGTGTAAATGTTACACCCTTCATCTAAAACTGTGTTTGGACCTTGATTATCTTTCCAGCCATTGTTGGTTGTTTGTAATTGGCTTTTTTCCCCCCATATTTAAAATACGGAGCCAAGAATTGTGAAATATAATTGATTTGGTGAAAGTAGGTTACTTTTTGAAAGGTTTGTATATCATGCACACTTTAATATTTGTGTTGTGTAACTAATAAGAAATATAAATTGTACAGTATTGTCAACAATACACTCACTGAGTTGTACATTGTTATCTGATCTTCCAACTGATAACCTCTGGTCTTCCATGTGACACTATACATTTTATCTTCCATTTGTAGTGGCTAGTCATCTCACATTCCATAATACAACGATTAGTCACCTAACCTATACATTACGCAGTATAAAGACTATTCACTTAACCTACACCTGAAGTAGACTATTGGGTCACCTAACCTACACATAATAAATGTCCACATTCCAACTGAAGTAGACTATTGGGTCACCTAACCTACACATAATAAATGTCCACATTCCAACTGAAGTAGACTATTGGGTCACATAATAAATGTCCACATTCCAACTGAAGTAGACTATTGGGTCACCTAACATACACATAATAAATGTCCACATTCCAACTGAAGTAGACTATTGGGTCACATAATAAATGTCCACATTCCAACTGAAGTAGACTATTGGGTCACTTAACCTACACATAATAAATGTCCACATTCCAACTGAAGTAGACTATTGGGTCACTTAACCTACACATAATAAATGTCCACATTCCAACTGAAGTAGACTATTGGGTCACATAATAAATGTCCACATTCCAACTGAAGTAGTTTTGTTAATCTTTTCCTTCTTGTTCTAATAATAAACAAAGCTGTAACAATGATCGCAAAGATAAGTCTATTCTCAACACTCTGGAGAACATCCTTTTTATTTTGCTAGAAGATAGGGCTTTTAATTGACTGAATCCTCCAACTTACATCTTTCTTGCAGCGAGGTGCATTCATCACCTGCAGGTCTGGGGGTTTGATTCAGGTGTGCCCATTACTTCACTTTCGTTTTTGATGTTTGCTTAATATGTTACTCAAATAATAATATGGTGCTTTAAATATGCTTATCTTTGTGATCTTTGCTGCTTGTGTGTTTATAAACCTCTACACCCCAGGGTAGTAGAGGGTGACTAAGTTAGTCAGCATGTTTGTACACTGCTACGTCCCAGACTAGAAGAGGGGTGACTAAGTTAGTCAGTATGTTTATACACTGCTACACCCTAAACTAGAAGAGGGATGACTAAGTTAGTCAGTATTTTTTTGCACTGCTATGACCTAGACCAGAAGAGATGACTAAGTTAGTCAGAATGTTTATACACTACTACGTCCTAGACTAGAAGATGTGTGACTAAGTTAGTCAGTATGTTTATACACTGCTACGCCCTAGACTAGAAGAGGGGTGACTAAGTTAGTTGGTATGTTTATACACTGCTACGCCCTAGACTAGAAGAGGGTTGACTAAGTTATTCAGTATGTTTATACACTGCTACGCCCTAGACTAGAAGAGGGGTAACAGTCCGACAGTATGTTTATAAACCTCTACACACTATAGTACGAGGCGTGTTCAAATTAAACCGGACCTAATTGCACCAAGTGAACATGCGCATGATGACATCACGTTCTATGTAAACAACACATACCAGCTGTCAAGTTTACAAAATTTCATTATTCTCCAACTCATAGTTTCCTCAGCAGACCATTTAAAACATGGAGGGTGTGATAAGGAATCCATCCAGAGTTGATCAGTGATGATTCGGTTTCTAACAGCTGAAGGATGTCGACCAGTTGACATTCATCACAGAATGCAGGCAGTGTATGGTGACAAAAGTGTGTTGAAGACAACAGTGATGAACGGAACAATGATGTTAAAAGAAGGATGTGAGTTAACGAAAGATCTTCTGAGACCAGGTCAGGCGCACATTGTTGAGTCAGAAGATGCCTTCACCAAAATTGATGCAGTAATTTGGGTGGACCGTCGTCGGAGCTTACGTTCGCCACACTTTTGTCATATACTGCCTGCATTTTGCGATGAATGTCAACTGGACAACATCATTCAGCTGTTAGAAACTGAATCACAGCTTGCTGATCAACTCTGGACGAATTCCGTATCACACCCGCCATATTTTCAACTATGAGTCGGAGGATAATAAAATTTTACAAACTTGGCGGTTGGTATGTGCTGTTTACATCAGAAGTGACGCCATCATGCGCATCGTATGTATGTTCACTTGGTGCAGTGAGGTCTGATTTCATTTAAACACTAACTAAACTAGACTCACTAACTAAATATGTTTATAAACCCCTTCACCCCGTTGTAGAAGAGGACTGACTCACTAACTAAATATGTTTATAAATTTCCTAGTAGTTTTCCTACTTATGTTAATAATGTAACTTGTTCACCCTATGAAGGCCATCATCAAAAAGGTCAAGGTTATTATATAGCAGACACTGGTGTTGGGGAAGAAGTGTTAAAGGTTTTCATGTACTATCTTGTTTATGAGGTGTAGTACTCAAAGTTCCCTTCCTTGCTGCTTTGTCTTTCCTAATAGTAAGCCGTTTATAGATGTATTGGATGAAATGTGCCGTAATGGGAGTTAGTCCCCATACCTTATCCCTGAAAAGCGAGTGTTCTACCACCAGGCTAATCAGACACTACTACTACTTTACAAATCTGCCATCTGGCAATGATTGATTACCCGTAGCTCATAATGTAGCATGTTCTTTGCATAATGTAGCATGTTCTCATCACAGCCACCCTGTAAGACTCAATCTTCTGCCAGTTGTCCAGATTATGTAACTGTCATCTTCAAAACAACTTTTCATTTCAGCATTGTCAATTTTCTACTCAGTCTACTTCTGCATCATTTTCTAGGTACCATACTTAATAGTATTGTTTTTTTTCTCCATCCTATTGTGATATTTGATGTGTCTAAATTAGTTATTTTTGTTTCCTGTATGTACTGCAGTCAACAAGCTAATTATGATCTATATACAACTCTGTTAGAATGTCTGTTTTTATTGCTCACTGTCCGGGGTATTCTAAGAACTTCCTTTAGTATTTTAACTCAAAATATTGAATTTTTTTTCTCTAGTATAAAATTTGAATAAAAACATAAATAGATAGGGGTCAGTTGCTGCACTATGACAAAAACAAAACTCACGTTACAGTCACATAGTCTTCATCAGTGACAAAAAACATATGAAAATACCTAACAAATCACAAAAACAGCAATGAGAATGGACTTGACAACGGATACAATACAACTTAAAGTGGCATCCATTACCCAGACAGTAGCCCACAATGTGTAAAATATGGCAATTATGACAAAAATGGCTTTAGTACACATTTTTTAACATTCTAGAAGTAATGAAACACAGTTCATCTCTGACATATAGACCCCTGATGTGGTGGAGGAGGGTCGCTAAAGCTGAGACGTAAAGGCACTTGTCTCTCAAGAATCTAAAACGGTCGGGTTTCGATACAATTTTCAAGCGGCCGATGGTCTTATGGGAAGTTGGCCCAGCATCAAGTCATATTGGAGATTGGCAAAAGAAAGCCAGGAGGTAATGTGTAAAAGCTGTGCTCATAAAAGAACCCTTGGCAGTTGAAAATCAATGAGAGTAGGCTGTTAGTTGCTGTCAGCAGAATTCTACAGTCTGGACATTTCTACCCCATATGCAACCTTCCACAGGTCAAATATACCGCAGGAAGTAAAATCTACTACAGATAGTCTTATACCTGACAGCAGGTAAACACCTGTTTGAATACCATGATTCCAAGTACTTGCTGCATGTGTTCTACTTGTACCAAGTACTTGCTGTTGCTACATGTGTTCTATTTGTACCAAGTACTTGCTACATGTGTTCTACTTGTACCAGTACTTGTTGTTGCTGCATGGGTTCTACTTGTACCAGTACTTGCTGTTGCTACATGTGTTCTACTTGTACCAGTACTTGTTGTTGCTGCATGTGTTCTATTTGTACCAAGTACTTGCTACATGTGTTCTACTTGTACCAGTACTTGTTGTTGCTGCATGTGTTCTACTTGTACCAGTACTTGTTGTTGCTGCATGGGTTCTACTTGTACCAGTACTTGCTGTTGCTACATGTGTTCTACTTGTACCAGTACTTGTTGTTGCTGCATGTGTTCTATTTGTACCAAGTACTTGCTACATGTGTTCTACTTGTACCAGTACTTGTTGTTGCTGCATGGGTTCTACTTGTACCAGTACTTGCTGTTGCTACATGTGTTCTACTTGTACCAGTACTTGTTGTTGCTGCATGTGTTCTATTTGTACCAAGTACTTGCTGTTGCTACATGTGTTCTACTTGTACCAGTACTTGTTGTTGCTGCATGTGTTCTACTTGTACCAGTACTTGTTGTTGCTGCATGTGTTCTACTTGTACCAGTACTTGTTGTTGCTGCATGTGTTCTATTTGTACCAAGTACTTGCTGTTGCTACATGTGTTCTACTTGTACCAGTACTTGTTGTTGCTGCATGTGTTCTACTTGTACCAGTACTTGTTGTTGCTGCATGTGTTCTACTTGTACCAGTACTTGTTGTTGCTGCATGTGTTCTATTTGTACCAAGTACTTGCTGCTGCTACATGTGTTCTACTTGTACCAAGTACTTACTGTTGCTGCATGTGTTCTACTTGTACCAGTACTTGTTGTTGCTACATGTGTTCTACGTGTACCTAGTACTTGCTGCATGTGCTCTACTTGTACTAGTACTTGCTGCATGTGTTCTACTTGTACCAGTACTTGCTGTTGCTACATGTGTTCTACTTGTATCAGTACTTGCTCTAGCTGCATGTGTTCTACTTGTATCAAGTACTTGCTGTTACTGATAGTGTCTGTACAATTTATTTGTCATTATTTTTATGACTTTGTCCGCACAAAAAATACTGGATTTAAAATGATGTAACCTTGACTTACATTTCTAAAATATAAAACAGGGATTTCTATTATTGTCTGCATGGATTATCTTGTATCATTGTCTGCATGGATTATCGTCTATCATTGTCTGCATGGATTATCTTGTATCATTGTCTACATGGATTATTGTGTTATATTATTACATGCATGGATGCTGTTGATGTATCATTGTCTGCATGGATTCTGTTGTATCATTGTCTGCATGGATTATCTTGTATCATTGTCTGTATGGATTATCCTGTATCATTGTCTGCATGGATTATCCTGTATCATTGTCTACATGGATTATTGTGTTATATTATTACATGCATGGATGCTGTTGATGTATCATTGTCTGCATGGATTCTGTTGTATCATTGTCTGCGTAGATTCTGTTATATCATTGTCTGTGTGGTTTATCGTGTTATATTATTACATGCATGGATGCTGTGGATGTATCATTGTCAGCATGGATTATCTTGTATCACTGTCTGGATGGATTATCTTGTATCACTGTCTGGATGGATTATCTTGTATCACTGTCTGCATGGATTATCTTGTATCATTGTCTGCTTGGATTCTGTGTAAAATCATATTATTTTGTTGTCTTTGTCTAACCTTGTTGGAGGATCTCGGTGTGTGCGCATTAAAAGAAATGAGATGAGCCAGAAGATAGAAAGACATGAGGGATGATTGATTCTAGACCAGATGGCTGTTCCTGTCTATGCAAAATAACTCTCCTTTTTATAGACTTGTCAGTGGATCTGGTTATTGTTTCAGCTACATGAAATAATTTTTGCTATACCGCTTTTATAAGTGAACATTGCTGAACTTTTACAATAATGTAATAAACATTAGAATGGTTTCCTTGTCTGATTTGTTGTGTGCGAGTTATATGGTGATCACTTTAGGATGTCATGACATTTTTTGCTCTCTCTCTCACTCGTTCTCTTCTCACTCTTTCTCTCTCCATCTCCCTCTCTTTCTATTTCTCTCTTCACCCCATTCACCTCATTTTCCTCTTTTTGGTCTGTGTTCATCTCAGAACTTGCAATGTTTGTAAAGATTCTCTTTCTAACGTTCAGATATAAATGTGATCTTTGTCTGACTCAACCTAATATTTAAAAAACAACAAGACACATTTTTATAATGCTTATATATCTGCATAGGAGCTGGCAGAAGGGACAATCCAACCAGGCAATCCAAACATGCCCACCAGTGACAGTGGGGACAACCTAATCCAACTAGTCATACCTACCGGTGGCAGAAGAGGCGACCTAATCCAACCAGGCACGCCCACCAGTGACAGAAGGGACAACCTAATCCAACCAGGCATATCAACCAATGACAGAAGGGACGATCTAATCCACCAGGGATGCCCACCCCAATCAGACACGCTGACGGGTAGCGGATAATGGAACTACCTTCAGACATGGAGAATGGTAATATAAGCCAGATTTGAACTGGGCTTGTAAGCAGACGCGGACCAAACAGCGATGATTACCAGTACACAGAAACAATGGAAGACAATGTGTTACTACCTGGCACAGGTAAAAGATGATTGAAAGCTCACCATCACCGAATAAGAAATGTCAAGTTGATTAGTTGAAGATACAAGCATTATAATCAAGATTAGTTGAAGATACAAGCATTATAATCAAGATTAGTTGAAGATACAAACATTATAATCAAGAAAACTGAGATTTTTATTCAATTATTATTACATATTGTATATAGTACGTGTTTCTGTGGCAGCATATCTTATCCCAGATCAGATGGACTTTGCATGTTGTTCACTTGTCCAATGAGCGCCTCCCAAAGCAGCTGTTGTATGGTGAGCTCAGGACATGTAAGTGCTCATTGGTGGAGCAGAAGAAACGATATAAAAACTCTGAAAGTGTTCACCCTGGGGGCAACTCTACCCCTTCTCTCTCTCCTCTTACCTCACTCTGTTTCATTTGACTCTATCCTACAGTCACACTCTTGCACAACTTTCACACGCGTCCTTCCTCGTGGTGAGGCCCTTCCATTGCACTTTGGTTGGGCTAGCTTCTGAGGGCACACAAACCTAGCATAGGTACATACAGACGCACACATGCATCCAAGCATTGGTTTATGCGTCCTGATATCGCCCAATGGACTACGGTCTGGGGTGGAAAATGGCGAGGCAAACATCTAAGCAAAAAATATATTTAAAAAAAGCATTTCTTATGTGATTGATTTGTTGGCCTTCCTCGAGCACAACCTTCCTTAGTGACTTTTTAAGGAGGTGTGGGCGGGGGTGAGATGTTTGCTTCTTTCATAGTAGAATCCAGGATCCACACATTTGGAATATTTGTGTTGCTAGGAGACAGCACCAGAAGGAGGTTCAAACAAGTCATCGATCTGACTGCAGAAGTCAGTCACTCATCAGCCATCCTCCCTTTTGGTTCTTGAGAATCAATCTATTCCCAGCTGGCAAATAGATAGACCTTCAAAGTGCTATTCTTTAGAAATGACAGATGGTATACGTGCTTCCATATTATGAAGTATCCGATATGATCAGTCATTGTGAAAGAATCTCCATTGTTGAGAGTGACGGGGATGAACAACTCCTGGAAGACGCTTGGTTATCATGTCTCAAGTACGTCCACCAGTATTTGGTAACTAAACCAAGGCCTTTTACACCGTTACTAGGGAAGAGCTCTGGCAAATCATGGCGAAGTTTGACTATCCTGGCAGTTTCATGATGGCTCGAGAACTGTACGAAAGAAAATTATCTCAGTCAGTAATGGTGTCAAATAGGGAAGTGTGCTGACACCGACATTCTTTAGTATGTTCTTTGCAATAATGCTCATTGGTGCTGTGCATAGCGCTGCTACTGGCATGCATATGAGGTACAGGACGCAGGATCTGTTGTTAAATTCGAGATGTCTGAAGTCTTACACCAAGGTGACTGAAGCCACCATCTTGGATCTCCTGTTCCCTGACATGCCATTAATACCTGCTCAGAACATTAAAAAAATTTCGTTCGCCTTATTTCTCTATTCCCCAAGGCGGTGTGCGTTGCACTGTGGTTTTTATTTTGCTCCTGTCGTCCCAGTGCATCCGACTTAAGCATGCATTTTATGTAAGGGTCTGCTTCCCCAGGGTAACGGCCGGTGCTTTGACGTGGATCGAACCCCGCACCTTCGGTTGTGAGCCGTGTCACTTAACCACTAGCCCACGCCGTCCCCCGCTCAGAACATGATATGCAGTCCATCATGGTGGAGTTTTCAGCGGCATACAGTATTTGTGGTCTCACAATTATTTCAAGGAAAACTTAAGTAACTTTCCTGCCTTCTTCTGGAAAGCTGTTCAGCGAATAAAATATCACCGCACAGAACCAACGTTTCCTGGCAGTCGATAGCTTCTGCCACTTAGGCAGTGGAAGTGCGCACTCTAGAGAAGCGAACATTGACTCCGAGCTCAACAAAAAGATTGCAGGCTCTGCGTTTGAAGTGCTGCAAGCAAATGGCAGGAACTGACAGGACATCAGTGTTGTCACCACGATAACATTGTGTCATGATGCAGTGTTAACCGCTATGCTGTATGCCCGTGGAACATGGATACTGTACAAGAGACATACCAAACTGTTACAGTGTTTTCCCATGAGCTGTCTAATAAGACTGCTCAGATCGGGTGGCGGGACAAAGTGCCTAACTCTCAGGAACAGGTGGTGGGACAAAGTGCGTAACTCTCAGGATCAGCTGGCGGGACAAAGTGCGTAACTCTCAGGATCAGCTGGCGGGACAAAGTGCCTAACTCTCAGGATCAGGTGGCGGGACAAAGTGTCTAACTCTCATGATAAGGTGGCGGGACAAAGTGCCTAACTCTCATGATAAGATGGCGGGACAAAGTGCCTAACTCTCAGGATCAGGTGGCGGGACAAAGTGCCTAACTCAGGATCAGGTGGCGGGACAAAGTGCAGAACTTTGAAATTCTTATCAGGTCCATCTGGTTGAGCAGCCATACGCTTCTGCAAAAACTCCAGATGAGATGAATGGGACATGTTCGCATTTCCGATGAACGCTTCCCTCGAGCAGCTGCTGTAGGATGAGCTGGTGGAAGACAGACTCTCATCAGGAGGACAGAAGGTCACCACCTGAGAGATGCTTGCACAGAACCTGGCGCGCTAGCCATCACGCAATGTGTTCAGATCGCAAAGCGAAACTATATCGTCAAGCTGTAGAGAAAGCGAGTCGCTCGAAAGAACAGAATGCACGATGACTCCGCAGCCGTTTTCTCACGGGTATGCCCCGAGTTCGGCAGAATCTGCCGTGCAAGGATTAGACTTTGTAGTCAAATGAGATCACCACGCAGCACAAGTCTGATGCTGCCGCCATATTCGCTAGTGATGGACAATTATTATGTCCACCATTAGCAGTAGGCGAAGACGTTTAAAGGGGCGTAAATCTTGTTTGTCGTCGCATTACGACTAATTATTCGATGACCTCCCCTAAATAAATTGTTATCTGATCTGTTTGTCAACGCTTGTCTGTCTTTTTATCTTATAGCCTGTATTGGGTAGCAATGCCTGTACAGTTAGATAGACCTTGCTTTGAATGACGACCCGTTGCAGGTAGATGTTATAATTCTGATCAATATTGATCTTCATGTTATCTTATTTTCCGGTGACACCCTACTGTGATTGACAATTTGATGCATTTAATTCGCAGCTTCATTTCATTTTGGATGATTTGTATCAATCAGATTGTCACATTGTGCTTATAACAATCTTTCCTAAATTCTCACATGATGCTTATGACAATCCTAACTATTTCTGCTCTAATAGGAATATAAAGTTACCATAGTAACAACTCTTTACAGTAATCCTGCGACGAAACAATTATGTGAATTTAAGTTATTTGTTTCGATAGATCATCATTTTAAATAACGAAGTTGTCAGCACCATTCACACACTTCCTTAGTCCCTTTAAACTACATGCAAGCCAGTGGTACGACATGCAAACTACATGCAAGCCAGTGGTACGACATGCAAACCAAATGTTTGCCTTCCATCACATCCAATCATCATTTTTTATAGTTGAGAATATTCCTGACCAAATATTTGGCATCCATCAAATTAAATCGTCGTTTTTTATAGTTGAGAATATTCCTGACCAAATATTTGGCATCCATCAAATTAAATCGTCGTTTTTTATAGTTGAGAATATTCCTGACCAAATATTTGGCATCCATCAAATTAAATCGTCGTTTTTTATAGTTGAGAATATTCCTGACCAAATATTTGGCATCCATCAAATTAAATCGTCGTTTTTTATAGTTGAGAATATTCCTGACCAAATATTTGGCATCCATCAAATTAAATCGTCGTTTTTTATAGTTGAGAATATTCCTGACCAAATATTTGGCATCCATCAAATTAAATCGTCGTTTTTTATAGTTGAGAATATTCCTGACCAAATATTTGGCATCCATCAAATTAAATCGTCGTTTTTTATAGTTGAGAATATTCCTGACCAAATATTTGGCATCCATCAAATTAAATCGTCGTTTTTTATAGTTGAGAATATTCCTGACCAAATATTTGGCATCCATCAAATTAAATCGTCGTTTTTTATAGTTGAGAATATTCCTGACCAAATATTTGGCATCCATCAAATTAAATCGTCGTTTTTTATAGTTGAGAATATTCCTGACCAAATATTTGGCATCCATCAAATTAAATCGTCGTTTTTTATAGTTGAGAATATTCCTGACCAAATATTTGGCATCCATCAAATTAAATCGTCGTTTTTTATAGTTGAGAATATTCCTAACCAAATATTTGGCATCCATCAAATTAAATCGTCGTTTTTTATAGTTGAGAATATTCCTGACCAAATATTTGGCATCCATCAAATTAAATCGTCGTTTTTTATAGTTGAGAATATTCCTGACCAAATATTTGGCATCCATCAAATTAAATCGTCGTTTTTTACAGTTGAGAATATTCCTGACCAAATATTTGGCATCCATCAAATTAAATCGTCGTTTTTCACAGGGAAGCTCATTTCCATAGCCACTAAACGTATCACACCTCGCCCTCTCACGCAGAGTTGAAGCATAAGTATTAAGTGTCAACCCTATACAACCATACATATCTGTCCAAACAACGCGGATCCTAATATGTCACGGGACATTTGTGAATAAACAATGTTTAAAATACTATGGGCCGCTGGAATGACAAATGGTGATATTGTGACGTGTATGAACAGGAGAGTCAATGTCATTGCATTCATCTGTTGTAAGTAGTTGTCGTGTGACTGGGCATATTGTGAGGCGAGGAAAGGTTGAGAACATAATATGACAACGTACAGCATTGAGAGAACAATGGAGATGTGGAGACATGTATAATAGCATGGTGTGGTAGTAGAACATACACTACACTAGGTACTGAAAGTTGCAGAGATATCAATTTACTAAGAAGTCGCATTTGAAAGAAGTTTCCCTCATTCCACCCTACCACAATCTTGATTATCTCGTCTACAGGCTGCATGTGTTTATTTCCGTATTCGTGCGTCATCTGTCTGTCTTTCATATTAATTGTACCCGGATGACAATTTTCACACGTTAGTGTGCGCAGTGTTGCCTGTTTGAATGAGCTCTGTTGTTATGTCATGAGAATCCGATACGTTCGTTTATTTGGTGTGTTTATCGCGCGTGGGGTTCATTGTTTGCCCAGTCATTCGTATACGAGTTTTGTCGTCACGGTTCGATGGACGTGTATAGAATCAGGGCCGACCTTAAAAGATATGAGGCCTCGTTAAAGAACACTGGCAGGTTCCCTTGGGAAACGTAGATTTCTAGAAAGAATTGTCGGGGCACATCGGAATATATGAGACCTGAGAATATCACCATGTACCTTAGAGAATGTGGGGCCTAAGCGAATATTGGCAGGGTCCCCTTGGTAAACTGTGGGGCATGGTCAGAGAATATTGACAGGGTCCCCTTGGTAAACTGTGGGGCATGGTCAGAGAATATTGACAGGGTCCCCTTGGTAAACTGTGGGGCATGGCCAGAGAATATTGACAGGGTCCCCTTGGTAAACTGTGGGGCATGGTCAGAGAATATTGACAGGGTCCCCTTGGTAAACTGTGGGGCATGGTCAGAGAATATTGACAGGGTCCCCTTGGTAAACTGTTAAACTCTGGAGTATGGTCAGATAATATTGACAGGGTCCCCTTGGTAAACCGTTAAACTCTGGAGCATGGTCAGAGAATATTGACAGGGTCTCCTTGGTAAACTGTGGGGCATGGTCAGAGAATATTGACAGGGTCCCCTTGGCAAACTGTTAAACTCTGGAGCATGGTCAGAGAATATTGACAGGATCCCCTTAGTAAACTGTTAAACGGGGGGTGGGGGGTGTTGGGGTGGTCAACGAATATTGGCAGAGCACCCTGTTAAACTCTGGACCATGGTCAGAGAATATTGGCATGACCCCCTTGTTAAATTGTGGGGCATGGTCAGAGAATGTTGGCAGGGCTCCCTTGTTAAACTGTGGGGCATGTTCAGAGAATATTGGCAGGGCACCCTGTTAAACTCTGGAGCATGGTCAGAGAATATTGGCAGGGTACCCTGTTAAACTGTTAAACTTTAGGGCATGGTCAGAGAATATTGGCAGGGTCCTCTTGTTAAACTGTTAAACTTTGGGGCATGGTCAGAAAATATTGGCAGGGCCCCCTTGTTAAACTGTTAAACTTTGGGGCATGGTCAGAAAATATTGGCAGGGCCCCCTTGTTAAACTGTTAAAGTGTTTTTGTACCGAAAGAATGAAACAATTGTCAATTCTTCTTATTTTTAAATTTTTAGTATTTGATAGGAATTGACAGGCGGTGGCGAAAAACAAGAGTTGAGCTCGGGTCACATAAGAAATAAAAAACATCTACACCCAAAGCAGAAGAAAAGCTACTAAATAAAAGTAACCAGGTGTATCTACTTTCATGTGAGCGAGTTTAAACAGTATTGATGCAAAATGCAAGTCTGAGATCCTTCCCAAAGTATTTTTGGACTGAGATTTTTAAAAAAAGAATATTTAAGAAAATGTCTCTCAATTTGATTGTAATATTGTATTTCCAAGCTTGAGCTAAGCGATAACAATGGAGAATCTCGAATGAGTCAAATCTTCATTACCCAGATCCTGTCTGTGGGGTCTTAGTTGATTTTATCTGTGTTGTCATGTGCCTCTCATCAAAAGGAATACACGTTATATAGTCTTATATGAAAAATTGATGAGAATCTAAGCTGGGGCTCCACTATAATCCGGTCCTTCAAATTATTGTTCTTCTTTGACAGTTAATGGTTTACTTCTCTAACACAGTTAATGGTTTGCTTCTCTGGCACAGTTAATGGTTTACTTTTTTGTCATAGTTAATGGTTTACTTCTCTAACTCAGTTAATGGTTTACTTCTCTAACACAGTTAATGGTTTACTTCTCTGACACAGTTAATGGTTTACTTCTCTAACACAGTTAATGGTTTACTTTTTTTTTGGGTATTGAAAGAATTAGCAAGTCATTTCCAGAGGGCGCCCGATCTGCAGGAGTCAAATCCTTGACCTAACACAATTAAAAGAGGATTAATACGAACACAAACAGGTCACAGAAGTGGACTATATTGACCTGAGAGCAGCATGTGGCACCATAAACCCTCGGGGACGACTATCCAAACTATACACCAAGACAAAACAACTGGCGACTGATCAATATCAAATGCCTCCTGTAGAACAGACGGTTCTATGTCACTTTGGGGGAAAAGACAAGACATGGCGAAACCAAAACAACGGCCTGGCACAAGGAAGTGTCATAATACCCATGCTATAAAACATATATACTAATGACCAACCCATGGACACAGACAGAAGGAGACCCATCTACCTTGACGACAGCAGTTGCTGCCCAGGTGAAAGGGTTTGAGGAGGTTGGGGACAGACTGTCATGTTCTCTCAATGCCATTACAGAACACTACAACATACACCACCTTAAACCAGTAAAATCTAGATATGTGCTTACCACATGCACCACCTTAAACCAAATCCCAGTAAAACCCAGGTATGTGCCTACCACAAGAATCACCACCAAATCCCAGTAAAACCCAGATATGTGCTTACCACATGCATCACCTTAAACCAAATCCCAGTAAAACCCAGGTATGTGCCTACCACAAGAATTACCTTAAACCAAATCCCAGTAAAACCCAGGTATGTGCCTACCACAAGAATCACCACCAAATCCCAGTAAAACCCAAGTATGTGCCTACCACAAGAATCACCTTAAACCAAATCCCAGTAAAACCCAGTTATGTGCCTACCACAAAATCCCAGTAAAACCCAGGTATGTGCCTGCCACAAGAATCACCTTAAACCAAATCCCAGTAAAACCCAGGTATGTGCATACTACCTCAGAAACAGAGAGGCAAAAAGAAAACTTCAGATTAGGTGACAAGTGCTGGACCGTGAACACTGCGCGGCTCCCAAATATCTAGGTGTAAAGTTCGAACGCACACTGACCTACATAACGCACTGACAGGAAACAAAGCGTAAGATACACGCAAGAAATAATATCATCAGAAAACTGACCGGCACAACATTGTGAAGCGGGGGGGGGGGGAGGGGGGGGCGCACAGCCATCAGGCCTTCGGACATTTGCACTTGCCTGGTGTTTTTCCGAAGCTGAATACGCTGCACCAGTCTGGAAAAACTGTCCATGCAAAACTAGTTGATACAGCAATACGTGAGGCAGGCTGGATAGTATCAGGATGCCTAAAACCCACTCCCATTGATAAAGTATAGCCCATCATTGGCACAGCACCACCAGAAATTCGAAGAAGCATTGCAGCAGAAATCGAGGGAGAAAAACAGCATAACCCAAGGCACTCAATGTTTGGACACCAGGTACAGAGCACAAGACTCATCCAGACACAGTTTCCTAAAATCAACACAGCCCTTACAGACAAACCCTGTAAGTCGCAGCGTCGAGAGATGGCACGAATTGGTGCAGGCCCCAGAGATGGAACTTTGGGAGGAACCTGCCTTCGGACATCATCTACCATACACGACATGGAAGTCGCTGAACAGACTCCAAACTGGTGTATCACGGTACATGAGGAATATGAAACGATGGGGATACACAGATGAGGACACACGTGACTGTAGCGCCATACAGGACCTAGACCACCTGATGACCTGCCCCAACCTCCAGAAACCATGCAATAGGTGTGACATGCTGGAGGCAAATGACAAGACAATCCATGTCGCTGAACACTGGACGCCTACTGTATAACGTGGTGCTTGGATAGGGACAGTAAATCACTAATGGTTGACTTCTGTAACACAGTTATTGGTTTACTTCTCTAAGATATTTGATGTCACTTTTCTCTAAGCCACTTTATGTCATCCTTCTCTCACACACTTTCTGTCATCCTTCTCTAAGACAGTTAATGGTTTACTTCTCTCACACACTTTCGGTCATCCTTCTCTAAGACAGTTAATGGTTTACTTCTCTCACACACTTTCGGTCATCCTTCTCTGAGACAGTTAATGGTTTACTTCTCTCACACACTTTCGGTCATCCTTCTCTAAGACAGTTAATGGTTTACATCTCTCACACACTTTCGGTCATCCTTCTCTGAGACAGTTAATGGTTTACTTCTCTCACACACTTTCGGTCATCCTTCTCTAAGACAGTTAATGGTTTACTTCTCTCACACACTTTCGGTCATCCTTCTCTAAGACAGTTAATGGTTTACATCTCTCACACACTTTCGGTCATCCTTCTCTGAGACAGTTAATGGTTTACTTCTCTCACACACTTAATGTCATCCTTCTCTAAGACAGTTAATGGTTTACTTCTCTCACACACTTAATGTCATCCTTCTCTAAGACAGTTAAGGGTTTACTTCTCTCACACACTTAATGTCATCCTTCTCTAACACACTTTCTGTCATCCTTCTCTAAGGCAGTTAATGGTTTACTTCTCTCACACACTTTATGTCATCCTTCTCTAAGACAGTTAATGGTTTACTTCTCTCACACACTTAATGTCATCCTTCTCTAAGACAGTTAAGGGTTTACTTCTCTCACACACTTAATGTCATCCTTCTCTAAGACAGTTAATGGTTTACTTCTCTCACACACTTAATGTCATCCTTCTCTAAGACAGTTAAGGGTTTACTTCTCTCACACACTTAATGTCATCCTTCTCTAAGACAGTTAATGGTTTACTTCTCTCACACACTTTATGTCATCCTTCTCTAAGACAGTTAATGGTTTACTTCTCTCACACACTTAATGTCATCCTTCTCTAAGACAGTTAATGGTTTACTTCTCTCACACACTTAATGTCATCCTTCTCTAAGACAGTTAAGAGTTTACTTCTCTCACACACTTAATGTCATCCTTCTCTAAGACAGTTAATGGTTTACTTCTCTCACACACTTAATGTCATCCTTCTCTAAGACAGTTAAGGGTTTACTTCTCTCACACACTTAATGTCATCCTTCTCTAAGACAGTTAATGGTTTACTTCTCTCACACACTTAATGTCATCCTTCTCTAACATACTTTCTGTCATCCTTCTCTAAGACAGTTAATGGTTTACTTCTCTCACACACTTTCTGTCATCCTTCTCTAAGACAGTTAATGGTTTACTTCTCTCACACACTTTCGGTCATCCTTCTCTAAGACAGTTAATGGTTTACTTCTCTCACACACTTTCGGTCATCCTTCTCTGAGACAGTTAATGGTTTACTTCTCTCACACACTTAATGTCATCCTTCTCTAAGACAGTTAATGGTTTACTTCTCTCACACACTTAATGTCATCCTTCTCTAAGACAGTTAAGAGTTTACTTCTCTCACACACTTAATGTCATCCTTCTCTAAGACAGTTAATGGTTTACTTCTCTCACACACTTAATGTCATCCTTCTCTAAGACAGTTAAGGGTTTACTTCTCTCACACACTTAATGTCATCCTTCTCTAAGACAGTTAATGGTTTACTTCTCTCACACACTTAATGTCATCCTTCTCTAACATACTTTCTGTCATCCTTCTCTAAGACAGTTAATGGTTTACTTCTCTCACACACTTTCTGTCATCCTTCTCTAAGACAGTTAATGGTTTACTTCTCTCACACACTTTCGGTCATCCTTCTCTAAGACAGTTAATGGTTTACTTCTCTCACACACTTTCGGTCATCCTTCTCTGAGACAGTTAATGGTTTACTTCTCTCACACACTTTCGGTCATCCTTCTCTAAGACAGTTAATGGTTTACATCTCTCACACACTTTCGGTCATCCTTCTCTGAGACAGTTAATGGTTTACTTCTCTCACACACTTTCGGTCATCCTTCTCTAAGACAGTTAATGGTTTACTTCTCTCACACACTTTCGGTCATCCTTCTCTAAGACAGTTAATGGTTTACTTCTCTCACACACTTAATGTCATCCTTCTCTAACACACTTTCTGTCATCCTTCTCTAAGGCAGTTAATGGTTTACTTCTCTCACACACTTTATGTCATCCTTCTCTAAGACAGTTAATGGTTTACTTCTCTCACACACTTAATGTCATCCTTCTCTAAGACAGTTAATGGTTTACTTCTCTCACACACTTAATGTCATCCTTCTCTAAGACAGTTAAGGGTTTACTTCTCTCACACACTTAATGTCATCCTTCTCTAAGACAGTTAATGGTTTACTTCTCTCACACACTTAATGTCATCCTTCTCTAAGACAGTTAAGGGTTTACTTCTCTCACACACTTAATGTCATCCTTCTCTAAGACAGTTAATGGTTTACTTCTCTCACACACTTTATGTCATCCTTCTCTTAGACAGTTAATGGTTTACTTCTCTCACACACTTAATGTCATCCTTCTCTAAGACAGTTAATGGTTTACTTCTCTCACACACTTAATGTCATCCTTCTCTAAGACAGTTAAGGGTTTACTTCTCTCACACACTTAATGTCATCCTTCTCTAAGACAGTTAATGGTTTACTTCTCTCACACACTTAATGTCATCCTTCTCTAAGACAGTTAAGGGTTTACTTCTCTCACACACTTAATGTCATCCTTCTCTAAGACAGTTAATGGTTTACTTCTCTCACACACTTAATGTCATCCTTCTCTAACACACTTTCTGTCATCCTTCTCTAAGACAGTTAATGGTTTACTTCTCTCACACACTTTCTGTCATCCTTCTCTAAGACAGTTAATGGTTTACTTCTCTCACACACTTAATGTCATCCTTCTCTAAGACAGTTAAGGGTTTACTTCTCTCACACACTTAATGTCATCCTTCTCTAAGACAGTTAATGGTTTACTTCTCTCACACACTTAATGTCATCCTTCTCTAAGACAGTTAATGGTTTACTTCTCTCACACACTTTATGTCATCCTTCTCTAAGACAGTTAATGGTTTACTTCTCTCACACACTTAATGTCATCCTTCTCTAAGACAGTTAATGGTTTACTTCTCTCACACACTTAATGTCATCCTTCTCTAAGACAGTTAAGAGTTTACTTCTCTCACACACTTAATGTCATCCTTCTCTAAGACAGTTAATGGTTTACTTCTCTCACACACTTAATGTCATCCTTCTCTAAGACAGTTAAGGGTTTACTTCTCTCACACACTTAATGTCATCCTTCTCTAAGACAGTTAATGGTTTACTTCTCTCACACACTTAATGTCATCCTTCTCTAACATACTTTCTGTCATCCTTCTCTAAGACAGTTAATGGTTTACTTCTCTCACACACTTTCTGTCATCCTTCTCTAAGACAGTTAATGGTTTACTTCTCTCACACACTTTCGGTCATCCTTCTCTAAGACAGTTAATGGTTTACTTCTCTCACACACTTTCGGTCATCCTTCTCTGAGACAGTTAATGGTTTACTTCTCTCACACACTTAATGTCATCCTTCTCTAAGACAGTTAATGGTTTACTTCTCTCACACACTTAATGTCATCCTTCTCTAAGACAGTTAAGAGTTTACTTCTCTCACACACTTAATGTCATCCTTCTCTAAGACAGTTAATGGTTTACTTCTCTCACACACTTAATGTCATCCTTCTCTAAGACAGTTAAGGGTTTACTTCTCTCACACACTTAATGTCATGCTTCTCTAAGACAGTTAATGGTTTACTTCTCTCACACACTTAATGTCATCCTTCTCTAACATACTTTCTGTCATCCTTCTCTAAGACAGTTAATGGTTTACTTCTCTCACACACTTTCTGTCATCCTTCTCTAAGACAGTTAATGGTTTACTTCTCTCACACACTTTCGGTCATCCTTCTCTAAGACAGTTAATGGTTTACTTCTCTCACACACTTTCGGTCATCCTTCTCTGAGACAGTTAATGGTTTACTTCTCTCACACACTTTCGGTCATCCTTCTCTAAGACAGTTAATGGTTTACATCTCTCACACACTTTCGGTCATCCTTCTCTGAGACAGTTAATGGTTTACTTCTCTCACACACTTTCGGTCATCCTTCTCTAAGACAGTTAATGGTTTACTTCTCTCACACACTTTCGGTCATCCTTCTCTAAGACAGTTAATGGTTTACTTCTCTCACACACTTAATGTCATCCTTCTCTAACACACTTTCTGTCATCCTTCTCTAAGGCAGTTAATGGTTTACTTCTCTCACACACTTTATGTCATCCTTCTCTAAGACAGTTAATGGTTTACTTCTCTCTCACACTTAATGTCATCCTTCTCTAAGACAGTTAATGGTTTACTTCTCTCACACACTTAATGTCATCCTTCTCTAAGACAGTTAAGGGTTTACTTCTCTCACACACTTAATGTCATCCTTCTCTAAGACAGTTAATGGTTTACTTCTCTCACACACTTAATGTCATCCTTCTCTAAGACAGTTAAGGGTTTACTTCTCTCACACACTTAATGTCATCCTTCTCTAAGACAGTTAATGGTTTACTTCTCTCACACACTTTATGTCATCCTTCTCTTAGACAGTTAATGGTTTACTTCTCTCACACACTTAATGTCATCCTTCTCTAAGACAGTTAATGGTTTACTTCTCTCACACACTTAATGTCATCCTTCTCTAAGACAGTTAAGGGTTTACTTCTCTCACACACTTAATGTCATCCTTCTCTAAGACAGTTAATGGTTTACTTCTCTCACACACTTAATGTCATCCTTCTCTAAGACAGTTAAGGGTTTACTTCTCTCACACACTTAATGTCATCCTTCTCTAAGACAGTTAATGGTTTACTTCTCTCACACACTTAATGTCATCCTTCTCTAACACACTTTCTGTCATCCTTCTCTAAGACAGTTAATGGTTTACTTCTCTCACACACTTTCTGTCATCCTTCTCTAAGACAGTTAATGGTTTACTTCTCTCACACACTTAATGTCATCCTTCTCTAAGACAGTTAAGGGTTTACTTCTCTCACACACTTAATGTCATCCTTCTCTAAGACAGTTAATGGTTTACTTCTCTCACACACTTAATGTCATCCTTCTCTAAGACAGTTAATGGTTTACTTCTCTAAGACAGTTAATGGTTTACTTCTCTAACAGACTTTCTGTCATCCTTCTCTAAGACAGTTAATGGTTTACTTCTCTAACACACTTTCTTTCATCCTTCTCAAAGACAGTTAATGGTTTACTTCTCTAACACACTTTCTGTCATCCTTCTCTAAGACAGTTAATGGTTTACTTCTCTAACACACTTTCTGTCATCCTTCTCAAAGACAGTTAATGGTTTACTTCTCTAACACACTTTCTGTCATCCTTCTCTAAGACAGTTAATGGTTTACTTCTCTCACACACTTTCGGTCATCCTTCTCTAAGACAGTTAATGGTTTACTTCTCTCACACACTTAATGTCATCTTTCTCCAAGACAGTTAATGGTTTACTTCTCTCACACACTTTCTGTCATCCTTCTCTAAGACAGTTAATGGTTTACTTCTCTCACACACTTTCGGTCATCCTTCTCTAAGACAGTTAATGGTTTACTTCTCTCACACACTTTCTGTCATCCTTCTCTAAGGCAGTTAATGGTTTACTTCTCTCACACACTTTCTGTCATCCTTCTCCAAGACAGTTAATGGTTTACTTCTCTAACACACTTTCTGTCATCCTTCTCAAAGACAGTTAATGGTTTACTTCTCTCACACACTTTCGATCATCCTTCTCTAAGACAAGTAATGGTTTACTTCTCTAACACAGTTAATGTTATCCTTCTCTAAGACAGTTAAGGGTTTACTTCTCTCACACAGTTAATGTTATCGTTCTCTAAGACAGTTAATGGTTTACTTCTCTCACACACTTAATGTCATCCTTCTCCAAGACAGTTAATGGTTTACTTCTCTCACACACTTAATGTCATTCTTCTCAAAGACAGTTAATGGTTTACTTCTCTCACACACTTAATGTCATCCTTCTGTAAGACAGTTAATTCTCAAAGACAGTTAATGGTTTACTTCTCTCACACAGTTAATGTTATCCTTCTCTAAGACAGTTAATGGTTTACTTCTCTCTCACACTTTCTGTCATCCTTCTCTAAGACAGTTAATGGTTTACTTCTCTCACACACTTAATGTCATCCTTCTCTAAGACAGTTAATGGTTTACTTCTCTCACACACTTAATGTCATCCTTCTCTAAGACAGTTAAGGGTTTACTTCTCTCACACACTTAATGTCATCCTTCTCTACGACAGTTAATGTTTTACTTCTCTCACACACTTAATGTCATCCTTCTCTAAGACAGTTAATGGTTTACTTCTCTAAGACAGTTAATGGTTTACTTCTCTAACAGACTTTCTGTCATCCTTCTCTAAGACAGTTAATGGTTTACTTCTCTAACACACTTTCTTTCATCCTTCTCAAAGACAGTTAATGGTTTACTTCTCTAACACACTTTCTGTCATCCTTCTCTAAGACAGTTAATGGTTTACTTCTCTAACACACTTTCTGTCATCCTTCTCAAAGACAGTTAATGGTTTACTTCTCTAACACACTTTCTGTCATCCTTCTCTAAGACAGTTAATGGTTTACTTCTCTCACACACTTTCGGTCATCCTTCTCTAAGACAGTTAATGGTTTACTTCTCTCACACACTTAATGTCATCCTTCTCCAAGACAGTTAATGGTTTACTTCTCTTACACACTTTCTGTCATCCTTCTCTAAGACAGTTAATGGTTTACTTCTCTCACACACTTTCGGTCATCCTTCTCTAAGACAGTTAATGGTTTACTTCTCTCACACACTTTCTGTCATCCTTCTCTAAGGCAGTTAATGGTTTACATCTCTCACACACTTTCGGTCATCCTTCTCCAAGACAGTTAATGGTTTACTTCTCTAACACACTTTATGTCATCCTTCTCTAAGACAGTTAATGGTTTACTTCTCTCACACACTTAATGTCATCCTTCTCTAAGACAGTTAATGGTTTACTTCTCTCACACACTTAATGTCATCCTTCTCTAAGACAGTTAAGGGTTTACTTCTCTCACACACTTAATGTCATCCTTCTCTAAGACAGTTAATGGTTTACTTCTCTCACACACTTAATGTCATCCTTCTCTAAGACAGTTAAGGGTTTACTTCTCTCACACACTTAATGTCATCCTTCTCTAAGACAGTTAATGGTTTACTTCTCTCACACACTTAATGTCATCCTTCTCTAACACACTTTCTGTCATCCTTCTCTAAGACAGTTAATGGTTTACTTCTCTCACACACTTTCTGCCATCCTTCTCTAAGACAGTTAATGGTTTACTTCTCTCACACACTTAATGTCATCCTTCTCTAAGACAGTTAAGGGTTTACTTCTCTCACACACTTAATGTCATCCTTCTCTAAGACAGTTAATGGTTTACTTCTCTCACACACTTAATGTCATCCTTCTCTAAGACAGTTAATGGTTTACTTCTCTAAGACAGTTAATGGTTTACTTCTCTAACAGACTTTCTGTCATCCTTCTCTAAGACAGTTAATGGTTTACTTCTCTAACACACTTTCTTTCATCCTTCTCAAAGACAGTTAATGGTTTACTTCTCTAACACACTTTCTGTCATCCTTCTCTAAGACAGTTAATGGTTTACTTCTCTAACACACTTTCTGTCATCCTTCTCAAAGACAGTTAATGGTTTACTTCTCTAACACACTTTCTGTCATCCTTCTCTAAGACAGTTAATGGTTTACTTCTCTCACACACTTTCGGTCATCCTTCTCTAAGACAGTTAATGGTTTACTTCTCTCACACACTTAATGTCATCTTTCTCCAAGACAGTTAATGGTTTACTTCTCTCACACACTTTCTGTCATCCTTCTCTAAGACAGTTAATGGTTTACTTCTCTCACACACTTTCGGTCATCCTTCTCTAAGACAGTTAATGGTTTACTTCTCTCACACACTTTCTGTCATCCTTCTCTAAGGCAGTTAATGGTTTACTTCTCTCACACACTTTCTGTCATCTTTCTCCAAGACAGTTAATGGTTTACTTCTCTAACACACTTTCTGTCATCCTTCTCAAAGACAGTTAATGGTTTACTTCTCTCACACACTTTCGATCATCCTTCTCTAAGACAGTTAATGGTTTACTTCTCTAACACAGTTAATGTTATCCTTCTCTAAGACAGTTAAGGGTTTACTTCTCTCACACAGTTAATGTTATCGTTCTCTAAGACAGTTAATGGTTTACTTCTCTCACACACTTAATGTCATCCTTCTCCAAGACAGTTAATGGTTTACTTCTCTCACACACTTAATGTCATTCTTCTCAAAGACAGTTAATGGTTTACTTCTCTCACACACTTAATGTCATCCTTCTGTAAGACAGTTAATTCTCAAAGACAGTTAATGGTTTACTTCTCTCACACAGTTAATGTTATCCTTCTCTAAGACAGTTAATGGTTTACTTCTCTCACACACTTTCTGTCATCCTTCTCTAAGACAGTTAATGGTTTACTTCTCTCACACACTTAATGTCATCCTTCTCTAAGACAGTTAATGGTTTACTTCTCTCACACACTTAATGTCATCCTTCTCTAAGACAGTTAATGGTTTACTTCTCTCACACACTTTCTGTCATCCTTCTCTAAGGCAGTTAATGGTTTACATCTCTCACACACTTTCGGTCATCCTTCTCTAAGACAGTTAATGGTTTACTTCTCTCACACACTTAATGTCATCCTTCTCTAACACACTTTCTGTCATCCTTCTCTAAGGCAGTTAATGGTTTACTTCTCTCACACACTTTATGTCATCCTTCTCTAAGACAGTTAATGGTTTACTTCTCTCACACACTTAATGTCATCCTTCTCTAAGACAGTTAATGGTTTACTTCTCTCACACACTTAATGTCATCCTTCTCTAAGACAGTTAAGGGTTTACTTCTCTCACACACTTAATGTCATCCTTCTCTAAGACAGTTAATGGTTTACTTCTCTCACACACTTAATGTCATCCTTCTCTAAGACAGTTAAGGGTTTACTTCTCTCACACACTTAATGTCATCCTTCTCTAAGACAGTTAATGGTTTACTTCTCTCACACACTTTATGTCATCCTTCTCTTAGACAGTTAATGGTTTACTTCTCTCACACACTTAATGTCATCCTTCTCTAAGACAGTTAATGGTTTACTTCTCTCACACACTTAATGTCATCCTTCTCTAAGACAGTTAAGGGTTTACTTCTCTCACACACTTAATGTCATCCTTCTCTAAGACAGTTAATGGTTTACTTCTCTCACACACTTAATGTCATCCTTCTCTAAGACAGTTAAGGGTTTACTTCTCTCACACACTTAATGTCATCCTTCTCTAAGACAGTTAATGGTTTACTTCTCTCACACACTTAATGTCATCCTTCTCTAACACACTTTCTGTCATCCTTCTCTAAGACAGTTAATGGTTTACTTCTCTCACACACTTTCTGTCATCCTTCTCTAAGACAGTTAATGGTTTACTTCTCTCACACACTTAATGTCATCCTTCTCTAAGACAGTTAAGGGTTTACTTCTCTCACACACTTAATGTCATCCTTCTCTAAGACAGTTAATGGTTTACTTCTCTCACACACTTAATGTCATCCTTCTCTAAGACAGTTAATGGTTTACTTCTCTCACACACTTTATGTCATCCTTCTCTAAGACAGTTAATGGTTTACTTCTCTCACACACTTAATGTCATCCTTCTCTAAGACAGTTAATGGTTTACTTCTCTCACACACTTAATGTCATCCTTCTCTAAGACAGTTAAGAGTTTACTTCTCTCACACACTTAATGTCATCCTTCTCTAAGACAGTTAATGGTTTACTTCTCTCACACACTTAATGTCATCCTTCTCTAAGACAGTTAAGGGTTTACTTCTCTCACACACTTAATGTCATCCTTCTCTAAGACAGTTAATGGTTTACTTCTCTCACACACTTAATGTCATCCTTCTCTAACATACTTTCTGTCATCCTTCTCTAAGACAGTTAATGGTTTACTTCTCTCACACACTTTCTGTCATCCTTCTCTAAGACAGTTAATGGTTTACTTCTCTCACACACTTTCGGTCATCCTTCTCTAAGACAGTTAATGGTTTACTTCTCTCACACACTTTCGGTCATCCTTCTCTGAGACAGTTAATGGTTTACTTCTCTCACACACTTAATGTCATCCTTCTCTAAGACAGTTAATGGTTTACTTCTCTCACACACTTAATGTCATCCTTCTCTAAGACAGTTAAGAGTTTACTTCTCTCACACACTTAATGTCATCCTTCTCTAAGACAGTTAATGGTTTACTTCTCTCACACACTTAATGTCATCCTTCTCTAAGACAGTTAAGGGTTTACTTCTCTCACACACTTAATGTCATGCTTCTCTAAGACAGTTAATGGTTTACTTCTCTCACACACTTAATGTCATCCTTCTCTAACATACTTTCTGTCATCCTTCTCTAAGACAGTTAATGGTTTACTTCTCTCACACACTTTCTGTCATCCTTCTCTAAGACAGTTAATGGTTTACTTCTCTCACACACTTTCGGTCATCCTTCTCTAAGACAGTTAATGGTTTACTTCTCTCACACACTTTCGGTCATCCTTCTCTGAGACAGTTAATGGTTTACTTCTCTCACACACTTTCGGTCATCCTTCTCTAAGACAGTTAATGGTTTACATCTCTCACACACTTTCGGTCATCCTTCTCTGAGACAGTTAATGGTTTACTTCTCTCACACACTTTCGGTCATCCTTCTCTAAGACAGTTAATGGTTTACTTCTCTCACACACTTTCGGTCATCCTTCTCTAAGACAGTTAATGGTTTACTTCTCTCACACACTTAATGTCATCCTTCTCTAACACACTTTCTGTCATCCTTCTCTAAGGCAGTTAATGGTTTACTTCTCTCACACACTTTATGTCATCCTTCTCTAAGACAGTTAATGGTTTACTTCTCTCACACACTTAATGTCATCCTTCTCTAAGACAGTTAATGGTTTACTTCTCTCACACACTTAATGTCATCCTTCTCTAAGACAGTTAAGGGTTTACTTCTCTCACACACTTAATGTCATCCTTCTCTAAGACAGTTAATGGTTTACTTCTCTCACACACTTAATGTCATCCTTCTCTAAGACAGTTAAGGGTTTACTTCTCTCACACACTTAATGTCATCCTTCTCTAAGACAGTTAATGGTTTACTTCTCTCACACACTTTATGTCATCCTTCTCTTAGACAGTTAATGGTTTACTTCTCTCACACACTTAATGTCATCCTTCTCTAAGACAGTTAATGGTTTACTTCTCTCACACACTTAATGTCATCCTTCTCTAAGACAGTTAAGGGTTTACTTCTCTCACACACTTAATGTCATCCTTCTCTAAGACAGTTAATGGTTTACTTCTCTCACACACTTAATGTCATCCTTCTCTAAGACAGTTAAGGGTTTACTTCTCTCACACACTTAATGTCATCCTTCTCTAAGACAGTTAATGGTTTACTTCTCTCACACACTTAATGTCATCCTTCTCTAACACACTTTCTGTCATCCTTCTCTAAGACAGTTAATGGTTTACTTCTCTCACACACTTTCTGTCATCCTTCTCTAAGACAGTTAATGGTTTACTTCTCTCACACACTTAATGTCATCCTTCTCTAAGACAGTTAAGGGTTTACTTCTCTCACACACTTAATGTCATCCTTCTCTAAGACAGTTAATGGTTTACTTCTCTCACACACTTAATGTCATCCTTCTCTAAGACAGTTAATGGTTTACTTCTCTAAGACAGTTAATGGTTTACTTCTCTAACAGACTTTCTGTCATCCTTCTCTAAGACAGTTAATGGTTTACTTCTCTAACACACTTTCTTTCATCCTTCTCAAAGACAGTTAATGGTTTACTTCTCTAACACACTTTCTGTCATCCTTCTCTAAGACAGTTAATGGTTTACTTCTCTAACACACTTTCTGTCATCCTTCTCAAAGACAGTTAATGGTTTACTTCTCTAACACACTTTCTGTCATCCTTCTCTAAGACAGTTAATGGTTTACTTCTCTCACACACTTTCGGTCATCCTTCTCTAAGACAGTTAATGGTTTACTTCTCTCACACACTTAATGTCATCTTTCTCCAAGACAGTTAATGGTTTACTTCTCTCACACACTTTCTGTCATCCTTCTCTAAGACAGTTAATGGTTTACTTCTCTCACACACTTTCGGTCATCCTTCTCTAAGACAGTTAATGGTTTACTTCTCTCACACACTTTCTGTCATCCTTCTCTAAGGCAGTTAATGGTTTACTTCTCTCACACACTTTCTGTCATCCTTCTCCAAGACAGTTAATGGTTTACTTCTCTAACACACTTTCTGTCATCCTTCTCAAAGACAGTTAATGGTTTACTTCTCTCACACACTTTCGATCATCCTTCTCTAAGACAAGTAATGGTTTACTTCTCTAACACAGTTAATGTTATCCTTCTCTAAGACAGTTAAGGGTTTACTTCTCTCACACAGTTAATGTTATCGTTCTCTAAGACAGTTAATGGTTTACTTCTCTCACACACTTAATGTCATCCTTCTCCAAGACAGTTAATGGTTTACTTCTCTCACACACTTAATGTCATTCTTCTCAAAGACAGTTAATGGTTTACTTCTCTCACACACTTAATGTCATCCTTCTGTAAGACAGTTAATTCTCAAAGACAGTTAATGGTTTACTTCTCTCACACAGTTAATGTTATCCTTCTCTAAGACAGTTAATGGTTTACTTCTCTCTCACACTTTCTGTCATCCTTCTCTAAGACAGTTAATGGTTTACTTCTCTCACACACTTAATGTCATCCTTCTCTAAGACAGTTAATGGTTTACTTCTCTCACACACTTAATGTCATCCTTCTCTAAGACAGTTAAGGGTTTACTTCTCTCACACACTTAATGTCATCCTTCTCTACGACAGTTAATGTTTTACTTCTCTCACACACTTAATGTCATCCTTCTCTAAGACAGTTAATGGTTTACTTCTCTAAGACAGTTAATGGTTTACTTCTCTAACAGACTTTCTGTCATCCTTCTCTAAGACAGTTAATGGTTTACTTCTCTAACACACTTTCTTTCATCCTTCTCAAAGACAGTTAATGGTTTACTTCTCTAACACACTTTCTGTCATCCTTCTCTAAGACAGTTAATGGTTTACTTCTCTAACACACTTTCTGTCATCCTTCTCAAAGACAGTTAATGGTTTACTTCTCTAACACACTTTCTGTCATCCTTCTCTAAGACAGTTAATGGTTTACTTCTCTCACACACTTTCGGTCATCCTTCTCTAAGACAGTTAATGGTTTACTTCTCTCACACACTTAATGTCATCCTTCTCCAAGACAGTTAATGGTTTACTTCTCTTACACACTTTCTGTCATCCTTCTCTAAGACAGTTAATGGTTTACTTCTCTCACACACTTTCGGTCATCCTTCTCTAAGACAGTTAATGGTTTACTTCTCTCACACACTTTCTGTCATCCTTCTCTAAGGCAGTTAATGGTTTACATCTCTCACACACTTTCGGTCATCCTTCTCCAAGACAGTTAATGGTTTACTTCTCTAACACACTTTATGTCATCCTTCTCTAAGACAGTTAATGGTTTACTTCTCTCACACACTTAATGTCATCCTTCTCTAAGACAGTTAATGGTTTACTTCTCTCACACACTTAATGTCATCCTTCTCTAAGACAGTTAAGGGTTTACTTCTCTCACACACTTAATGTCATCCTTCTCTAAGACAGTTAATGGTTTACTTCTCTCACACACTTAATGTCATCCTTCTCTAAGACAGTTAAGGGTTTACTTCTCTCACACACTTAATGTCATCCTTCTCTAAGACAGTTAATGGTTTACTTCTCTCACACACTTAATGTCATCCTTCTCTAACACACTTTCTGTCATCCTTCTCTAAGACAGTTAATGGTTTACTTCTCTCACACACTTTCTGCCATCCTTCTCTAAGACAGTTAATGGTTTACTTCTCTCACACACTTAATGTCATCCTTCTCTAAGACAGTTAAGGGTTTACTTCTCTCACACACTTAATGTCATCCTTCTCTAAGACAGTTAATGGTTTACTTCTCTCACACACTTAATGTCATCCTTCTCTAAGACAGTTAATGGTTTACTTCTCTAAGACAGTTAATGGTTTACTTCTCTAACAGACTTTCTGTCATCCTTCTCTAAGACAGTTAATGGTTTACTTCTCTAACACACTTTCTTTCATCCTTCTCAAAGACAGTTAATGGTTTACTTCTCTAACACACTTTCTGTCATCCTTCTCTAAGACAGTTAATGGTTTACTTCTCTAACACACTTTCTGTCATCCTTCTCAAAGACAGTTAATGGTTTACTTCTCTAACACACTTTCTGTCATCCTTCTCTAAGACAGTTAATGGTTTACTTCTCTCACACACTTTCGGTCATCCTTCTCTAAGACAGTTAATGGTTTACTTCTCTCACACACTTAATGTCATCTTTCTCCAAGACAGTTAATGGTTTACTTCTCTCACACACTTTCTGTCATCCTTCTCTAAGACAGTTAATGGTTTACTTCTCTCACACACTTTCGGTCATCCTTCTCTAAGACAGTTAATGGTTTACTTCTCTCACACACTTTCTGTCATCCTTCTCTAAGGCAGTTAATGGTTTACTTCTCTCACACACTTTCTGTCATCTTTCTCCAAGACAGTTAATGGTTTACTTCTCTAACACACTTTCTGTCATCCTTCTCAAAGACAGTTAATGGTTTACTTCTCTCACACACTTTCGATCATCCTTCTCTAAGACAGTTAATGGTTTACTTCTCTAACACAGTTAATGTTATCCTTCTCTAAGACAGTTAAGGGTTTACTTCTCTCACACAGTTAATGTTATCGTTCTCTAAGACAGTTAATGGTTTACTTCTCTCACACACTTAATGTCATCCTTCTCCAAGACAGTTAATGGTTTACTTCTCTCACACACTTAATGTCATTCTTCTCAAAGACAGTTAATGGTTTACTTCTCTCACACACTTAATGTCATCCTTCTGTAAGACAGTTAATTCTCAAAGACAGTTAATGGTTTACTTCTCTCACACAGTTAATGTTATCCTTCTCTAAGACAGTTAATGGTTTACTTCTCTCACACACTTTCTGTCATCCTTCTCTAAGACAGTTAATGGTTTACTTCTCTCACACACTTAATGTCATCCTTCTCTAAGACAGTTAATGGTTTACTTCTCTCACACACTTAATGTCATCCTTCTCTAAGACAGTTAATGGTTTACTTCTCTCACACACTTAATGTCATCCTTCTCTACGACAGTTAATGTTTTACTTCTCTCACACACTTAATGTCATCCTTCTCTAAGACAGTAAATGGTTTACTTCTCTAAGACAGTTAATGGTTTACTTCTCTAACAGACTTTCTGTCATCCTTCTCTAAGACAGTTAATGGTTTACTTCTCTAACACACTTTCTTTCATCCTTCTCAAAGACAGTTAATGGTTTACTTCTCTAACACACTTTCTGTCATCCTTCTCTAAGACAGTTAATGGTTTACTTCTCTAACACACTTTCTGTCATCCTTCTCAAAGACAGTTAATGGTTTACTTCTCTAACACACTTTCTGTCATCCTTCTCTAAGACAGTTAATGGTTTACTTCTCTCACACACTTTCGGTCATCCTTCTCTAAGACAGTTAATGGTTTACTTCTCTCACACACTTAATGTCATCCTTCTCTAAGACAGTTAATGGTTTACTTCTCTTACACACTTTCTGTCATCCTTCTCTAAGACAGTTAATGGTTTACTTCTCTCACACACTTTCGGTCATCCTTCTCTAAGACAGTTAATGGTTTACTTCTCTCACACACATTCTGTCATCCTTCTCTAAGGCAGTTAATGGTTTACTTCTCTCACACACTTTCTGTCATCCTTCTCCAAGACAGTTAATGGTTTACTTCTCTAACACGCTTTCTGTCATCCTTCTCAAAGACAGTTAATGGTTTACTTCTCTCACACACTTTCGATCATCCTTCTCTAAGACAGTTAATGGTTTACTTCTCTAACACAGTTAATGTTATCCTTCTCTAAGACAGTTAAGGGTTTACTTCTCTCACACAGTTAATGTTATCGTTCTCTAAGACAGTTAATGGTTTACTTCTCTCACACACTTAATGTCATCCTTCTCCAAGACAGTTAATGGTTTACTTCTCTCACACACTTAATGTCATTCTTCTCAAAGACAGTTAATGGTTTACTTCTCTCACACACTTAATGTCATCCTTCTGTAAGACAGTTAATTCTCAAAGACAGTTAATGGTTTACTTCTCTCACACAGTTAATGTTATCCTTCTCTAAGACAGTTAATGGTTTACTTCTCTCACACAGTTAATGTCATCCTTCTCTGAGACAGATAATGGTTTACTTCTCTCACACAGTTAATGTTATAGCAGTCCTACGTTCTGTACTTGCTAATGTACTGATCACGAGAACCAAATGATTCCGAATGTAGCAACTTTCCTTTCCACCAGTTTATCACGACGTTTAGTCTAATGCAGTGTTTCCCCTTTTTCTTTAATTATTTCCCTCCTTACTTTGGAAATAGAAAATGTAGAGAAAAACGTGTTTAACAGACATGATCATCTGTTTTAGTTCCTTCCCACTCTATAAGAGGATGGCTGTGTCAATTGTAAATCTAAGTTCTGGTTTATGTTTCCAGCGATTGAAATAGAGTTTCACATTTTCAATTGTTGGTCGCTTAAGACATTTCTCATCATGGTTTCTGCAGAGATGTTGGACAAAAGAGGAGAGTATGCATCCTTGCCTTACTCACTTTTGCATACCAAACCAGTCTGATGTTATGCCAGTTTTTTTTAAGGCTGTTACTTCGTGCTCCTGGCAAACTGCTTTCAATGGGTGAATTAAGTGCGCTGGGAACCCCGTGTCTGTCCTGATGTTCTACATGATACAGTCAAAAGTCTTTACGTAATCTACGAAAGTGTTAGTGTGTAGACCTACTCATCGTTCCCCTGTCATGTGTGAAACCTGCATGTGCTTCATGTATTTCCTTGTTTAGTTTCCTTTCTTTACTTTTCTTTCTCTAGTACAATTAAGACTTCTTCCCCTAACACAATTAGTAGCTTCCTTCGCAAACACAACCAATTCTTCCTCGTCTGTTTCTTCTTCTTTTTCTTCAGGGCTCGTCCTGTAAAGAATAATTGCGACATTGTGTCGAAATTCCTTTCGACTTGACACATCCGGTTTCAACACGCCATTTTGGGGAATCGGGTTTGCCTTCTCTCTTTGATCCGTAATCCCTTAGCTAGGCTGCACAGTTACAGTCTGTCTCCAAACTGACTATTGGAGGCAGAAAGGAATCCAGGTTAGTTATCAGTTATTGACCTTGATGAATGCAGTCAGCTCATTAACTAATGACTTCCTTCTGTAAAACAACCAATTACTTCTTTATCTAACACAATTAATGAATTCTGTTTGAGGAAGTGGAGCTCGACCTTACAAACGCTTTCGACAGAATGGTCGAATACTATGAGGAAAACCACCTCAAAGTCAATCCCAGTAAAACACAGGTATGTGCTTTCCACTTGAAGAACAGAGAAACAAGACAACTTCATATTAAATGGCGCGTACATGTACTTGAGCATAGAGATACACCCACTATTTAAGTATTGTAATGGATCGCACATTATCTTACAGGGCACACTAATGGATCGCACATTATCGTACAGGGCACATTGCAATGGACTGCACATTATCATACAAGGCACATTGTAATGGATCGCACATCATCTTACAGGGCACATTGTAATGCGGTAAAACAAAAAGTCAGTGCACGAAATAACACAATTCGCAAGCTAACAAACACTGCACGAGGAACATCCCCAACTGTGCTCTGCACATCAGCGCTTCTACACGATGTCTCTCAGCGGCAGAGTATGCGGTACCAGTATGGAATGCATCTATCCACACGAAACTGGTCGATGGGGCAGTAAATGAGACATGGCGAATAGTAACAAGATTCCTTAACCTGACACCAATGGAAAAGTCTCTGCAATCGTTGATATCGCTCCTCCGGAGATTAGAAGACATGTCGCGCCTGAAGTTGAGAGACAAAAGCAGACATGTCATCAGAGGCACCCTCATTTTCGACATGCACCAGAAAGAATACGATTGGAATCAAGGACAAGTTTTCTGCGGACTGTACAATCCTCAGAACAGAGCCCCGAGAGAAACCGCATATAAAAGTAGCGCCAATAGAAGAGTGAAGGTAAGATGAAGATTACAGAAAAACTTTCACATGATATGGCATATACTTCTTCTTCTTCGTTCGTTCGCAATCTCCCAGAACCAAACCCTGAAAGGGTAAGTAGCAGAATTTAGTCCACAGAACGGAATGCGTTGTGTTGTAGTTTACAGCTTGGCTGCGATATTTGCACCTTTCGGTCCAACACATCCGACTTCAGCAAGCATTTTTTGAGTACCGCGTTAGCATTCCCTCTTCGATCCCTTCTCCTTAGCCAGTCTGCCCTGCTGCAGCCTGTTATCCAGGATCACCGCGTTGAGGTGTAGAAGGGTCTTGGCAGCTATGGTTCGCTGGCCCTGACGCTAGCAGTCAGCTATGGGTCGCTGACCACTGCAGCTCATGCGCTGCTCAGCATCTTGATCCCATTTGGCATATACGAGGCGTGTTCAAATGAAACCGGACCTAACTGCACCAAGTAAACATACGTACGATACGCATGATGACGCCACTTCACGTATAAACAGCACATACCAACTGTCAAGTTTGCAAAATGTCATTATCCTCCGATTAATAGTTCCCTCAGCAGAACGCTGAAAACATGGCGGGTGTGATACGGAATCCGTCCAGAGTTGATCAGCGAGGGGTGATTCAGTTTCTAACAGCTGAAGGATGTCGACCGTTGGACACTCATCGCAGAATGCAGGTAGTGTATGGTGACAAAAGTGTATCGAAAACTACAGTGAAGAACTTGACAGCGATGTTTAAAGAAGGACGTGAGTTAACGAAAGATCTTCCGAGACCAGGTCGGCGCGTATTGTTGCGTCAGAAGACCCCCATCGCCAATATTGATGCAGAAATTTGGGTGGACCGTCTCCGGAGCTTACGTTTATAAGTAGAGGAACTCGTTGTGTCGCTAGAGACAGTTCAAGTGGTGGTTAGCAAGAAGTTGAAGTATCGGAAGATGTTCACAATGGGTACACAACATACACAGCACACACAACATACACAACATACACAACACACTCTACATATCATTACAACAATTGAGCAGGAAGTGTGCTATTGTCGGGGCGACATTGAGCTGTCAAGATCTGTCAGCTCACGGCTAGATGAATTATATCATCATCATCATCCTGAAACACCTTCCTTTACAAGAAGCAAATCAGGAGCATTTTGTCAACTAAACATTTGTTTTTTTAAAGCGATTTGAAATTCGTGTGTTTGATTATTAGCCTTGCCTAAATCGTAAAATAGTCTAACATCGACCATGGCCATGCAACGACCCTCCCGATGACCATAGTTGACAACCCCAGAGTTAGTTGACTGGTCCTTGTTTTATATTTAAAAATGACGAATGAGAATGGAGGTGGGATAGGTTTCCGTAAATCCTGTTTTTCTCCCAGGTTGGGCGAAATTGGAAGAAACTAGGCTTGACTGTCTCATGGTTGCCTGTAGTAAGCGTTAATATGCTGTAAATCAGTCCTCTTACCTCCCTCCCCCTACCCCGCCTCAACATCAATTTCCCGACCCCAAGGGTAGACTGACAAATGTCTGAATTGCGAACCTTGGTCTGCTTTCTCACTGCACAATCCCAGGATTAGAATCCTTTCCACCCCCGATACTTGAAATCCATGAACGAAATTAGCGGTCGACCATTAACTTCACGCCAATTGTACAGGGTTGATTCTCTCGCTTTAACTACATTCACCTGTCTGATTATTTTGATTAATTGGTTCGTTTTTTCGCTCCAAAATGAAGCACATGCCCATCAGCTGGCGCTTTGACACGACTGTTGTATCTAAGCACTATTTACAGCAATGCATTTACATAATTCGGTTGCTCGCACTATGTACACCTCTCTTTTATCGCTTTCACAACATGCCTGGAAAGTTACAGTGAGCGTATTCTTTTAAACTCCTCCGGGTGCCTATAAAAATTGCACTATAGTTTACCCAAATGTAAACTGGTAACTCGCTTACTGTTTAGAAAGATAATGTATCAAAAAGCGAACTGGTGACAACCTTACAAACAGTTGAGACCTAGCGTACATTTCAAACAGTTGAGACCTAGCGTACATTTCCAACAGTTGAGACCTAGCGTACATTTCAAACAGTTGAGACCTATCGTACATTTCAAACAGTTGAGACCTAGCGTACATTTCAAACAGTTGAGACCTAGAGTACATTTCAAACAGTTGAGACCTAGCGTACATTTCAAACAGTTGAGACCTAGCGTACATTTCAAACAGTCAAGACCTAGCGTACATTTCAAACAGTTGAGATCTAGCGCTCCTTACAAACAGTTGAGACCTAGCGTACATTACAAACAGTTGAGACCTAGCGTACCTTACAAACAGCTGAGACCTAGCGTCCTAGCGCAGGAAGGTCTCCAACACTTCATTCTCGACAGCAGTGTCAACTGTGGGAACACCTTCCCATTTGTTTAATTATTTTTTTCTACGAACAGAAACATATTCGTCATGTTTGTTTCTTATCTTTGTCCATGCTAGCAGGCGCACGCACCACGACTGAACCTTTTTGATCTCCCGTCTGTCGTCTCAGATTGATCGCACCTTTAACGAGAATTGCCAATCCTTGCTGTCATTCCAAATGTCAACAACCGTAGATCTGCCGGTATATTTGCTCTGGAATTTGAAACACACCGCAGTTGGGCGTGGCTTGACATTCCTGACCCAGGTCACACAAACGGGGACCCATTCACGCCAACCCCAGTAGCTACTTGATGTGGCTGCGTTGGGTCATAGTTTTAAATGTATACCAGAAGCGATCGGGGAGGAAGACTATTGTCTGGTCAGGTAAAATATACTGACCAGACATGTTAGTCAGGGTTAGGTCAAACATATTGGTCAGATATTTTAGTCAGGGTCAGACAAAATATACTGACCAGACATGTTAGTCAGGGTCAGGCAAAATATACTGATCAGACATGTTAGTCAGGGTCAGGCAGCATATACTGATCAGACATGTTAGTCAGGGTCAGGTAGCATATGCTGACCAGACATGTTAGTCAGGGTCAGGTCAAACATACTGATCAGTCATGTTAGTTAGGGTCAGGTCAAACATACTGGTCAGACATGTTAGTCAGGGTCAGGTCAAACATACTGGTCAGACATTTTAGTCAGGGTCAGGCAAAATATACTGACCAGACATGTTAGTCAGGGTCAGGCAGCATATACTGATCAGACATGTTAGTCAGGGTCAGGTAGCATATACTGACCAGACATGTTAGTCAGGGTCAGGTCAAACATACTGATCAGTCATGTTAGTTAGGGTCAAGTCAAACAAACTGGTCAGACATGTTAGTCAGGGTCAGGTCAAACATACTGGTCAGACATTTTAGTCAGGGTCAGGCAAAATATACTGACAGGACATGTTAGTCAGGGCCAGGCAGCATATACTGATCAGACATGTTAGTCAGGGTCAGATAGCATATACTGATCAGACATGTTAGTCAGGGTCAGGCAGCATATACTGACCAGACATGTTAGTCCGAGTCAGGCAAAATATACTGATCAGACATGTTAGTCAGGGTTAGGTCAAACATACTGGTCAGACATTTTAGTCAGGGTCAGGCACAACATACTGGTCAGACATTTTAGTCAGGATCAGGCAACATATACTGACCAGACATGTTAGTCCGGATCAGGCAAAATATACTGGTCAGACATGTTAGTCCGGGTCAGGCAAAATATACTGACCAGACATGTTAGTCAGGGTCAGGCAAAATATACTGACCAGACATGTTAGTCAGGGTCAGGTCAAAATATACTGACCAGGCATGTTAGTCAGGATCTGGTCAAAATATACTGACCAGGCATGTTAGTCAGGGTCTGGCAAAATATACTGACCAGACATGTTAGTCAGGGTCAGGTCAAAATATACTGACCAGACATGTTAGTTAGGGTCAGGCAAAATATACTGGTCAGACTTATTAGTCAGGGTCAGATCAAACATACTGGTCAGTTATTTTAGTCAGTGTCATGCAAAATATACTGACCAGACACATTAGTCAGGGTCAGATCAAACATACTGGTCATTCATTTTAGTCAGTGTCATGCAAAATATACTGACCAGACATGTTAGTCAGGGTAAGGTCAAACATACTGGTCAAGACCCTCACCTCGGCTTTCTAGTAGCCCTCTCTGGAAACAGACTGTTTTGATAGCTCACGAGGTGCGGGATCGACGTGATCCTGGTAGTAATGAGTGACACTCAGATAAAGACAAGCATAGCACAACCGCCTAAAGGACCCCGGTCCACCTTCATCAGCATGCTCGGGATGTGAGGAAAGCAACTGTAACCCGCCACTTAACGTCCTTTCCAGGGCGCACAAAAGAGTAACCTACTCATTGTGGGCAGTCGCAAACAACAAACAACAACCAAACATGATCAACAAGTGTTGGCAGACAACCAAATATCAAGTTATTCTACAATATTTGATAGGCCCACCAAAGCCCCTGAAACATTCCGAGCGTGTTGTTGTTGTTGAATGCCCACAATGAGTAAGGTTACTGTTTTGTGGGCCATGAAAAGGACGTTACGTGGTGGGTTATAGTAGCTTCCCTCACATCCAGAGCATGCTGGCGAAAGTCTACTGCAGTCCTCCTACGGTTGTGCTTTGCTTAGCTTCCTCTGTGTTGTGCTCACTACTACAGGGATCACATCGATCCACACTTCGTCAGCCAGGCTGTCTTGAAAATAGCTTGTTTCCAGGGAACGCTACATTGAAGAGATATTGTGGTCTTGGTCAGTGTATTGTGCCTGACCCTGATGCAATGTCCTAGTCAGTATGTTGTGCCTCACCCTGACGCAATGTCCTAGCCAGTATGTTGTGCCTGACCCTGACACAATGTCCTAGCCAGTATGTTGTGCCTGACCGTGACGCAATGTCCTAGCCAGTGTGTTGTGCCTGACCCTGACACAATGTCCTAGCCAGTATGTTGTGCCTGACCCTGACGCAATGTCCTTGCCAGTATGTTGTGCCTGACCCTGACGCAATGTCCTAGCCAGTATGTTGTGCCTGACCCTGACGCAATGTCCTAGTCAGTATGTTGTGCCTGACTGAACTAGCGTCTCAGTTCCCCTTCGATCATGTTAAAAGTCGACTAAATATGGCTGTGTATGTGCCTAGCAATATCAAACAACAGGACTATTATACCGTCACAAACAACATTCTTTGTACCGTCTTATTTTGAATTGACTAGCTGTATTATAGCACCCCGCTTGACCTGGAGCAAATCGTCAATTATTTATTGTAAACAAATTTGCTATAACGCTCGCTTTGAATGCTTGCAATTCTTGTATCCAAACAGGCAGGTGTATACCTACTGCCAGGTAGCAGCTGCTTTGCGTAGTAAGTTTTGTGTGTTTGTTGCGGTTTCACTTCCAGCGGCCTACTATGCCTGCTAGATGATATTGTATTATTTTTCTAAATTATTACCGGACAGCGACTAACAGCTTGGTATTTTCTATTTTCAACTGTCAAGATTCCTATTGTGTACACAGGACCTTCGAGTTTTTCGTCAATCTCCGATATGACTACACACTGGCCCCCACCTTCCTTGAGACCAGAGGACGCTTGAAACTTGAACTCGAAACCAGACAATTTCGTGCTTTTAATTGCTTATCACAGCAAATCAGCTATGCGCTCATGTCTACCCAGTTCAAATAGTACCTGACTTATACTTTATCAATAGGTAGTAAAGTAACTGGTCATCCAACCTTACACAACGTTGAGGCCTCGCACAATCAAGTCACCAACACTTCCACCTCAATGGCAGTGTCTGTCTTCTGTCGGACGACTTCTACAATTTTCTTATTCCTGACATTTTGCTGGTAGAGCGGTGACATATCCTCTTTCCGTTTCCGTTAAATTCACGACGATTCCTCATCCCTGTCGGCGTCCAGGTATACGAATCAGAACATGACAGTGATTGACAGGCTGGGCTCACCTTTGTAAATGTGGGCCAACTTTATCATTTAAGGACATATTTTCTTGCCCACAATTATGTACAAGTAGGTGCGCGTGAACCGTTCACGGGCCGCCATCATATTCCCACCTGGGACAGGTTCAGATCATATTAATATCGAGATTATCTATAAAAGACGTCCCCGTGACGGGAGGGGCGAAGGAAGGGGGGGGGGGGGGGGGGGGGAGAGAAGAAGTATGTAAAAATATAGACAATTGTATGGACAACTATTGACATGGGTGGGGTATTTAAGTAGAAATTGGCACACAACATGGCAACTCTTTCTCACACTTACATGAACGTCTATTAATAGTAACATACCTTTCCAAACATCAACTCTATAATACGGAAGGTTATTTAGTAACTCTTCTTTCACTTAGTCCTGTTATCTGTGTACAGATAATATCGGTCAGTTATGGGTCATTGGCCATGACAATAGCAGTCAGCTATGGGTCGCTGATCCTGACGCTAACAGTCAGCTATGGGTCGCTGACCCTGACGCTAGCAGTCAGCTATGGGTCGCAGACCCTGACAATAGCAGTCAGCTATGGGTCGCTGACCGCTGCAGCTCAGGCGCTGCTCGGCGTCCTGATCCCACCTGTATATCTACCTTTAAAGACATCCAGATAATGAACTGGTCGCGTACAGGCTGGATACCTTCACCAAAAGCGGATCTTCTTCACAGGTAACCGACAGTATCACAACCAGGGCAAAGATCTCTCCAAAAGCAATGCTATGTGCCATGTAACGTATCTCAGTCAGACCGCATACCTCCACCAAAGGATATCTAATTCCCATCTATCAATGACCCCCAGCTCCAATACAATCGCAGCAATCAATGACCACCAGCTCCAAGATAATCTCAGCAATCAATGACCACCAGCTCCAGACAATCGCAGCAATAAATGGCCACTAGCTCCAAGACAATCTCAGCAATCAATGCCTCCAGCTCCAGACAATCTCAGCAATCAATGACCACCAGTTCCAAGACAATCTCAGCAATCAATGACCACCAGCCTCCAAGATAATCTCAGCAATCAATGACCACCAGCTCCAAGACAATCTCAGCAATCAATGACCACCAGCTCCAAGACAATCTCAGCAATCAATGCGTCCCAGCTCTAATACAATCTCAACAATCAATGACCACCAGCTCCAGACAATCACAGCAATAAATGGCCACTAGCTCCAAGACAATCTCAGCAATCAATGACCACCAGCTCCAAGACAATCTCAGCAATCAATGACCACCAGCTTCAAGACAATCTCAGCAATCAATGACCCCCAGCTCCAGACAATCTCAGCAATCAATGACCACCAGCTTCAAGACAATCTCAGCAATCAATGACCCCCAGCTCCAGACAATCTCAGCAATCAATGACCACCAGCCTCCAAGATAATCTCAGCAATCAATGACCACCAGCTCCAAGACAATCTCAGCAATCAATGACCACCAGCTCCAGACAATCACAGCAATAAATGGCCACTAGCTCCAAGACAATCTCAGCAATCAATGACCACCAGCTCCAAGACAATCTCAGCAATCAATGACCACCAGCTTCAAGACAATCTCAGCAATCAATGACCACCAGCTTCAAGACAATCTCAGCAATCAATGACCACCAGACTCCAAGATAATTTCAGCAATCAATGACCACCAGCTCCAAGAAATCTCAGCAATCAATGCGTCCTAGCTCTAATACAATCTCAACAATCAATGACCACCAGCTCCAGACAATCACAGCAATAAATGGCCACTAGCTCCAAGACAATCTCAGCAATCAATGACCACCAGCTCCAAGACAATCTCAGCAATCAATGACCACCAGCTTCAAGACAATCTCAGCAATCAATGACCCCCAGCTCCAGACAATCTCAGCAATCAATGACCACCAGCTCTTGACAATCTCAGCAATCAATGACCACCAGCTTCAAGACAATCTCAGCAATCAATGACCACCAGCCTCAAAGATAATCTCAGCAATCAATGACCACCAGCTCCAAGACAATCTCAGCAATCAATGACCCCCAGCTCCAATACAATCGCAGCAATCAATGACCCCCAGCTCCAATACAATCTCAGCAATCAATGACCACCAGCTCAAGACAATCTCAGCATCAATGACCACCAGCCTCCAAGATAATCTCAGCAATCAATGACCCCCAGCTCCAATACAATCTCAGCAATCAATGACCACCAGCTCCAAGACAATTTCAGCAATCAATGACCACCAGCTCCAAGACAATTTCAGCAATCAATGACCACCAGCTCAAGACAATCTAAGCATCAATGACCACCAGCCTCCAAGACAATCTCAGCAATCAATGACCACCAGGTCCAAGACAATCTCAGCAATCAATGACCACCAGCCTCCAAGATAATTTCAGCAATCAATGCCCCAAGCTCCAATACAATCTCAGCAATCAATGACCACCAGCTCCAAACAATCTCAGCAATCAATGACCACCAGCTCCAAGACAATCTCAGCAATCAATGACCACCAGGTCCAAGACAATCTCAGCAATCAATGACCACCAGCTCCAAGACAATTTCAGCAATCAATGACCCCCAGCTTCAAGACAATCTCAGCAATCAATGACCCCCAGCTCTAGACAATCTCAGCAATCAATGACCACCAGCTCCAAGACAATCTCAGCAATCAATGACCCCCAGCTCCAGACAATCTCAGCAATCAATGACCACCAGCTTCAAGATAATCTCAGCAATCAATGACCACCAGCTCCAGACAATCTCAACAATCAATGACCACCAGCTCCAGACAATCTCAACAATCAATGACCACCAGCTCCAGACAATCTCAACAATCAATGACCACCAGCTCCAGACAATCTCAACAATCAATGACCACAAGCTCTAGACAATCTCAACAATCAATGACCACCAGCTCCAGACAATCTCAACAATCAATGGTCATTTTCTATGTACGAGCTAGTATGCGGACGAGCGTGAAGAGGTATTTAAGTTGGCATATTATCCCAGCATTTCAACGCCTAATCTCTAAGATAATCATGTCTGTCGTTCTTATTTTTGGCAATAACACCCTGATGGTTAAAGGTCATTAAAACAATCACTTAGCAACATGGACTGTAGCTAACTTAAGACATTACATTGATCGAATACGGGCAGAAACAATTTATTCTCATTAGCAGCTATCAGCACACCTCCCACCTTATCTGACTTATCGATTATGTTTTACTACTTGTCCCTTGACCCCAAAGCATAGCTTGCGTGTGGATCGATACCCAATCGTTAACATTGTTACCAGACACGCCCACTGTAGTGTTACACCTAACCCCCACCTTGGTTTTCTAAAAGTATTTTAGTGTTATAAGGGTTGGTCGCGGATAATGTTATCGTCCCCATAGCAACGAAATTTAGCGATGTTGACTAGCCAATTTACTGAACACTACCAAACCGCTTAACAGCTGTAATCAGACAATTAATAATACGCTTGAGTTACCAACAGGTTTACCGTCAAGTAAACGTACTGTTGGCGGTAGTGGGCACAACAACTGTAATCAAATCTGCAGCACAACTGAAGATGAAATGATGATTACAACACCAACAAGTAAAGTCCAGTAACTGCGACAGGAAAGAAAAAACAGACAAAACCGACGTTACAAATAAAACGCTTTTATCAGGGACACGTGCATCACAAATAGAAAACACTAACGAATCAAAACAATAGCTGTGACTGAATATAACTGTACGTATGTGAATGAGAAAAACCCACTTCAACGTTAGAAGTTAACAGTAGAAGTCTTCCGCAATTAAAGTCCTCAATGTTCAAAAGAACTTGAACCATTAATATCATATCTCACACAAATAAAGACAACACACATATTGACACACACCCTATTTTCACCATGTACTACATAAAAGGACATGATTCAAACTTGTGACTGTGTAACAGGTCCCTGTAGAGCATAAGCGTTTAGTCTTAGTCTTAGTTGAACCGTACTTTTATGGTGGCATGTGTCTCTGTGCAGGTCCCAGCTCTGGATATAGCAAGAAGTAGGATTTCCTGCTCAGCGGTCTAGGCTCGATCAGCTTATTACTCCATTGCGTTGGGACAAATGACGCGTAGGGTAGTTAACCGATGTGCGAGTTCATCTTAATAGACTCAAACATTAGAGCGAAGTAGACTCTCAGCCAGTTTGGCTCCATCTATGCTGCTCTTAACAAACCACCTAACCATGGCCGATGCCATGTGACACAGTTAGTCGCCTCATACGACCTGCTTTCTGTGGGGCAGTTTAGAGCAAAATGAATTGGGGCTGGCTACTGTATTCTATGAGAGTCAAAAATTGCCTGAGTAATAGCTAGCGAAGCCAGGTCAATCTAGGGTCAGCACAACGCCTGTATCAACACCAAGACAGCAGAAACGTGAGACGAAAGTGTGAGATTAGCGGTTACTATAAGGGGAAACTAGTCTGGATTGGGGTAGGTCTTAGATCTAACCATTCTTAGTATCAGACTGGTATCAGACTTAGTGATTGTGGGGGTGGGGGTGGTGTGGGGGGGGGGTTTCAGGGTTAAAATAGTATATGCAAAAGAGATAGTAGATGGGAGATTCGGCATTCGGGAGAGAGCGTTTACAGGGTGGTTATCCCACAATACACCAAGAGCCTTGCACTTCGCCCAAAGGTGCGAATGATGGACACCCAGTAAACAATATGAGAAAGAGATATGATCACTTGTGAGTGATAAGATTTGTCGTGGTACTCGTCCTTGGGCAGCGATCCCAAAGGCTCGTGGTACATGTTACAATAAGGATTCTGAGAAATCCTGAGAGAGCGATCCCAAAGGCTCATAGGACATGTTACAATAAGGATTCTGAGAAATCCTGGGACAGCGATCCCAAAGGCTCATGGTACATGTTACAATGAGGATTCTGAGAAATTCTGGGACAGCGATCTCAAAGGCTCATGGTACATGTTACAATAAGGATTCTCAGAAATCCTGGGACAGCGATCATAAAGGAACGTGGATACGTAAAGGGAGGTGCATGATAAGATCCCTCAGAGAACGTATTTGTTCAGTAGGGGTGTAACACGGGCAGCAGATAGACACGCCCCAGATGCCTGCGAACTGGTAACTGGTATAGAAGTGAGTTGTAGCTGGAGTCTCCTTCGGAACTTCCTTCTAAACCCTGTTCATTGTTCAATATGAGAGTAATTTGTAGCTGGAGTCTCCAACTGGAGCTCCTTCTAACACTTCTTCATACGTTCGACAGTCTAGAACAGTAAACCCGGAAGACGTCAGATTCATCCAACAGCATTGACGACCCGGAGGAACGGCAGAAGACAACGAATTAGTATATAACATCATTTAGATTAGTAGCTCTTTTATTTTGTTTGATATTGTTGTAACAAATATCAGGTCAGGTCATCCCGTAACCAGTGAGGTCGTTGGGGCACACTAGAAGACATCCTCACAACCACATGGCACACTTATATGTCAGCGGCCGCTGCCTGTGCCTCTTCTGGTCGGAGATTGGTCCATTCTTTTATGTTGTCCTCTCACTTCTTTTTGAGGCGGCCTTTTCGTCGTCTGCCTTGCACCTTTCCGTGCAGGATCGTATTTGCAAGACCATTTGATCTCGATATGTGACCGTACCAAGCAAGTTTCCTTCTTTTGACAGTTGCCAAGAGGTCTTCAAAAGGCCCTATTTCTGTTGTAATTCTATCTCGTATTTTCTCATTTGTAACTCGATCTCTGTACGTGACCTTTTTAAAGTCTTCGGAAACATCTCATCCTCAAAGCCTGTATGCTCCGCTGCAGGCCAGCTATAATTGTCCATGTCACATAAACATAGATGAATATTGACAGAACCAATGTACACATAAATCTGATTTTCGTGCATAGTGCTAACCGTTTACCTTGCCAGATTTTGTTACGCCGTGCAAGCGCCGTATTATTTATGCTATACTGGCCAACACTTCACATTTTGATCCTTCATCACTGACAATCGAAGCCATATATTTAAAACGCTTGACCACTTCGAGTTCCTGGTCATTACATTGTATACTACTATTGAAACCTTCGGCGTTGTTGGCCATTAATTTTGTCTTTCCAGCCTTTATCTCAATACCAGAGTCAAGAGCTATTTCATCAAGTCTTCTGACCCACTTCTGTGTCCGCCAACCCGTCGATGTCATCTGCAAAACGAAGATTGGTAATCGTTTGCTCCCTATCTTGACAGTACCAACGTAATCTCCAAGTGCCTCACTCATAATTGGCTCAAGAAATATATTGAAAAGAGTTGGAGAGTGTACACCCCTGTCTCACACTGACTGATGTGCGAGACCAGTCCCTGCGTCTCCCACTCAAAAGAACTGCACTGGATACCTTGTCATTCAGGTGTTCAAGGACCGTTTTAATATTTCCGTTGATTTTATACATCCTCACGGTTGCCCATGGCGCTTTATACCATACCCTATCAAACGCCTTCTTGAAATCAACAAACACATGATACAGTGTTTGCTGCTGTTCTAGATATTTCTCGCTTAGCAGCCTTAAATTAAATATCTGTTCTGTAGTGATTCGTCTGTCTGAACCCTGCTTGCTCCTCAGCGATGATGTTCTCTGCTTGAGGTTTCAATCGGTCGAAGATTAATCTAAGCATGACCTTGCTAGGGTGGCTAATGAGGCTTATGGTTCTGTAATTTTGGCACAGCTTTAGGTTTCCAGACTTATGTAACGGTATAACCATTGATTTTGTCCATAAGTCCGGCCAGTTTCCTGTCGCCCATATTTTGTTGCAGATGTGTGTCAGGCCTTCCACCACTACCTCCCCACCTGCCTGTAAGAGCTCTGCTGGTATATCGTCCACGTCGGCCGCCTTCCCTCTTCTCAATGTCTTTACCGATGCAGCTACCTCTTCCTTCGTTATCAGTTGGTTACCCTCTATATTTGTAGGTGTTGGAGGGAATGTTTTCTCAGGTTTATTTCGTCCCTCATAATTGTATAGCTCAGAACAGTACTCTGTCCATCGTGCCAGTACGTCATTTCCCTCAATAAGGCACTTGTCGCTTTTATCCTAGATCATAAAGTTCCTGCTTTGTCTTGGTGTCACCAGTTCTTTGACCACCTTGTATGGTCCTTTAGCGTCATTTCTGTCTAATCTCTCTTCTATGTTTGTATATTGCTCACATATGCACTCTTCTTTCGCCTCTCTCATCTTTTGTTGTATGGCTTTATTTACCTCTTTATATCTGCAGACCTCATAAGGTGAATGTTTTTGGTTTTTCAGTGACCTTCTTCTATCATAAAGGTCTAGAATTTCTTTGGTCATCGTGGCTTATTTTTTGTTTGGTATCACCCCAGGATCTCTGTTGCTGTATCTGTGAGTGCTGAGTTAAGAGACTCTGTTACTGTATCGGTATCCAGTACCACTCTGAGAGCCAACAGTGGAGCAAATATATTTGTAAATAAATGAATTATCTTGTATGGTTAACGCAGGTTTTAGTATTTTCTGTGTTGAAGCTCGTAACGTTTTGTTGTCCACGTTGAAACTCTCAAGATCTTCTACAACTGACCACAAGTAATGCAAAATTGTAGACAAGCCGATACAACAGAGAGAAATCATAAATCATTGGGATACATCTGAAAGAAACATTGAACCACAGAGTGGACCTTTCAATACACAGGCGTCCTAGCAACGAGAGTTACCAAACATGATTGCATCTACAAATAGTTAAAGGACGGGCAAGAAAAACAAATTAGGTTGGCTAGAGGACTATTATCAAATACCTTCAAACCCAACGCAGAGGCACTAAGAACATCTGCAATAGTCATGATGGAAAACAAAGACCATGTGAGCGTTAAAACATGGTTCCTCTTAAATTGTCTGACAGCCACAACAGTTTTCAGATACTATTAAAAACAACGACTTGCACAGCCTGTCAGTATCAATCATTGAGACCAGGTACAATTTCAACAGCGTGAAAATACAATGAATTCATGTACATGGATTTGAGAAGGCAGATGGACTAGTCACAACGTGTGGAAGAATAAACTTGAAGAAACAACGTATGGAGAAATGAAAAAAACTCACAAAATACAACCTCGAAGAGAAATTGCGCAGAGACCGCACAGTCCAATAAAACATATGTATTCTACACATTATCCAGAAAGGGCCTTGGAAATATTTAGAATTCGAACTGGTCATTGCAGACTATGACACCACCTGTTCAACAAATGATAATACGGGTACACAGCCAAATGGCGTTTGGAATACACATTGACTATGCAACGTGTTCTCCAACTCTGCTGATTCCATGAGAGGAACAGAGTGAGAGAATGGTCACCTCTAACCCAGTTTTGGCCCAAGCTGTATGTCGGCAAGAGAAGACTGTGACAGACGGCACCTTTGTGAGGGAAATAGGTGTGGCCATTTACAAGAGAATGAAGACGATGCATTACTTCAATGACGTGTGCATCCAAGAGTCAAACCATATCGTGCACGTTTTGAAGTGACACATTGATACAAAACTAACAGGATGTGACGTACAAGAAACCTGACTAGTTTCTAAAATCCATTTTGAATGCAGGACAACAGAAGGTGATCTTAACAGACTACAATATAAGACAACAGAAGGTGATCTTAACAGACTACAATATAAGACCAGAAGATGATCTTAACAGACTACAATATAAGACAACAGAAGATGATCTTAACAGACTACAATATAAGACAACAGAAGATGATCTTAACAGACTACAATATAAGACAACAGAAGATGATCTTAACAGACTACAATATAAGACAACAAAAGATGATCTTAACAGACTACAATATAGAACAACAAAGGATGATCTCCCACAAACTGAAATATAGGATTATAAAGGATGATCTACACAAACTACGATATAAGACAACAGAGGATGTTCTCCACAAACTACGATATAAGACACCAGAGGATGTTCTCCACAAACTACGATATAAGACACCAGAGGATGTTCTCCACAAACTACGATATAAGACACCAGAGGGTGTTCTCCACAAACTACGAAATAAAACACCAGAGGATGTTCTCCACAAACTACGATATAAGACAAAAGAGGATGTTCTCCACAAACTACGATATAAGACACCAGAGGGTGTTCTCCACAAACTACGAAATAAAACACCAGAGGGTGTTCTCCACAAATTACGATATAAGACACCAGAGGATGTTCTCCACAGACGACGAAATAGGACTACAACAAATGATTTCTACAATTTGGACCGTCTTTTTTAGTTCCACCCATGAGACCCCACCTGCCAGATCTGTACTGTGTATTCTTTGGCAAATCCTTAGAAAATGCGAGAGGAAGCAGACGCTTACATTAAATGCATGTCGAAGTCGGATGTACTTGCCTGACATGCGTAAAATTAACCCCCAAAAACATAATGCAGCCCACACCTCATTGACAAATAGAGAAATAAGAGCACACAAACATTTGTGTTGTTGTTGTGATGCTATGTTTGCAAGTAGAAATAGATTTTCACACTTTGTGTCAAACTTTGTTAATTAACCCTGGTATTACCATCTTGGTTTGCGTCTTTATCTTTGTCAATGTTACTTTCTACCTTTTTCAATGTTACTTCTGCCTTTGTCAATGTTACTTTCTACCTTTGTCAATGTTACTTTCTACCTTTGTCAATGTTACTTTCTACCTTTGTCAATGTTACTTTCTACCTTTGTCAATGTTACTTTCTACCTTTGTCAATGTTACTTTCTACCTTTGTCAATGTTACTTCTGCCTTTGTCAATGTTACTTCTGCCTTTGTCTAAGTTACTTTCTACCTTTGTCAATGTTACTTTCTACCTTTGTCAATGTTACTTTCTACCTTTGTCAATGTTACTTTCTACCTTTGTCAATGTTACTTTCTACCTTTGTCAATGTTACTTCTGCCTTTGTCAATGTTACTTCTGCCTTTGTCTAAGTTACTTTCTACCTTTGTCAATGTTACTTTCTACCTTTGTCAATGTTACTTTCTACCTTTGTCAATGTTACTTTCTACCTTTGTCAATGTTACTTTCTACCTTTGTCAATGTTACTTTCTACCTTTGTCAATGTTATTTCTACCTTTGTCAATGTTACTTTCTACCTTTGTCAATGTTACTTCTGCCTTTGTCAATGTTACTTCTGCCTTTGTCTAAGTTACTTTCTACCTTTGTCAATGTTACTTTCTACCTTTGTCAATGTTACTTTCTACCTTTGTCAATGTTACTTTCTACCTTTGTCAATGTTACTTTCTACCTTTGTCAATGTTACTTTCTACCTTTGTCAATGATACTTTCTACCTTTGTCAATGATACTTTCTACCTTTGTCAATGTTACTTTCTACCTTTGTCAATGTTACTTTCTACCTTTGTCAATGTTACTTTCTACCTTTGTCAATGTTACTTTCTACCTTTGTCAATGTTACTTTCTACCTTTGTCAATGTTACTTTCTACCTTTGTCAATGTTACTTTCTACCTTTGTCAATGATACTTCTACCTTTGTAAATATTGCTTTCTATATATGTCATTGTTGTTTTCTACATTTGTCAATATTGCTTTCTACATTTGTCAATATTGTTTTCTTCATTTGTCAATGTTGTTTTCTACCTTTGCCAATATTGCTTTCTATAAATGACAGTTGTCTTATATCTGTGCCAATGTTTCTTTCTAACTTGGTCAATAAATCTTTCTAACTTGGTCAATGTTCGTTTCTGCCTTTGCCAAAGTTGATTTTTTCCTTTGTCAATGTTGCTTTCTATTTCTGTCAATGTTGATGTCTTTGATAGTCAATGTTGCATTCTATATGTCAATGTTGATTTCTTCCTTTATCAATTTTGCTTTATATCTCTGTCAATGTTGATTTCTTCCTTTATCAATTTTGCTTTATATCTCTGTCAATGTTGATTTCTTCCTTTATCAATTTTGCTTTATATCTCTGTCAATGTTGATTTCTTCCTTTATCAATTTTGCTTTATATCTCTGTCAATGTTGATTTCTTCCTTTATCAATTTTGCTTTATATCTCTGTCAATGTTGATTTCTTCCTTTATCAATTTTGCTTTATATCTCTGTCAATGTTGATTTCTTCCTTTATCAATTTTGCTTTATATCTCTGTCAATGTTGATTTCTTCCTTTATCAATTTTGCTTTATATCTCTGTCAATGTTGATTCTTCATTTATCAATGTTGCTTTCTTCCAATGTAGATGTTGCTTTCTGTCTCTGTCAATGTTGTTCTCTACCTCAGTCAATGTTATCTGTCAATGTTACGTTCTATGTTTGTCAGTTTTTGTTTTCTACTTCCTGCAATGTTATTTTCTACATTTGGCGATCAGACATGTTAGTCAGGGTCATTAAAAATATACTGATCAAGATCCCTACCTGACGTGCCCGCAGTTCTCCCTGGACATATACTATTTATGACAGACTGGCTAACCAAGTGAGAGATCGACGTGTCCCGTAGTAGGAACGACGCGCAGATGACGCCTAGCAATGCACCTCCGCCTGGAGGCTCCCGCTCTACCTTCATCAGCACGCTCGGATTGTGATAAAACATACCGCAACTCGCCACCTATCACCCTAATAAGGGCGCACACATGAGTAAAGTTACTCATTGAAGATAGTCAATAACACCAGTAACAACAACAACCTTTGTCTTTTCTACCTATATCAATATTAGTTTCTTCATTTAACATTCTGCTCTGTTAAAAAAAGAATTCGCTGCACTTATAGACGCCCAGTTCCTCTCAGCAAATGGTGAGAAGTGTAGATACCGAGGTTTCCAGTAGCTCGCTGGTTGTACATACTCCTGCTTCCTCCTCTCATGCGCCCCTCTCTGTTGGACCAGCGAATAATTTCAAAATCCTGCAATCTGTGCATTGTTGGTTCATCCAAAAGGCGATCATTGATCAGTTTCAAAATATCACCTCTTTTCATTGCAAATTTCACCACTACGGGAGTCCATGTGGCCAGGGTTTTAACCCTTCATTCCCGCAAACACCAGCATAGCCTGGACATTAGATACACACAAGTTCCCAAAGGGTCGAGACCTCTATATCCACTATCCACTATCCACTCCTGCCACAGCTACATACAGAAGCAAGAATTGTGAGTCCGACGATTACGGCTCTCATTAAAGAGGTCTCAGACAGTGACCCGAGAGTTGAAGTCACGGCCTCAATCTCCAATTATTTTTTTTTTGCGTTCGCCTTATTTGTCCATTCCCCAAGGTTGTGTGCATTGCACTATGTGTTGGTTTTTTTGCACCTGTCGGCCCAGTACATCCGACTTCTGTATACATTGTTTTATAGCGTATATTATGTATCTGCTACGTCCTGCATTTTCTAAGGGTTTGCTTCCCCGTGGTAACGGCCGGTGCTGTGATGGGGAGCGAACCCATACCTTCAGATTGTGAGTCGGGTCACTTAACCACTAGCCCACGTGGTCCTCGATCTCCATTCTGATACTGAGCGTTGTTGTTTGTTGCATCGCTCCTCTCGGCAACGACCTTGCCTCTCACTCTAGCAGAGAAGCCCCAACCGGCTTTCTTACTGCGCCCCACAGATCCATCGGTATATATAACAACATCATAATTCTGAGCATTGTCACTTATTTGTTTAACCTTGAGGCTGTCTTTCCTACCACACCTGTCTCTGCCTTCTCTCCCCAGATTCATAATGACCCGATGGTAGTCTGTCATTTTATCTCCAGTGTAAATCCATTCATCCTCTTTCTTTGTGATCGCTACTGTCGTTATCGGGCCCATTCTTCTCTGCCCACGTCATTCGTGACATCTCGCTTCTTGTTCTCTTACTTCTATCTGTAATGTTCATGAGCCGTTGGTGTCTCCTGTTTACAACTCCTTGCATGTATTTCTACCTCTGTCAATGTTGCTTTCTACCTTCATCCGTGTTGTTCATTACCTCTGTCAATGTTGTTCATTACCTCTGCCAATGTTGTTTATTACCTCTGTCAATGTTGTTCATTTCCTCTGTCAATGTTGTTCATTATCTCTGTCAATGTTGTTCATTACCTCTGTGAATGTTGCTTTCTACATTCATCCGTGCTGTTCATTACCTCTGTCAATGTTGTTTATTACCTCTGTCAATGTTGTTCATTACCTCTGTCAATGTTGTTTATTACCTCTGTCAATGTTGTTCATTACCTCTGTCAATGTTGCTTTCTACATTCATCCGTGTTGTTCATTACCTCTGTCAATGTTGTTCATTACCTCTGTCAATGTTGTTCATTACCTCTGTCAATGTTGTTTATTACCTCCGTCAATGTTGCTCACGAGGAAGGATGTTTGGATGAGTGTATATATGTGTATGTGTGTGTGTTTGTGTGTGTGAGAGAAAGAGATAGAGAGAGAGAAAGAGAGAGAGAGAGGGGGGGGGAGAGATAATGTGAAACATGGAGAAAGAGAGGGAGAGGAATAGAATAAAGTGAGAGAGAGAAAGATAGAGAGAGGTGCTGGATCTATTTCAGATGATGATGAATACTACGACAAACATAATATGGACATTGCTCCCAACCAAACATAATATGGATATTGCTCCCAACCAAACATAATATGGACATTTCTCCTAACCAAAAATAACATCGATTTTGCGCCCTACCAAACATATCTTAAGAGACGACTGAGGAAGGTTGTGTAGGTGGTCGGCAACCTTATCGTGTAAATACCATTGCTACTGAAACTTCACTGAAAATAACTGAATTCAAGCTTCGTCAAAAAGTTCCGATAAACTAAATGCCGTGCAGAACCCATGCTCCACAAAATGGTTTGACGGAATTAGAACACGGAGAAGATGAATGGCGGTTTTTATACTTTTCCGGTTACACTCTCTCGATCCATTCTTGTAGACGTGCCCTTGATTTATAACTATTGGAGACCAAGAATTATCCAACAGAATATTACAGTTCCCCTCCATTATCCTGATCTGTGACAGTAAGATAGCAAATGAAGGAGTGCGTGAGACTGTGATTGTGTGATTGTGTGTGTGTGTGTGTGTGTGTGAGAGAGAGAGAGAGAGAGAGAGAGAGAGAGAGAGAGAGAGAGAGAGAGAGAGAGACAGAAAGAAAAATGGAAGGTTCATATATTCAAATCCAGACATCAACGAGATTAGATGTTCGCTGTCCCGGGATCCCCAGGCTAACAGAAACAGAGGCATATAAAGGAGCACTCCTAGAAGTGTCTTGGTAATGGCTGTCAACAATTGAGGCTGTAATTGAAACTAGGGAGAACATCCTGCCCATGAGGTCGCTAGCAAGTGCCTTTTGACGTCTGATTATCTGACAGGGGCGACAGACCCTCGCGAGGATGAATAGACGAGATCCCTCCTACACCCCCTTCTTCTGTTAGACTGCCCAATTTTGACCTTCCCTCAATCCCTCTTGACCTACGATGTTGTTTTCACCAACATTCTCATATTAATACAACGATATAGAAACGTTGTCTGTCAGTGAACAGGTGAACATGCAGTATATTAGTGGACCGAGCACACTCAAAGTAACAGTACATCTGTGGACCGAGCACACTCAAAGTAACAGTACATCTGTGGACCGAGCACACTCAAAGTAACAGTACATCTGTGGACCGAGCACACTCAAAGTAACAGTACATCTGTGGACCGAGCACACTCAAAGTAACAGTACATCTGTGGACCGAGCACACAAGTACACACAATAAGACTATCGTCATGGCGGTCAATCCCATTGTTGGTCGGTGTTCACCTCAAGGGTTTATAGGGCTGGTGAACAAAAGCCGATAGACACTGCCGTCACTACGCAGTAGCCAAGCTTGATTTTTTTTCTTCAAATTCCCTATACCTCCAAAAACAAAATAAAAACAAAAACCAAATAAAACAACCTGCGACTTCTGGGAATTTGAAAGCTTGTCTCCGTGCTTAGAAGACTTCCACACTCGGCCACCTGAATCTCCGTAACTATACTTCTTCTTCTTCTTCTTCTTCTTCTTCTTCTTCTTCTTCTTCTTCCTCTTCTTCTTCTTCTTCTTCTTCTTCTTCTTCTTCTTCTTCTTCGTTCGTTCTCAATCTCCCACTACCAAACCCTGAAAGGGTAAGTAGCAGAATGTAGTTCAGAGAACGGAATGCGTTGTGTTGTAGTTTACAGCTTGGCTGCGATATTTGCACCTTTCGGTCCTTCTTCTTCTTCTTCTGCGTACACAGTCAGACAGTAACCATTATTTTCTCGAAAAAAGCGGCGGTCATCCTGAGACTCTCGCCACTACCATAGAGCTTGTCTTGCAGTTCAACTGGCAATGGCCACATCTGCTCTCTCTGATCCTCGTATGTCGGGCAGTTCTGCAGCAGATGTTCAGTGGTCATTTTACCAGTACCGCACGGGCATTCGTCGGTACACCCTATCTTCAATTTGTTGAAAAGGTGGTACCTCAGTCTGTTGTGGCCAGTGCGAAGTCTGAAGACAACGACCTGCTCTCTTCGGTTCAACTGGTAATAGGCATCGTTTTTGGTGTAACCAGTATGTTCGGTTTCCCATTTGGACATGTACCTGGCTTTGATAAGCCGTTTGGACTCTTCGTACGTCATACTGGTATCTGTTTGTGGTAGCCTTGCACCTTCTTTTGCCAACCTTTCGGTCCAACACATCCGACTTCAGCAAGCATTTTTTTGAGTACCTGGTTACCCTCTTCGATCCCTCTCTCCTTAGCCAGTCTGCCCTGCTGCAGCCTGTTATCCAGGATCGCCGCGTTGAGGTGTAGAAGGGTCTTGGCAGCTATGGTTCGCTGGCCCTGACGCTAGCAGTCAGCTATGGGTCGCTGACCACTGCAGCTCATGCGCTGCTCAGCTATGGTTCGCTGGCCCTGACGCTAGCAGTCAGCTATGGGTCGCTGACCACTGCAGCTCATGCGCTGCTCAGCTCTGGTTCGCTGGCCCTGACGCTAGCAGTCAGCTATGGGTCGCTGACCACTGCAGCTCATGCGCTGCTCAGCTCTGGTTCGCTGGCCCTGACGCTAGCAGTCAGCTATGGGTCGCTGACCACTGCAGCTCATGCGCTGCTCAGCTTACTATACAATGCTTAAATATACATCAAGATAATCAAAACTGTGTCGCGTCTCTTCTTCTTCTTGAGCTCTCTTTCAGCCCTGACGAAGTAAATGATCGCCACCACTCCCTGCTTGCTTACAAACCTCCTACATCAGTGTGCTAGGATAGGATTGTGAATCTTCATCAAGAGCTCCTGCCAGATTGCGAATTTTAAATATATCCGTGGGTCATGCCATATGACATTTTTTAAACAAATTAAAGTAGGGGCGTTTATTTTTAAATTTACCTCTAATTTCCTGAAAAATCTATTGTTGAATTCTTAATTCAAAGACATTAGCTTGTCCGTAAATGAACTAGCCAAAATCATGTATTGTCTTTCTTTACTTGACTTTACCATTCTAAAGTTTATTCTGAAATGACTTAATGTGGTCATACTTCTCATGAACGAATTGTCCTTCAATTTGTAATTTAGCTTTGTGTTCAGTAAATATAAGTTATAGAAGAAGTACCAGATCTGCCATGAAAGGCAGATTACTACTCTTAAAAATCATAAATGAGTTTCAACATCTTCCCCTTGGTTGACCAGCGCATTGAAAGGTGAGATCTTCATGCTCGGAGTGGATGTCTTAAAATACATCCTTGAAACTGGCAGTGGGTTAGTGCTTAAGTGGTTAAGGAAATGTATGCAGCAAACACTTGTGGTAATGACGTGAATGAATTTAGTTGATTTTGCACACACATTTTGTTGGTGTCAAATACATAGATTCTGCACTGATGTTCATATCAGATAACTTTGATCTGATTTTTAGCAGCAACATTTAAGTTTGAACCAATTATTGTTGGCCTCTATATCGGCTGAAATCCAGTTAAGCTTCCCCCCAATATAACGTAGAGATTATTCAAAAAACATTTATTACTTTCTGGAAAATGTCTCCTTCTGCTGTAGCATCTTTAATTGGATGAGGAGCAAGTAATTTAAACTACCATTAACTCCGTTGAAAAATATAGCCAACTGAGCTGTATCGGTTGCGTCTGTGCTGTCATCTAAAGCAATTAAAAACGACTCAAACAGTGACTTGAGTTTTTTGTGGCTTTATTTTATGTCATCACCCAATCTGTCGATAAGTCTGGTCACAGTACAACGAGAAAGCCTCATCTGTTCAATGGTACTTTGATCAGGACACGGTACTTTAATGACATCACAATGACATTCACTGACAAATTCTCCTTTTGGCAATGATACCGAGTACTCTGACATTTATTTCGCTAACAATAAGGCCATGCAGAACAATATGGCCGGCCTCATTACTGTTTTTGTGATAATGCGAATGTTGAGCAGGTATATTCTTTAAAAAAAAAGTGTTTCTCTTATCTGTGGCCGGTGAAATAACTATAAATAGTGTGCTTTATATTATAATGCTGTGGTATGGGTGTAATCTTTCACAGCGGAAATAATTTCAAAACAAATCAAACAGACAGTGGTACGATTTAATTCGATGATTGTGTATCCTTACGGTATTCTGCGCAGATTTACAGCAGTCAGTGAGAAACCATAACTGAAATATAATTGAAGAACAAGTGAGATGTCTGTGCTTCTGTGTCTTTTTCTTGTTCATTTATCGCTCCAACCGGAGCAGGGGGACCACCTAAAGTGAATGTATGTTCAGCACTTGTGGCAACACATGTGCAGACAAAATATGTCGTTTTTGACAAAGAATGTTGAGACTGGTCTTTTAAAAGAGAATGCAAGTTTTATGCAGCTATAACTTTTGAAATGTGTTTGATAAAATGCGTGGAAAACGACGCAGCTATTTGGATCAAGATAACTAGACATTGGCTTCAAAATTAATTTGAATTATCGTTTACTTGTTGCCGGTGTGTTATGCTCTTATCTGCTATTCGGCGGTGAGAATTGTCCGCTATTTTGCCCCAAACAAACATGATGGACGATTTGTGGCACGAACTCAAGCTATCGTCCAACAACATTCCTGGCACAGTCTTCAAAGCCACAGATAAACATCTTCTGATGGTACTTTCATTCATTAACGGTTTCGGAATATTTTCAGCGGGGCATGTAACCGATTCCTACACGGTGACGTCACGAACTTGTAGCTGCGTTTGATATATGTTGGCAGGTCCCTCTCTCTATCTCTCTCTCTCTCTCGCTCTCTCTCTCTCTCTCTCTTTCTCTACCTCTTTTTTCCCCTCTCTCTCAACCCTGTCAGTATGCTAGGAAGACATTTAAGAATGTCAATGTAGGTTCCGCATTTAAGGTAAAACAAAGAATTCAGAGCTTAGTAAATCCTTTGCAATAAGTAGCCATTTTCTAGAATATTTTCTTTCGTCTTTAACATTACTGATTTATTGATCACACACATCCGTTAATCATTATATCCAGCAATCAGTCATTTTATTATGTAATATCCATGCATCCTTCCATCAATCCATCCACCCACCCACCCATCCATCCATCCATTTATCTATCTATCTATCTATCTATCTATATATCTATCTATCTATCTATCTATCTATCTATCTATCTATCTATCTATCTATCTATCTATCTATCTATCTATCTATCTGTCTGTCTGTCTGTCTGTCTGTCTGTATGTCTGTCTGTCTGTCTGTCTGTCTGTATATCTATCTATCTATCTATCTATATCTGTCTCCCTGCCTGTCTAATTGTCGGTCTGTCTGTCTAACCGTCTGTCTGTCCGCATATCTGCCCATTCATTTGCATGTTTTGCCTACATGCTTATCTGCATATCTGCATGTCCATAAATATGTCTGCGTGTTTATACATCTGTATGATAAGTACACACGTTAATGCCTGAATATCTAAATGTCATTTCTTGTTATTCCCTGTGATTTCTCCTTATTTCTATATTCCCCAAGGTGGTGTGCGTTGCACTACGGCTTTTATTTTACGCATGTCGGCCCAGTGCATTCGACTTCGGCATGCATTTTACGTTAGGATCTGCTTCCTCCTGCATTTTCTAAGGATTTGCTTCCCTCAGGGTAACGGCCCGTGCTGTGCTGGGGAGCGAACCCATCACTTCCTTAACTAGTCTAGAGAGAGAAATGCTGTCACTCTGTTCTTCTCATAGAGTCGACGGGGAGACGAGACTAACGTCTGGTCTGGTAAAACATGCTGATCAGATTATGTTAGTCAGCGTCAGGAGAATCACACTGATCAAGACCACACCCAACTTTCAATCAGTTCTCCCAAGAAATAAGCTGTTTCATGGCAGTCTGTCTAGCGAGGTGGGGATCGGCATTGTGATCCCCATGGTGGTTATCTTACTGATTAATTTTGTATTGCACTATAGCCAGGAGAACCCAGACCAACCATCTCAAGTACAGTCACTGTAACCGGTCACCAAAGAAAGTCCCCAAGAGTACCTAACTTACCTTCAAGTGGCATTAGCAGCATCTGGAGCAGCAGCAGCAACAATAACTCCTAGAGTTGACGACCATGTTACAATGGTTGTCTATTTTGCCGACACGAGTATGTGTCTTTGTTTTCTATTTTCCAACACGGTATGTGTCTATGTTTTCCATTTTCCCGACACGTGTAAGTGTCTTTGTTCTCTTCTATCCTGACACGAGTATGTGTCAATGTTTTCTATTTTCACGACTGGTGTATGTGTCTATGTTTTCCATTTTCACGACAGGTCTATGTTTTCCATTTTCCAACACGGTATGTGTCTATGTTTTCCATTTTCCCGACACGTGTAAGTGTCTTTGTTCTCTTCTATCCTGACACGTGTGTGGCTTTGTTTTCTATTTTCCCGACACGGTATGTGTCTATATTTTCTATTTTCCCGACACGGTATGTGTCTATATTTTCAATTTTCCCGACACGGTATGTGTCTATGTTTTCCATTTTCCCGACACGGTATGTATCTATGTTTTCTTCTAACCTGACATGTGTATGTGTCTTTGTTCTCAATCTCTAATTTTATGAACAAATAATGTCAGAGTCTGGCTGATTCGCAGTTTGAATATTATTTACTCTAATGATGCGACAGCTATTGGTAACACATTTGACAGCTTCAATTGTTCAAGCCCTCCCTTCACTCCCTCTATTCCTCTTTCTTCTAATCAAAATGTCCTGTCTCAATTATCGCATTCTTGACAAACAATCTTTTACTCTAATCCAAATACAGTTACTACAAGATAGAACAACCCTGTCACTCCTCCCTGTCAGTCGCCACTCCTCCCTGCTCCCTGTCAGTCGCCACTCCTCCCTGTCAGTCGCCACTCCTCCTTGCTCCCTGTCAGTCGCCACTCCTCCCTGCACCCTGTCAGTCGCCACTCCTCCCTGCTCCCTGTCAGTCGCCACTCCTCCCTGCTCCCTGTCAGTCGCCACTCCTCCCTGCTCCCTGTCAGTCGCCACTTCTCCCTGTCAGTCACCACTCCTCCCTGCTCCCTGTCAGTCGCCACTCCTCCCTGTCAGTTGCCACTCCTCTCTGTCAGTCGCCACTCCTCCCTGCTCCCTGTCAGTCGCAACTCCTCTCTGCTCCCTGTCAGTCGCCACTCCTCCCTGTCAGTCGCCACTCCTCTCTGTCAGTCGCCACTCCTCTCTGTCAGTCGTCACTCCTCCCTGCTTCCTGTCAGTCGCCACTCCTCCCTGCTCCCTGTCAGTCGCCACTCCTCCCTGTCAGTCGCCACTCCTCCCTGTCAGTCGCCACTCCTCCCTGCTCCCTGTCAGTCGCCACTCCTCCCTGTCAGTCGCCACTCCTCTCTGTCAGTCGCCACTCCTCCCTGCTCCCTGTCAGTCGCCACTCCTCTCTGCTCCCTGTCAGTCGCCACTCCTCCCTGTCAGTCGCCACTCCTCTCTGTCAGTCGCCACTCCTCCCTGTCAGTCACCACTCCTCTCTGTCAGTCGCCACTCCTCTCTGTCAGTCGCCACTCCTCCCTGCTCCCTGTCAGTCGCCACTCCTCCCTGTCAGTCGCCACTCCTCTCTGTCAGTCGCCACTCCTCTCTGTCAGTCGCCACTCCTCCCTGCTCCCTGTCAGTCGCCACTCCTCCCTGTCAGTCGCCACTCCTCTCTGTCAGTCGCCACTCCTCTCTGTCAGTCATCACTCCTCCCTGCTCCCTGTCAGTCGCCACTCCTCCCTGCTCCCTGTCAGTCGCCACTCCTCCCTGTCAGTCGCCACTCCTCCCTGCTCCCTGTCAGTCGCCACTCCTCTCTGTCAGTCGCCACTCCTCCCTGCTCCCTGTCAGTCGCCACTCCTCTCTGCTCCCTGTCAGTCACCACTCCTCCCTGTCAGTCGCCACTCCTCTCTGTCAGTCGCCACTCCTCCCTGTCAGTCGCCACTCCTCCCTGCTCCCTGTCAGTCGCCACTCCTCCCTGTCAGTCGCCACTCCTCTCTGTCAGTCGCCACTCCTCCCTGCTCCCTGTCAGTCGCCACTCCTCCCTGTCAGTCGCCACTCCTCCCTGCTCCCTGTCAGTCGTCACTCCTCCCTGCTCCCTGTCAGTCGCCACTCCTCCCTGCTCCCTGTCAGTCGCCACTCCTCCCTGCTCCCTGTCAGTCGCCACTCCTCCCTGTCAGTCGCCACTCCTCCCTGCTCCCTGTCAGTCGTCACTCCTCCCTGCTCCCTGTCAGTCGCCACTCCTCCCTGCTCCCTGTCAGTCGCCACTCATCCCTGCTCCCTGTCAGTCGCCACTCCTCCCTGCTCCCTGTCAGTCGCCACTCCTCCCTGCTCCCTGTCAGTCGCCACTTCTCCTTGCTCCCTGTCCGTGTACCAAGGTATACCTGCCACCATTTCACACTTAATAGTTTAATGCATTCGAGATTTTCTTGGGTCGGCAAGCCTAGCATGAAACCAATTCGGAAACCGACTACCTGACCTGGTCAAACAAGTAAAGGAATTCGTTCACCTGGGAGGTATGTTTGCGATGGATGGATGAATGAGCAGAGAAATAGAAAAAGCTGTTGTTTTTTTTAATTAAAAAAAAAGTCCTATAATGGCGAGACAAGCTCCATTCAAGAAGAGCCCCTGGTTCGTCTGACTAAGAATATTATTGGCTTAGGTTTCCGAGCAGCGCTAAAAAAGCAAGCGGCCTCTAAAAGACGATGGGGCTGCTTTGTTGATAGTACAGCTTAAAAGATGGACGTTTCTAAGTAAAACTGAAACCCGAAGTTGTCAATCAGCAAACTAATATAAAGACCCACGTGCAGCTGGACCATTGCCTGTTATCTGAGGACATAGGGCACTATGACATACAACGGAGAGATACCAGGAATGTTAGGGCTTCAATGAAGACGAAGCTAAAAACAGCGACATATCTGACAAAGATACAGAGCAAACAAAGAAGGAAAGAAAGCAAGTGAGGCAAATTAAGTTTATGGGTAGACCTGAGCTAGGAACAACGGAAAAATAGGATAGGGCTGTAAGACAGAAGACAGATAAACGGAACAAAGCTGAAAGAGAGATGAACAATATATGGGATATTGACTTTAAGATGGAGAACTGACAGCTGGAATAGGACTATTAGAAGAATGCCTGACAGGTGGAACATGACTATTAGAAAGATGACTGACAGGTGGAATAGGACTATTTGAAAGATGACTGACAGGTGGAATAGGACTATTTGAAAGATGACTGACAGGTGGAATATGACTTTTATAAAGATGAATGACAGGTGGAATAGGACTATTAGAAAGATGACTGACAGGTGGAATAGGACTATTAGAAAGATGACTGACAGGTGGAATATGACTTTTATAAAGATGAATGACAGCTGGAATAGGACTGTTAGAATGATGACTGATAGATGAGATATCACTGCAAGAGAGATGACTGATAAGTTGGATAGGGCTGCAAGACATTTCAATGTCCTGTTCTGTTTGGCAATGTGTTCTTTAACCCACACAAGCTCTATAGGATTTAGATCCGCATGATATGCAGGTAGTCGCAAAGAAATGTGTCGTACTTTAATGATTTTGTCAATATGATACATCTTATGTGTCTTCCTCACGAGCTGCAACAACTCGGGCTTTAGATGTCTTATGTGTCTTCCTCACAAGCTGCAACAACTCGGGGTTCAGAAGTCTTATGTGTCTTCCTCACAAGCTGCAACAACTCGGGCTTTAGATGTCTTATGTGTCTTCCTCACAAGCTGCAACAACTCGGGGTTCAGAAGTCTTATGTGTCTTCCTCACAAGCTGCAACAACTCGGGGTTCAGAAGTCTAATGTGTCTTCCTCACAAGCTGCAACAACTCGGGCTTTAGATGTCGTCGAAATTCACTTTTTCCGTAACTAGCCATGTCCCAATTTGAGCTTTTGTATTTCATGTAGTTGGTACTTTGTCTTCCTCTGATACTGCATTGTGATTGGATACATTATCTATTACTAGGCATGATGGTCTATCCAGAATTGGAAGCAGATCATTCGTCATCCAGTGCCTGAAAATGAGTCCATTAATTTCAGTGTGTTAGTCTCTACCATTCATACTTTTTGATTGGAAAATAAGTTCAGCGTCATGGACAAGTTCTTTTTCCCTGCTTTAGGCGTACGTTAGTATAATGCGATGCGATTTGCTGCTTGGAATTTGTCTTTTCTCTTTACCGTCAATTTATTGCCATTCTTAACCATAGGTGTAGCGAGATTAACCTAGGATTCGTCCAAGTATACAATACCATAGCCTTGCTCACGCTTTTCACGAATCTATTTCAGGTATTTGCTTCTGGCAGCAATCAAATGTGGCTTTTTGCATATAATATTCATGCCATCCTGAATTTTTCATGAATGTAAAGCCGTCGGCTCTTACAATTTTCCAAAGAGTACTTTTGAAAATGTCAATACTGCAGTCGGATTGCAATGTTAATTTTCGTTTCCGGAGAGTAACAAGTTGATTTTTTTGTCAACAGTTTCAAAACCTAGTTTTATTACAACGGTAAAAGCATGATCTTTCCGGACCAAGCGCCAATTGCGTTCGTTTCTTTGGGTCACTAATATCGCCATATAAATGGCCGATCGTAGATTCACTGCGGATAAACTTGTATAGTAAACCGGTAGCCTACTGCATTGTTATAAATGTACACTTCAAACTCATTTTGAAATTGATATCAATGTCACTTTTGAAAAAGCAGCTATCTGTCGTAATAACGACTCACACACTATAATATCATGATGCGCCTTTATCTGAACTACAGTTTCGCATGAATAACCTTGGATGTGTTCCGCACTCGACAAAGTGTCTAATTTGTGCACGAGATAATCAGGAATTTGTTTTTGACACAACCTATTTAAAGGTCAAAACATATATTTTTAAAACACCGCTGTGTACCTTAAACATGTTAAAATACTGTCCAGTTCAGTGAGGCTGCTTTTAGTATAATGTGGCAGGGCCTAGGTTTTGCTGAGTAGTTATTTATCTACAGTGTTACAACATGTTTCCACACCACAACAAGACTTCACACAGTATTTAACACAGTAAACAAATATGTAGTGTTAAAGCAATGGTCGAACCAGAGAACGTAGTTTTCAAAAGACAGTTTAATTTCAAACGCGCCAACTGGGTCCCATTTGCATGTGATCTAGACACAAAGGTGGCCAAGTTAGAACCTAAGTCTGCAAACTATGACGCTTTTATAGAATTAACCAAATCAATCTCCAGAAGAAATATCCCACGAGAATGCCGATCACAGTACATACCTGGATTAAATGATGACTCAAAGGCACTGTACGAGCAATATAAACTTCTGTTCGAAACAGACACCTTCGGCGAGGAAACCATCCAGGCTGGAGAAGATCTCCTTCATGCCATCTCAGAATTCAAAACGCAAAAGTGGCGTATCCTGGTGGAAGACTTGGACATGAAGCAAAACAGCAGACGAGCATGGAAACTCATTAAGAACCTAAGCAATGACCCAACATGTGCTCCCTCTGGGATAACGCAAGTTACTCCTAACCAAGTGGCCCACCAATTACTGATGAATGGCAAAACCAACTACAAAACGGGACAAACAAGGACCCAACGACAACGCGAGGTAGAGAGTGATATACTGGGTGCACCTTTCACAATTGAAGAATTAAGTGCAGCGATAAAGCAAACAAAATCCAATAAAGCAGCCGGCCCCGACGACTTGAGAACAGAGCAAATAAAACAGTTTGGACCAATAACAATCAATTGGCTACTAAATCTCATGAACATTTGCGTCGAATCCTTGAATATTCCCAAAATCTGGAGGAAAGAACACGTGGTTGCTCTGTTAAAGCCTGGGAAAACTCCAACAGACCCAAAGAATTTTCGACCAGTGTCGCTCTTATGCCACCTATACAAGGTATTTGAAAGGATGATCCTGAACCGCATCTCTCCCTGGATAGACTCGAGGCTGATCCTGAACCGCATCTCTCCCTGGATAGACTCGAGGCTGATCAAGGAACAAGCTGGATTCAGACGTGGGAGATCTTGCAGTAGTCAAATCCTCAACTTGACACAACTAATAGAGGATGGTTTCGAGCGCAACCAGGTGACTGGAGTGGCATATATAGACCTAAGCGCTGCCTACGACACAGTAAATCATCGTAGGTTGCAGGCAAAGGTATACAACATGACGAAAGACTGACGTCTGTCTAACATAATCAAATGCTTACTTCAAAACAGGCAATTCTATGTAACCTTGGGGAATAAAGAGAGCAGATGGCGAAATCAAACCAACGGCCTGGCTCAAGGAAGTGTTCTTGCTCCCGTGCCGTACAACATCTATACCAATGACCAACTTATGGATACAGACACAAGGAAATTTATATACGCCGATGACACAGTAGTCGCTGCTAAGGCTAATAGCTTCAAGGAGGTAGAAGGTAAACTAACACGTTCTCTGAATGACCTCGCAGAGCATTATTTCGAAAACCACCTAAAACCCAACCCTAGCAAAACTCAGGTATGCGCCTATCATCTCAAGAACAGAGAGGCAAACAGAGAACTACGGATCAGATGGCAAGGACAGGATCTTGATCACTGCCCGGGTGCCTTAAACCCACCTCCACAAACAAAATATATCTCTTAATTGGCATTGCACCACCTGATATAAGAAGAGGTGTAGCTGCTGAAATCGAACGAGGGAAACAGGAAAACGACCCTAGACACCCGATGTTTGGCCATCAAGAAAAAGCCGCAAGACTTAAATCAAGACACAGTTTCTTAAAATCGACAGAGACCATCCAGACAAGCCCGGAAGGTCAACGCATCGAGAGGTGGCGCGAAACAATGCAGAATCCATGGATAGAGCTCAAGGAAGAGGCTGCACCTGGATACCACCTGCCCTACGCTGTGTGAAAGGCAATGAACAGATTTCGAACTGGTGTTTAAAGATGCAGAGCGAACTTGAAGAAATGTTGATACTCAGATGTCGACACATGTGAATGCGGCGCAGTTCAGGACCAAGATCATCTGATGACCTGCCCCAACCTCCCTGAAACATGTGACATGAACGACATGATGGAGGCGAACGACAAGGCAGTTCAAGTTGCTGAATACTGGACGGATGCTGTTCGACATGGTGTTTGGACACAGGAAAGTGTGTAGTAAACAAATTGTCACGGATTTAATAACATGAATCTCAAACAAATACAATATTAACAAAAGAAACAAAATACATCTGAACTAAATAATCATACTATTAATTTGTACTACAACGGAGATTTTAATCACTAGCTTTCGTTAACTCCTCCAAACTAACCAAATATTCTCGCCACTACCATCCCCTTATCTGCACACTCAACGCACTCTCACAAACTCGCTTTCACGATCGTATTATGTACTCTGTCGCTCTGTGCACTCAGATCCCATCAGTCATGTGATATGTACATCCATTTTCGATTGATTCACGTATACTCAGGTGATCTGCGCGTTCATATGAAATTAGATCACGTCACTTATAGACTGAATCACGTACTGACTTGTGGCCACGCACTCAGTCGATCTGTGCATATACATACCTCAGAACATACATCGTTTACTCGGTATCCGACACACATTCAGATCTCTTCCTGTCCACAGGGTGTCCAACATACACACTTAAAGAGCGACTAGCCAAAACTCGATGATGTATGCTGGTTCAGTTACCCTGCAAACTCACACTTCTCTCACTCTCCTAGTCAGCCTACTAGCTACTAGCAGTCTATCAATCGCTCTCTAGTCAGTCTCTCTGTCCAGGTCAGTCTCCCGAGTTCATCTTTGCAGAGTATTTTATAGTCTCATGCAACTTCATGGCTGTCTAATGGTCTTCTGTTGGTTGTCTGACTTATCCATCACTCTAATTTAGACCTATCTCTAACTAGTTGTTATTGGACGAATAACTCCGAATTCCTGTCACTCTAAATGTTGTAGCAGGCCGTGGCAGCCTCTGACTGTTACCAACCCCCCATTACGCTAAAACGCGAGAGTGGTCAGCTCGCTCCGAACCTCCACCTGTACTAGACACATTCTTCCCCCTTAACCCCTTATTTCCTTTGTCAACTCAGTGTCGAGAAGGTGAGTGACCTTGGCACACATTCAGGTAACCTTTATTCCCAGAGTCGCCGGCCCAATAAACAAAAAAACATTGCTATGGCAGCATTTTCCTTCACATCTAAGACCAAATGTAACTCACATTATTGCATCTAAAGTTTATATTTTTATTTGGGGTTTAAACTTGGTTTTCGTTAGTTTCATGTGACTCAGAAGCCAACGGATATCAGAAGTAGTCGAATTCGCTAATGTTTGCCGAATCTGGCAACCCTGCACCCAGCCCCCGATTATATCTGCCCATTTGTCACGACTTGTTGCTTTATCTTTGTCATGCGCATCTACATCAGCATTTATGGAACAGCTACAAACATCGGCCATGACTTGGTGAGATTTGCTTTTACAGGATAAAGATGATTTTCACTCCTAAAATGTTGAATGTAGCATTTTACAAGAAAAAATAATTAGATTTTGAGATAATGGGAGCACTTTAGTCCCTTTAGCCCACACCCCGTCCCTCCCGTTGGTGCACCCCTGGTCTTTCGTTAAGCGCTACACTATTTAAGAATATTTGACCACCCTATGAACACCAACAATTTTTGTGTGTAAAGTGTTTGCCTCTCTGTATTCTACTGCGGAGGCACGCCCTTTCCACCCCGGGTCGCAGTCGTTTAGGTGATATCAGGACTTATTAACCAGTGCTTGGGTGGGTGTGTGGGTCTGCATGTACCCGTGCTAGTTTTTCAGTGATACGTGTGTGTGTGTGTGTGTGCATGTATGTACCCGTGCTAGTTAGGGCGATCTCAGAGATCAACCCAACCAAAGTGCAATGGAAGGACATTGCCTTGAAAGTTGTGTAAGAGTGTGATTGTTGGACAGAGTGTGATTGTTGGACAGAGTGTGATTGTTGGACAGAGTGTGATTGTTGGACAGAGTGTGATTGTTGGACAGAGTGTGATTGTTGGACAGAGTGTGATTGTTGGACAGAGTGTGATTGTTGGACAGAGTATAATGAAACTGAATGTGGGGTAAGAAGAGGGAAGGAGCGCATAGGATGCCCGAAGGAAGAAAGTAACACTCCATATGACACCATCAAGTTTGCCAACAGGCATTGTTGAAACTAAAAAATAATGGGTCAGTTCTTGGAAGGGGATTGCCTCGCATTATGGAGGCAAATATGAGCCAAAATTAGAACAAGAACATACGTTATAATGCAAAGAACACGAGGATTATATGTATCTGCTTAAGCATGCTTTTGTCACTGCAGGAAGTAACACTGACAGCTTCCCACGTCAAAAACGCTTGCTAGAAGATCATCCACGTGCAGCCTCGTGATAGGTATCACCAGCAAATTGGCATTGAAACGTTAACCAACGTTTACCGGTTCAAACAAGATTAAACTAGCTCTCTAAATACAAGACTTTTATTTTAAAAGTATTTTTTAAATTGAAGAATAATATAATTACTTTGTTCCTTCTATGGGGCATCATAATCATTAAGTTTACACGAAACAATTAACGCAATTCGTAGTCATGTCTTACGCTTGTTTTCAAGCTACCTCCGTACTGCGCTCTTCATAAATATTCTTTGGTACCGAGTTTGAAATGCCTCTACTTATACCTCAATAACTTACTTAACGTCTTTATAATGGTTTAGAAGACTCTGCAGAGTCTGTATACAACCAGTTTCATTTACATTTCATTGTTCTTTATGCGCATCCAATTTATTATTAAACGCATTAATTGTCACCGTCTCCACTACTTCCTGTGGCGATGCATTCCAAGCATTCACCCCTCTCTGACTAAACAATATCTCATAAAATCTAACCTGGACCTGTCTTTAGTTAATTTATAGCTATGCCCTCTTGTTCTTGGAGGTGGTTGTATATTGAAAAACTTGTTATAGTTAAATGTATCCTTTCCGTTGATTATCTTAAAAACCTGTATTAAGTCACCTCGACTTTTTCTCTTTTTTAGAAACTGTAGGCCGGTTTATCAGTCTTTTTTCATAACTATAAATCTGGAATCCCACTATCAGCTTTGTCGCTCTTCTTTGTATCATTTCCAGCATATTTATATCCCCACTACGATAAGGACTCCACACCTGTACACTGTACTCCAATCTAGGTCTAACCAATGCTTTACACAGTTTGACAGTTTTGAAGAAGGTAGTCCTAGGTCCTTCTAGCAATGCAATACATTTTCATTTAACAGGCTCGTCACAACGAGAGCTACAGTGTCGATCCCCATTCATTGGTCAGGCTGCTGTAACACGGTCTGCTTCCAGGATTTGGACGTGGGCGTGAGGTGGAGGTTTTGGTCATCGGGCTGTACCTAATCCTGTAGCTAGTCTTTGCATCCAGTCATGTCTCATTTAAACGATTAATTGAAAGCTACAACGAAATTACCCCAATTGCAAACTCTTACAATGTGAACAGAGTGCGAACATACACATTCAGAGCTACAACATTCAAGATAAGTTTAGTACTTCAACAGCTAAGCAGAGTTGTCCTCTCCATTCATGCAGTCAAACAATACATGCTTCTTCCCTTCTGGTTCGTGGTGTGTGTGGCTTCTGCTAACGACAGACAGCGTCTCTTCCAAACTTCCTCGTTATTGTCTGTATACATGTCCCCGAGGCGTCCCCTGGTCAAGATGACACGTATGCTGTTGACAGCTGTTGACAACTGTTCCTTTAGCGGCGTGTGAAGTAGGGATCCCATCATTCTTTCAAACAATCTCTCTCTAAGTTGCGATGCGTGGAGATGTTCCTGTCAACTTTCTCATGTCCTAGTTTTTCATTCTGTCTCTGATAATGCATTAGTAGCGTTTCCTTGACGTTTCTTACCATATTTTATGACACTTCTCACTTGTGATTTAGATAATGCCAACGGACTACGTGAAAAGCCTAGAGTTGTTACGAATATGTTAGTAGCGATTACGTCCCTTCCATTATTAATTGTAACGTCTGAACAGAGATGTCAGTTAATCCGCTACTACATTCATGAGACTGTTGTACAGCTCAAACGTGGTATGTAACGGTCTATAGAAATGAGCGGGCTACCGAGCTGATTAACAGTCAGACGGAAAACATGTCATAAACATTTCACAAAGGAGTCAGACGAAGGAAGCCATTGAAAATACAGGTATTTACAGCAAATATAGGGTCCTTGATGCCTGCGATGTTCTTCCAGGGAGCAGCTATTATTTGGAACCTCAGTCCGCGGCAAATTATGGCCGTATTTGGCGGGCCTACATTGTTACTCTTTATGCTGGATGTGAATAGACGAGCCCGGAGATATGCCCAGTCTTCCAGCCTGTTGTTTGGTTCAGTTAGTAAACACTTCCCGCACTAGACTCTTTTCATTCTGCGTTCGCGTCTGCGATTTGATTTTTTTAATTATTGGGTGTATTTTATTTACCAATTCCCTCTTCACGTCCGATTTATTGTATGTGTATTTGCTCTCCGTCGTGTCTGAAGTTGTTGGCTGCTGGTCCGGACTGCCGGTCAGCCCACCAGAGAAGATAATGATTGGCTTTAGAAAAATGTCAGATTCCTGCACTCTATTTGTTACACCTTCATGTCAGATTCCTGCACTCTATTTGTTACACCTTCATGTCAGATTCCTGCACTCTATTTGTTACACTTTCATGTCAGATTCCTGCACTCTATTTGTTACACCTTCATGTCAGATTCCTGCACTATATTTGTTACACCTTCATGTCAGATTCCTGCACTCTATTTGTTACACCTTCATGTCAGATTCCTGCACTCTATTTGTTACACCTTCATGTCAGATTCCTGCACTCTATTTGTTACACCTTCATGTCAGATTCCTGCACTCTATTTGTTACACCTTCATGTCAGATTCCTACACTCTATTTGTTACACCTTCATGTCAGATTCCTGCACTCTATTTGTTACACCTTCATGTCTGATTCCGTTCTCTATTTGTTGAACCTTCATGTCAGATTTCGATGATGAAACCAGAATAGAAACATAGTGTTGGGTGGGACCATTGAAATACTATCAATGTCATGTAAAGAAGGCACCCTATAAATAAAACCATCTTATCGTATATTATCTTATTTTATCTTATCTTATCTAAATATTTTCTTATCTACAAATCATATCTATCTAAAATGAAGTATCTTATCTCACATAAGTGGTCGTTCACTCACCAGTCTCCGGTTTGCTGATGACATTACCGTACTAGCTCGAACGGATCAAGAACCTGCTAATCTAATCTCAAACCTTGACAATGCCGCTCAAATGTTTGGAATAGAAATTAGTGCAGAGAAAAGTAAAATCATGATCAACTTCCCAGAGGGCCTAACAAGTCCGATTGCGTTGAAAGACGAACCATTGCAAATTGTTAAACAGTTTAAATACCTGGGAGCACTGATGGATGCTGAAGGTTCCAGAACTGAGATTCAGGCATGAACAGCGATGACCATGACTGCTCTGATCAAACTGAGTCACAAAATCATCAACCTGAAATCCAAGTTGAGTTTAATGTACGCACTTGTCACTTCTGTGTACCTTAACGGGTGGGAAAAAAACATGAAAAAAACATGAAAAAACTTGTAAAAGTTGATTAAGGTTGAGTTTAATCAAAATTTTAAAATGGGTATGGTCAGATACCGCACCGAGACGAGAACACAAACAAAACCTACGTTACGACCAATAGGCCTTCATCAGGGACAACAATTCTGAACTAGAAAATCAACATATAAGAAAAAATGGTCAACTCATCTGTTTCTGATAGTAGACCCAGTCTGTCTAAGCAACCGATTGGGCCAGATGCTTGACTGAAACTGGCCTGATGAAGGCCTATTGGTCGTAACGTAGGTTTTGTTTGTGTTCTCGTCTCGGTGCGGTATCTGACCATATCTATTTTTAAATTTTGATTAAACTCAACCTTAATCAACTTTTACAAGTTTTTTTTCATGTTTTTTTCCCCAATTATATACATCCACAGAACGGCTGCAGCTCCGCCTTATTTTAATCTTAACGGGTGGGAAACTTGGACTCTGACAGCAGCTCTAGAGCGAAGAATGTGTGCAATGGAGATAAGATGTCTGTGTCGAATCCTCGGCATCTCGTATCTAGATCACGTCACGAATAAGACAGTTCGGGACATCGTTAAGAGAGAGGTCGAGCAATAGAACGTCATGTTGACTATGGTAAAAACATGCAATCTCACATGGGCATGTTTCAAGATCATCTGGGTTGACCAAGACGGTCCTGCAAGGTGCTGTGCCTGGGAAGACTGAGAGAGGAATTATGAAACAGACACGGGAACCAACGTTAGAGAGTGGATGGGAATGTCCATAGCTAGAACAAATATAATGGACAAATCCGAGTGGAGTGATGGGGGCGGGTCCAACAATCTGCAGTATTCGTGCCGGCCCCAATGGAGTGACGGGGGCTGGTCCAACAATCTGCAGTATTCGTGCCGGCCCCAATGGAGTGACGGGGGCTGGTCCAACAATCTGCAGTATTAGTGCCGGCCCCAATGGAGTGACGGGGGCTGGTCCAACAATCTGCAGTATTGGTGCCGGCCCCAATGGAGTGACGGGGGCTGGTCCAACAATCTGCAGTATTGGTGCCGGCCCCAATGGAGTGACGGGGGCTGGTCCAACAATCTGCAGTATTGGTGCCCCAACGGAGTGACGGGGGCTGGTCCAACAATCTGCAGTATTGGTGCCCCAACGGAGTGACGGGGACTGGTCCAACAATCTGCAGTATTGGTGCCCCAACGACCTTTCAGGTTACGGGACTGATGCTGATGATCTCATCGTGTCATACAATTTTTTGTTATCTTGTCTTGTCTTGTTTCGTCGTATCTTATCTTGTATATCTTATCTTATTTTATCTAAATATTACGTATCTTATCTCATCGTGTCATAAATTGTTTTGTTATCTTATTTTATCTTACCTTATTTTATCTAAAATAACGTGTCTTTTCTGATCGTGTCATAAAGTTATTTTCTGATCTTGTCTTATCTTATTTTGCCTTACGTTGTTTTATCTTATCTTCTCGTGTTTTATCTAATCTTATCTTAAATTGTTACATCTTATATTATCTTGTCGTATCTTATTTGATACAAATAGAGAAGGCACAAGAAATTTAACAATAATTCAAGTTTATGCACCAACATCATCAGCTGACGATTGCGAAATGGATGATTTCTATAACACATTGGAAGAAACGATGGAAAAATTAGAAAAAAGATATATATTGATCATCATTGGCGATTTCAATGCGAAAGTTGGAGAGGAAAGAGCCGACGAGGAGAAAAGTGTTCGAAGACCTTTTGGTTTGGGACACAGAAAAGAGCGAGGAGAAAAACATGTCGAATTCTTCCTGGAAAACAACCTCTCCATTGCCAACACATTCTTCAAACAACATCCACGTAGACTATACACGTGGACCTACCCTGATGGCAACAGCAGACATCAAATAGATTACATCCTGGTGCGACAAAGATGGAGATCAAATGTGTTGGCAACAAAAACGCTGCCAGGAGCAGACTGCGATTCGGATCACGAATTACTGGTTGCAGTTTTCAAAACAAGACTACGTAGGATCAACAAAGGTTGCTAGCCAATACGCGTCGATGTAACAGCAATACCTACTGAATACAACATCAAAGTAGAAAACAAATTTGATGCGTTGCTTGCGGTACCGGAAAAGATTAACTTAACTTAACATCTTTATACTGGTTTAGAAGACCCTGCAGAGTCTGTATACAACCAGTTACATTTACATCACCTTGCTCTAAAATCTATGCGCATCCAGTTTATTCTTATATGCATTAACTGTCCCTGCCTCCACTACCTCCCCTGGCAAATGCATTCCAAGCAGACACCACTCTCTGACTAAAAAAATATTTCCTAATATCTAACCTGGACCTCTCTTTAATCAGCTTGTAGCTATGCCCTCGTGTTATTGTAGGTGGCTGTATTTTAAAAAAACTTGTTATAGTCTAATTTATCGATTCCTCTGATCATCTTATAAACCTGTATTAAGTCACCAGGAATTCTTCTCTCTTCGAGACACTGTAGGCCGGTTTTTCTGAGTCGTTCCTCATAACTGTAATTCTGGAATCCCATAATTACATCTGAGCAGTTGACATCGTACGCATGGGATATTTTAATCTCGACAGCGAACGAAATAATTCCCAGGATCTCGCACAAGAAACAGATCTATATATCAGAGGAAACACAGAAACTCGTGGAAGAAAGGCAACAACTAAAACAAATGGGAAGTAAGGTGACTAACACAGCATATAAAAACTGCGCAAGAAAAGTTAGAAGAGAAATAAGAAAAGATAAAAGAAGATACATAGTGGAAACGTGTAAGGATATAGAAAATCTACAGCAACAAGGCAGAGAGAGAGAGAGAGAGAGAGAGAGAGAGAGAGAGAGAGATGCCTTTAAGGCAATAAGAACACTGACAAGGGAATTCCGTCCGGTTCCAAATGTCATTAATGACAAAGAGGATAATACATTAACAGAAACCAAAGACATACTGAATAGACGGATAGAGTACTGCGAAACCATGTATGGAGATACCACAAAGCACTCAGTTACAATCCTACCAAAGGATCAGAAAGAACCTGAACCAACATTGGAGGAGGTACGCTCGGCAATCAAAAGCTTGAAAAAGGGAAAGTCCCCAGGATGTGATAATATCCAAGCAGAGCTAATACAAGCAGAAGGGGAGGCAAGTGCTCGAATCTATCACAAGCTGTGTAAACAGATATGGCACAGCGCAGAGTGGCCAGAAGCATGGAAGAAATCAATTTATATTCCACTCCCCAAAAAAGGCAACCTGAAGCTGTACACGAACTACCGAACTATCGCGCTGGTTAGCCACGCTAGCAAGATACTCTTGCGAATCCTATTAAGAAGGATAGAGAAAAGGTTTGAATCTGAAATTCACGTAGTCCAGGCAGGTTTTTAGGAAAGACAAGAGGGACCAGGGACCAGATATTCAATTCAATTCATATTAATTTTTATCTACGAAAAATGTAGAGAGTTTAATGTAGACCTGTACACATGTTTCATTGATTATACCAAGGCCTTCGATACGGTAAAACATCAAAATCTGTATAGAATCATGAAGGAAATGGGGTTTCCTTTCCATAGTGTCCATCTCATTGAACCATTATACCAAGATCAACAAGCCGCTGTCCCAGTATCTGGGCAAACATCAGATTGGTTTGCAGTACAAAAGGGAATACGACAGGGATGTATACTCTCACCTTATCTGTACAACATATATGCGGAATGTATAATGAGAAATGTACGAGAAGATGAGAACATTGAAAGTTTCGACCCATTTACGATTGGGGGTACGAGATTCCAGAGTTACGATATGCAGACGACACAGTGATACTATCAAGAAGCGCAAAAGGGCTAGAGCAGCTAATTTCAGCCGTAAATTGACTTAGTAAAAATCAAAACCTGTTCATAAACATAAACAAAACAAAGATAATGACCACCGACAAAACACAATGTCAGCATAAATTTACAGTGGGTGGTGAGGAAATAGATCAGGTCACACATTTTGAATATCTGGGCTACTGAATTGACAAAAATGGCGACTGCCCGAAAGAAATCAGAAGAAGACTAGCCATGGCAATAAAGAGACTGAACAACCTGAAGAAATTATGGCAGAGCACCAAGAAAATGATAAAAGTAAAAGTCTTGAGAGCCTGTGTTTTTCCTGTGACAGCTTATGACTTCGAATCATGGACGATTACCAAAACTTCCAGACAAAGAATGGAATCCTTCGAGTCAAAATGTTACAGAAAGATCCTCAGAATACACTGGACAGAGAACAAAAAACAAATGTAGACAGACATTCGGCAAGAGTTGAGCATACAGGAGATATGGTTTATCAATTCCATTTTGGCTAGAACATGTAAATACTTTGGTCACATCAAGAGACACAGCAGTCTTGAGAGAACAGTGATGAAAGGTTTGGTGCCAGGTAAAAGAGGAAGGGGTAGACCAAGAAGACGATGGCACCAAGATATCCAGGAATGCCTGAGTATGACAGTGGCGGAAGCTGGAGTTTTGGCAAAGGAACGAGTTTCTTTCAGACAGACTGTGATGGGAGCGACGTTCTACAAAGGACATGCTACATCATCTTATTTGACCTTAGCCTGCACTTTTTAATCTGATCTTGTCTTAAAATTGTCTTACTTGTTGTTGTGTGTCTTGTCTTATCTTCTAGTGTTTGTCTTACTTTGTCTTATATTAACTGTACATGTTTTATTTTACCTTCTCTTAAATTATTTTATCTATTCTCATCATGTCTTAAATTATTTTATCTTATAGAATGTATATAGGGTATCTTATACTGTCTTAAATGTGTTATTATATGTTTTATAATTTTAAGTTATCTTATCTTGTCTTAATTTTTAAATCTTATTTTTCTTTTATTGCACCTAATCTTATTTCACCATAAATTGTTGAGCTTATCTTGCTTTAAATTAACTTATTTTAATCTTACCTGGTCTTGTTGTATTTTATCATGTCTTATCTTATCTTATCGTTGCTTGTCTTCAATTTTGTTTTCTGATCTTATCCTGTCTTAAATTGTCTTAATGTATTATATATTATGTTGCCTATGTCACCTTATCTTATTTAGTCGTCTCTTATCGTATCTTAACTTGCTGTATATAATCTTATCTTGTTTATTTTATTTGCAATTGTTTAGCTTATCGAATTGTTCTTATCTTAAGTTATATTATCTGATTTTTGTCTTGCCTGGTCTTGTTTATCTATCTATCTATCTATCTATCTATCTATCTATCTATCTATCTATCTATCTATCTATCTATCTATCTATCTATCTATCTATCTATCTATCTATCTATCTATCTATCTATCTATCTATCTATCTATCTATCTATCTATCTATCTATCCGTAGGTTCGTCGGTCCGTCCATCCATCCATCCATCCATTCATTTATCTGTCCGACCGTCCGTCCATCCATCCATCCATCCGTCTATTTGACCGAGTGTCTGTCTGTCCGTCCGTCCATCCATCTATCTGTCCAAGCGTCCATTTGTCCGTCTGTCTGTTCATCTATCCATCCATCTATCCGTCCGTCCATCCATCCATCTATCTGTCCGACCGTCCATCTGTCCGCCTGCCTGCATCAACAATGACAGGTGACGAAAGAGAGAGAGAGAGAGAGAGAGAGAGAGAGAGAGAGAGAGAAGTATGTTATGTTAAATTTGAATGTAGAACATATTTCGACAATTGAAAGTTCTAAGAACAAAAGAAATAGAAAAGGACAAAGAGGATGATACTAGAAATTATCAAAATAAAACAACCAGCCGAGAGATTTGATTATAAAAACAGCTAAAACTCAAGAATTGTAGAGAAATGGTCCTCTTCTTGAAGTTACATTCTATATAAATATCAAAAGGTCACGGACGTGACATGAAATAGGAAGATCCGCCCCGTCTCATACCCAACCCTATCTTATCCTACACCCCCCCCCCCCCCCCTCGCTATATTAGCACCAACTCGTCTTTCCCCTTCTCACCTCGAGTAGATGTTAATTCTTGTGCTGTTTTAATGAATTCATGTAATAACCCCGACAGTAGTAGTACACAGTCTGAATAATGACCTGACATGCCCGACCGTTGAAATATCCCAAACAGGGCCTCTTTGTAGGCGTCCTGAAGTGGGCGGTGCAGATCCAGCTATTATAACTGTGACTCTCGCGGATTAGGTTATTGTATGTTCCGAAAGACAACATGGCGTTTTCTATAATACAGGATTTAACTACCACACTGTTAAATAATGAAGAGAAGTTTATGGAATACGTGTCATATATTGTCTTAATATGGGGGTTGCTGCTCCTGGTCTCACTTCTGCGGGTAACCGCGCCATATGGACGTTATTCGCGAGCAGGTTGGGGTATCCTTGTACCTACCAAATTCGCATGGGTTGTACAGGAATTTCCATCTTTTATTGTACCGCTTCTTTTAGTATACTGTGCTGATTGTGCCAAGATTAATAATAGACTCAATCTGTTTGCTGTTGGACTTTTCCTGTGTCACTACTTTCAAAGGTAAGCTGCTTTAAAAACATTTTTAGTCAATTAGAAATGTGTGTAAATGGTATTCAAATAATTTCAGTTTTACTGTATCGCGAGGTGTCAGCTTACTGAAAGAAGGCATTTTAAAAATACTTTTCATTTAATTTTCGAATGACGTGCGCTATTGTTTTGTTTCCCTGGCCCCAATAATCTCGTTCCCCAAACACGTTCAGCAGTTATGATGTGGTCCGTTGCTGACAATGATAAAGTTGTCACAATTCGGTACCACAATAATTATTACCAAAACTACATTAAGGCAAACAATTGTACTGGTCGTCCGCTACCCCACAGCGCAAGCGGAGACAGTAAGGGAGAGATTATGGTCGATAAATCTAATGTCCTAAATTAAGAAGACTTTCAGTCTCCATTTCTTCATCGTGCCGACCAAACGGCTCATGGCGTCTAGGTTAAAACAATTTCATAGGCTATGTCCATTAAAACGGCTTGAAATTCTCTTTGCAGTCATTGGGCCTTAGCCGTCATGCCCAATTTGTTTCCTCCCTAGCCGGTCCTGATCATGAAAGCGATCGTGGATCTTCACACGTTCAAGTCTGTACTGTAATTTATCACTTCTCTCGTTGGCTTTCTTCCACGCCATGATGTTCAGTTGTCTAGTATCTTCTCTCTGTTCCTCCATGCCATGATGTTAAATTGGCTAGTATCTTCTCTTCCTCCACGAAAGAATGTTCAATTGTCTAGTATCTTCTCTCTTCATCCATGCCATGATGTTCAATTGTCAAGTATCTTCTCTTCCTCCATGAAAGGATGTTCAATTATCTAGTATCTTCTCTCTTCATCCGTGTCATGATGTTCAATTGTCAAGTATCTTCTCTTCCTCCATGAAAGAATGTTCAATTGTCTAGTATCTTCTCTCTGTTTCCTCCATGCCATGATGTTCAATTGTCAAGTATCTTCTCTTCCTCCATGAAAGGATGTTCAATTATCTACTCTCTTCATCCATGCAATGATGTTCATTTGTCTAGTGTCTTCTCTTCCCCCATTGACGAATGTTCAATTGTTTAGTATCTTCTCTTCCTCCACGAAAGAATGTTCAATTGTCCAGTATCTTCAATTTGCCTCCATGTCATGTTGTTAAATTGTCTAGTATTTTCTCTCTCTTCCTCCATGAAAGGATGTTCAATTGTCTAGTATCTTCTCTTTCTCCATGAAAGAATGTTCAATTGTCTAGTATCATCTCTTCCTCCGTGAAAGAAATATTTAACTGTAGTTCCCTCTCACACTCTCCTTTTCATGTATTTGTAGCTCTACCTCTCTTTCGCTTTCCTTGAGGACTCCATGTCAGATCCTGCTTAGTTATGTAGGACGATGCTTTACTCAGCGTATTCAGCCCCAATTTATTCTCTTAATTTGTTGTTCAAGAGACTATTGTTGACGCATTTCCATCCTTTTCTTCATTCCTCACCATGTCCTGCCACTTTATATGCATTATCCTTAGTTGGATCTGTTAACCACGGACTGGAGTCTTTGTTGAATGGCTTTGGTCGCTCTCCATGTTTCCGCTCCATATAACAGCACCGACTTGACACTGGGGTTGAATATTCTAACTTTCACGTGAATCTCGATGTCTCTGGATCTACATATGTTATTTAGCGTTAGTAATGCCATTCTTGCTTTTCCAATTTTGGTTTTTACACCTGGATCTGTATCACCTGTCGTGTCAATTGTCCTACCAAAATAGGTCAAGACATCCAGCTCTTCCATCGGCTCTACCTCCAGTATGATTAATTTTTTTATTGATCGGATTCATTCAAAGGAACTTGGTTTTCTTAATTTTGACATTCAGTTCCAATTTGACTACTTGTTCTTCCACCATGTCAAGTTTCTCTTGTATTTGGTTATGACTGTGACAAAAGTACCATTTGGTTATGACTGACAAAAGTACCATTTGGTTATGACTGTGACAAAAGTACCATTTGGTTATGACTGTGACAAAAGTACCATTTGGTTATGACTGAAAAATACCATTTGGTTATGACTGACAAAAGTACCATTTGGTTATGACTGTGACAAAAGTACCATTTGGTTATGACTGAAAAAATACCATTTGGTTATGACTGACAAAAGTACCATTTGGTTATGACTGTGACAAAAGTACCATTTGGTTATGACTGAAAAAATACCATTTGGTTATGACTGACAAAAGTACCATTTGGTTATGATTGTATGACAAAAGAAACATATCATTTACGTAATGCAGGTCCTCTAATTGTAACAATAGTGTCCACTGAATAACTTTTTTCTTTACATCGTGTGATGTCTTCATTATCCAGTCTTTATCCAAACAAGAACAAAGTCCATCTGCACCATGGAACTGTCAGTCTGGGTTACTACATGTGCCACTCTGCTAACTAAATCTTCGTACATACTCTGTGCCGGTTTCTCTGCTAACTAAATCTTCGTACATACTTTGTGCCAGGGTTACGTACTTCTCTGGTATCCCATAGTGTCTCACCAGTTGCCTTAGAGTACTTTGGTCCACGCAGCCAAACAAACGCCTTTTCATAGTTAATACAAATTGTTAATGGTAACGTATTTCCATTCAAAAGTTTGTTAAACTTTGATACGAAGAGTGGCTATATGATCTGTGCACCACGAGCTTCGCTGGTGGAATCCTGCTTGTTCCTCAGAGCTTTGTGTTTACTTCCTGTTCCAAGATTATTCTATTGGATATCTTGCAGGGTACTGACAACAATATAATATCCATTTAATTGTTGCAATCTGACAGCTCTCTTCTTAAGCAGTTTTGTAAGATGTCCTTATTTCTATTCTGTAGGAACTCCGCTCTTCGTCCCATATCTTTTTGAATAATGTTTTTTAATATATATATGGCCTTATCTATATATGACGTTTTGGATTTCTATCTTACATCGTTGGTTGCAGGGTCTATTCTGCTGGTAGAACGTTTGGTGTTTCTTGTAGTGCAAGTCTATTTGGGCTTTCTTTGACATGTACAAATCATCGTTTTTGTTGTTCTTTCGATAATTTCAATATTCTTTGATTGTCTGTCTGTATATCTATTTATTATTTTGTTTGCTAAACAGTTAAAGATTTCTCATAGTTCCTAACTTGTGATTTCTGTCTCCGTTGCCATTGTTCGTTTTTCGTTGTGTGTGCCTTAACCTCTTTGTAGTATCATTATTTTTCCGTGCTTCTCCTTTTGTGCTTCGAGTTCGACAATTATTGAGTATGGTTGTCTTCTTTTGCCTTTCTTCTATAATATGTGATGCATCTGCTGTAACCAATTCTTTGTTTGGTTCTCTTGAACCCTATAGTTTCTTCACATGTCTTGTTCCACACAAGAACGGGCGGCACGAGACGAGAGAGTGAGGATAAAAAGTAGCGCAGTTAATCCTTACTAAAAATAGCGCTAGCAAAATAAATTATGCCATCATCGTCTACGATGGACGACGGCCTTTGCCTTGTTCTCCTCCTCCTCATCCCATATATTGTTAATGTCCATCTCCTGATCTATCTAAGAGAGAGTGAAACAATTTTTTAAATTATAATATAGGTGAAGATCTCCACTTACAAATACTTTTTGTTTTTCTGCGTTCTTCAAGAAAATGACGCTTGTTTGTACTAGCAATACCTGTACATAAGATCTGCCCGTCAATACCTGTACATAAAATCTGCCCGTCAATACCCGTATATAAGATCTGCCCGTAAATACCCGTACATAAGATCTGCCCGTCAATACCCGTACATCAGATCTGCCCGTAAATACCCGTACATAAAATCTGCCCGTCAATACCCGTAGATAAAATCTGCCCGTCAATACCCGTACATAAGATCTGCCCGTCAATACCCGTACATAAAATCTGCCCGTCAATTGATCACACACTGTGGAAGAAGAAAATAAAACTGCATTTTATCAATTAAAGGATCTGCACCTTCCGCGCCCCTCGCCAACCTCACATCCCCTGCCCATCTCCATCCCCCCCCCCCCCCCCCCCACGCACTCACTCCCCCATCCTCTCTCCCCCACCAACCCACATACCTCAAAAATAATAAGTCTAATCATATCTGACATTGTAAATGCAATCAACAACATACATGTTCCATGAATAATGGACAAAAGGAAGCAGCTCTGTTTACATTTTAAGTATTCAAGAACGCTTAATTTGCTGAAAAGCTGAGCTAATAGAAGCAGCTGAGTTGACTGCAAGTGACGTGTCAAATGTCGTATTCAGACTACGCGTTACTAAATGACGCCTTACAACGCAGTTTTGATATTTAGTGAAAGTTAGTTGTGATTGACTACCAGAATTCAATATTCCAAAATTTCAGTATTCCAGAATTTCAGTATGCCAAATACAATTAAAATGAAAACGTAGAACATTGCATAGATTAGTTCAACTTACAATAAGTGGTATCTACATGCACCACAGGCAATCCCCTTCAGTATATTTGCTCGTATAAAGATTCAAATTACATCATCATCGTCGCCATCACATCCTTTTTCAATTCGTTCTGAGCACAGACATCCCCCCCCCCTCCCCTCTCCTCTCTTCCTTTCTTCCATTAAATTTAACTTGTCTTGAAGAAAACTTCCGCCAAAATATTATTTACATGTCTTGTGTCTTGTCACATCATTGCGCTTGTCTATCATCCTGTACCAAGATTCCTGCCTCGTCACATTGCGCTTGTCTCTCTTCCTGTACCAGTCTTGCTACCTCGTCACATTGCTCTTGTATCTCTTCCTGTACCACCAGTTTTGCTGCCTCGTCACACTGCGCTTGTTTCTCTTCCTGTACCATCAGTTTTGCTGCCTCGTCACACTGCGCTTGTTTCTCTTCCTGTACCACCAGTTTTGCTGCCTCGTCACACTGCGCTTGTCTCTCTTCCTGTACCACCAGTCTTGCCACCTCGTCACATTGCGCTTGTCTCTCTTCCTGTACCATCAGTTTTGCCGCCTCGTCACATTACTCTTGTCTCGCTTCCTGTACCACCAGTCTTGCCCCCTCGTCACATTGCGCTTGTCTCTCTTCCTGTACCACCAGTCTTGCTGCTTCGTCACATTGTGTTTGTCTCTCTTCCTGTACCACCAGTCTTGCTGCTTCGTCACATTGTGTTTGTCTCTCTTCCTGTACCACCAGTCTTGCTGCTTCGTCACATTGTGTTTGTCTCTCTTCCTGTACCACCAGTCTTGCCACCTCGTCACATTGCGCTTGTCTCTCTTCCTGTACCATCAGTTTTGCCGCCTCGTCACATTACTCTTGTCTCGCTTCCTGTACCACCAGTCTTGCCCCCTCGTCACATTGCGCTTGTCTCTCTTCCTGTACCACCAGTCTTGCTGCTTCGTCACATTGTGTTTGTCTCTCTTCCTGTACCACCAGTCTTGCCGCCTCGTCACATTGCGCTTGTCTCTCTTCCTGTACCACCAGTCTTGCCCCCTCGTCACATTGTGTTTGTCTCTCTTCCTGTACCATCAGTCTGTTTCTGTAACTCTCTCTGTCTCTCTCTGACTCTCTCACTCTCCCTGTCACTCACTCTCTCTGTCTTTCTGTCTCTGTAACTCTCTCTGTCTCTGTCTGACTCTTTCATTCTCTCCCACTCTCTCACTCTTTCTCTCTCTCACTCTCTCTCTGTCTCTCTCTTACTCTCTCTCTGTCTCTGTAACTCTCTCTGTCTCTCTCTGACTCTCTCTGTCTCTCACTCTCTATGTCTCTCTCACTCTCTCTGTCTCTGTCTCACTCTCTCTGTCTCTCTCACTCTCTCACTCTTTCTCTGTCTCTCTCCCTCTCTCTCTGTCTCTGTAACTCTCTCTGTCTCTCTCATTCTCTTACTCTCTCTGTTTCTCTCATTCTCTCTGTCTCTTTCACTCTCTCACTTTCTCCCACTCTCTCTCACTCTCTCTCTCACTCTCTCCCACGCTCTCTGTCTCGATCATTGTGTCTCTCATTCCCTCTCTTTGTCTCTGTCACTCTCTCTGTGTGTCTCTTACTCTTTTTGTCTCTCACTCTCTCTGTTTCTTTCACTCTCTCTCATTCTCACTCTCTCTGTTTCTTTCTCTGTCTGTCTCTCTCATTCTCTCTTTCTCTCTCACTCTCTCTCATTCTTACTCTCACTGTTTCTTTCTCTGTCTGTCTCTCTCATTCTCTCTTTCTCTCTCACTCTCTCTCATTTTTACTCTCACTGTTTCTTTCTCTGTCTGTCTCTCTCATTCTCTCTTTCTCTCTCACTCTCTCTCATTCTTACTCTCACTGTTTCTTTCTCTGTCTGTCTCTCTCATTCTCTCTTTCTCTCTCACTCTCTCTCATTTTTACTCTCACTGTTTCTTTCTCTGTCTGTCTCTCTCATTCTCTCTTTCTCTCTCACTCTCTCTCATTCTTACTCTCACTGTTTCTTTCTCTGTCTGTCTCTCTCATTCTCTCTTTCTCTCTCACTCTCTCTCATTTTTACTCTCACTGTTTCTTTCTCTGTCTGTCTCTCTCATTCTCTCTTTCTCTCTCACTCTCTCTCATTCTTACTCTCACTGTTTCTTTCACTCTCTCTGTCTCTCACTCTCTCGCTCTTATTCTCACTCTCACTCTCTCTCTGTCTCTCACACTTTCTCTCTGCCACTCTCTCACGCTCACTCTCTCACTCTGGCTCTCACTCTCTCTCCATCTCTCTCACACTCCCTCTCTCTCACTCCCTCTCTCTCACTCCCTCTCTCTCACTCCCTCTCTTAACACACAACACACAACACACTACACACAACACACTACACACAACACACTACACACAACACACTACACACACCACACAACATACTACAAACTACACACACTACACAGCACACCACACAACACACTACTTACTACACACAACACACTACATACTACACACAACACACAGCATACTACACACTACACACTACACACAACCCACTACATACTACACCCAACACACAACATACTACACATTACACATAACACACAACACACCACACAACACACAACATACTACACACAACACACAACATACTACACACAACATACTACATACTACACACACCACACAACACACTACATACTACACACTACATACTACACACATCATAATACACTCACCACGCAACATTCTACACACACAACACACTACACGCAAAAACAATGTAAACAAACGTGTAAAATCAATGTGTAACATAAACCGCCTCACCAGAATAGCTTTGGTGCAGACTTTCTACAAGTATTTTAACAGTAGCTGTACTCTCATGCTTCTACTGTTGTGAAAAAGAGCATAAGCAAACACGCCAATAGAATTGTTCACGGTCATAAATATTCTCTCAGAATGACAAGGGCCATGTTGGTAGAATCCGAATTTCTCAACAGTGCAGCATTGAGTCTAAGCACATTGCTGCTAGTTGTAGAATGCGATTCCTTTGGGACAAGACATGTCCCCAGACAGTCTCAAATTTTGGCGTTAGTAGCAGTTACTTTCTTTCTTTTGTTTCCCAAACACCCGCCCAACACAGGCAGGGCTAAAATCGGTTTATTTTAGACAGGAATGTGACGTGTCATGTACCGTTCTGTTATGTTCGCTTAATTAAAACAATCACTATATGTGGCGTTCGCTTTTCAATCTGGTATACATAGCAAAGACTATTATATTAGCGGACAGTAACTTCATCTATTTATTCTGTAGATTTTCAACTTTTATGACGAAGGTAACTCAGTCGTCATTGCCAACCACACTCGTGTGAGTCATAAACGGAAAGTCGACATAGGGACCTACACTTTTTGTCTGAGCCATAAACGGAAAGTCGACATAGGGACCTAAATTCTTGTGTGAGTGAGTCATCAACGGAAAGTCGACATAGGGAACTCAATTCTTGTGTGAATGAGTCATCAACGGAAAGTTGACATAGGGACCTAAATTCTTGTGTGAGTGAGTCATCAACGGACAGTCGCCATCCAGGCCTAAACTCGTGTGCAAACCTAAAAAAAACACTTTACTCTGAAATTGGCTGCATTCCTAAGAAACGACTAGAATATGAGCGAAGCATCCCACTCAACCAAATGCACAACCTAACCTACTCTGAACATAGACTCGTCCCTGAACATAGACTTGTCCCTGAACATAGACTCGTATCACATATCGCTGATATGAAAACCGATTTGCGTATTGTTTGCCTTAATAAATAAAATTGATGACAGGCTATGGTCCGGTTAAGGCTCGACGACAACAGTGTTTCTCAACGTGGGCCGCTGTGATTTTCTGAAAGGCCACAGGAAATAGCTAGCAAATGTTGGCCACATCGTTGTCTGAGTGAACCATACACACACACACACACACACGTTCGTTGTTGAATATATATTAAAAGTTATGTAAGGGATCAAGATGCTGAGCTGCGTATGAGCTGCAGTGGTCAGTGACCCATAGCTGACTGCTAGCGTCAGGGCCAGCAAACCAGAGCTGCCAAGACCCTTCTACACCTCCACGAGGTGATATTGGATTACAGGATGCAGCAGCGCAGACTGGCTAAGGAGAAGGGATCGAAGAGGGAATGCTAACCCGGTACTCAAAAAATGCTTGCTGAAGTCGGATGTGTTGGACCGAAAGGTGCAAATGTCGCAGTCAAGCTGTAAACTACGACACAACGCATTCCGTTCTCTGGACTACATTCTGCTACTTAAGCCATTTCGGGGCTTGGTAGCGGGAGACTGAGAACGAATGAAGCCAAGCCAAAAGTTATGTCAACATTTGATTTTTCATGATAGGAAAATCCTTTCCTGTGACAAACATCTAGTTTATTTTGTTGCTGTTGTTGTTGTTGCATGAATTACCTCAACTTCTACAGTCCAACACGCAACATGCTCCAAATTTATAACATACCCCTTGAAACTTCGATAGCAAACCTCTAGCTTGATAATTTCAATACAAAAGATCTGTTTCATCTAATCCACTAAGGTCACTTGCAGTATTACTGTTGTCTATATTTGCAGCGAAGCTTGGTTTCAGACATTTCTAATGATTCCATTGTTAGTCCTTTCATCCATAATGCAAACAAATGCGTCTCCAAAATGGTTCCTAACAATATCATCCAAAGATTGTCTACATAATAGTCTTATTACTCATGGTTTAAAATTAAACTGATCAATTGATCGACTGTGTCTTCTTCTTCTTCGTTCATTCTCAATCTCCCGCTACCAAACCCTGAAAGGGCTTAAGTAGCAGAATGTAGTCTAGAGAACGGAATGCGTTGTGTCATAGTTTACAGCTTGGCTGAGATATTTGCACCTTTCGGTCCAACACATTCGACTTCAGCAAGCATTTTTTGAGTACCGAGTTAGCATTCCCTCTTCGATCCCTTCTCCTTAGCCAGTCTGCCCTGTTGCAGCCTGTTATCCAGGATCACCGCGTGGAGGTGTAGATGGGTCTTGGCAGCTCTGGTTCGCTGGCCCTGACGCTAGCAGTCAGCTATGGGTCGCTGACCACTGCAGCTCATGTACTGCTCAGCATCTTGATCCCGATCGACTGTGTCTAAAATGGGACAAAACACCGAGTACCTCGGAGTCGAGCTTGACCGTGGACTCACTATGAAACCCAATATAGACAAGCTGATTGGACAAGCATCCACAAGGCTCAGACTCTAACCTGCACCAAGAAGACCACCCCTACATCTATGGTCTTTGTGGAGAGACCTGTTCCAATTACGAAGCAGAAATAATAACAATAGAAAATCTTTATGCCCAATAACCTCAGATTTTTAAAGCGGCACTACACTCAAAGTTTGCGCTGTAAGCCTTGGAAAATAGAATGTCTCCAGATGTTAATAACATCTACAAACTAATTGACCAATTGTCCACCTCTTGTGGAGCTAAAGTAGTGCTTCAGTGGATACCTGACCATGTCGGAGTCCCAGGGAATGAGAACACTGATGAGCTGGCCAGAAGCTGATCAATGTTACCACACCCACTACCTAGCATCACACTTTTTATTTTTATTTTACAAATTAAAAACAAAACCATCTGTCGAGAGCATCGCACAAAGCACGAACTCCGTATCTCCAGCTCCAGCACTACAGACCTGCAAGCAAATCCTGAATAATAATTATACACAGAAGTGGCTAGATCAGTGTGCCACATCCCAGACAGGCCGAGTATATTTCAAACACCAAGCAAACCCAGATCCCCAGGCCCAGCCAAGAGACTGAAACGAAGAGACCAGAGATTGATCTTCAAGCTGAGAACAGGCCATGGCCCTCTCAACAAACATCTGAATTGATTAAACCCACTACGTGAACCAAACTGCAGATTCTGCCATGACCACGAGGAGTCAGTCGAGCACCTCCTGACTTTGTTCTCAAGGCTGGCCGATTTGCAAAACATGCTGCTACCACCACACCCCACCATACTCAGCACACTATGCACATCGTTACATCAATTGAAGAGGACATGTGCTTTTGTTTAGGAGGCATTGGGCTGTAAGAGCTGCCAGCTCACATCTAAAGGGATTATATCATCATCATCATCATCATCAAAATAGGTGGCTACAATTTCACAGCTGTAAATGTGTCTAATATGTGTGGCTACACTTTAGCCGCTACCAATGTGTCTAATATGTGTGGCTACACTTTAACCGCCACCACTGTGTCTAATATGTGTGGCTACACTTTAACCGCCACCACTGTGTCTAATATGTGTGGCTACACTTTAACCGCCACCACTGTGTCTAATATGTGTGGCTACACTTTAACCGCCACCACTGTGTCTAATATGTGTGGCTACACTTTAACCGCCACCACTGTGTCTAATATGTGCGGCTACACTTTAACCGCCACCACTGTGTCTAATATGTGTGGCTACACTTTAACCGCCACCACTGTGTCTAATATGTGTGGCTACACTTTAACCGCCACCACTGTGTCTAATATGTGCGGCTACACTTTAACCGCCACCACTGTGTCTAATATGTGTGGCTACACTTTAACCGCCACCACTGTGTCTAATATGTGTGGCTACACTTTAACCGCCACCACTGTGTCTAATATGTGTGGCTACACTTTAACCGCCACCACTGTGTCTAATATGTGTGGCTACACTTTAACCGCCACCACTGTGTCTAATTTGTGTGGCTACACTTTAACCGCCACCACTGTGTCTAATATGTGTGGCTACACTTTAACCGCCACCACTGTGTCTAATATGTGTGGCTACACATTAACCGCCACCACTGTGTCTAATAGACATTTTCACATTGTAGACATGGTGAAAAGAGTAAGTTGGACAGAAAGAAGATCCAATGACAATGTACTCAATGATGTGGACACATAAAGACAAATATTTCATATGATTCAAAAACGTTGGTTGAAATGGTTGGGTCACAATATGAGACATAAAAGTCTTCTGCAGAAGATAAAGCTGAACTTGTAGAACAAACAGAAATACGATGGCAATCTTCACCGTAAGGCCCCCAAATGCTCGACTTTTTCTGTAAGCGTCTCAATCCTAAAGCTATTCCTATCACTGCAGTGTAGCATATCATCCTTATCTATTGTACAAACGACATCACCCCTTCCCACCGCCCCTCAACTGACAGGTTAAATTAGTTCTTACTTTTCATCCTCATTCTCCTCTGTCCTTTATATCTTGTCCCGCATTCTCCATATCTGTCATGCAAATCCTTCCACGCACTTGGTAATTCCTGATATTTCTCTGGGGGCAGACAGACAGAAGCTTGCGTGACCTGTTGGTTAGAAGCTGACTCAAAGCTGACCTTATTGACCCTCGCTAAGCCTTGCCTTACAAACTTTGCTTTACAAACACAAGCGTAGTTGCGTAATTCGTCTCAATGTTATTCAGACAGGCTTTGTGTCTTTATTATTGCATTCATTTTTTGAGATAAAAGATGGGTTCCCCTGCGACTCTCGTAATTTAATATATATATATATATTTCCAGTAGTTAGGGATTCCGTGGCGAAGTGGTTAAGCCATCGGTATCGTGATCAGGTGGTGTGGATTCGACTCCGAACTTCGTTGTCTTTTTCACGGGTGCTTGATGCGGAGTCACCTGCATCTCGTAGTCGCCCCCTAGTCGTCTTGTCCTTGACTTGCCACTGGCGACGGGCGGCACGAGACGAGAGAGTGAGGATAAAAAGTAGCGCACTTAATCCTTACTAACAATAGCGCTAGCAATATTAATTATGGCATCATCGTCATGCCATCGTCGGCCTTTGCCTTTCCAGTAGTTGAGCAATCAAATATATTGGTGAAACTGGCCCTGAACTCCGCGCTCGCTTGTGTCAGCAAATGTCGATCTCCTGTTGCTAACCACTTTAACTGTCCTGACGGCAGGATAAAGTGTACATCAGAGTCACTGGTATCTTCTCCTGCTCATCAGTTGATCGACACCGGTTTGAACTTGAAAATCGTATGATTTTTGTTATGGGTTGTCTCTTTTATTCCATACGCTTGCATCTACTTCCCTTGTCATTCCGCTCACTTTTCCTTTCAATTCCTCTTTCTGTATATGTCTCTTCCTTTATCACTTTATTCTTTCTCATTAATGTCTTTCAATATGTGTGTTTCTTGATATTTGTTTCGGTTGTTGCTGTTGTTATGTGATTTGTTTATGCTTCGTCTGTGTTTCTATGTTTGTAATCATGTTTACCATTTCAGGTTTGTTCCACTGGCACGCCGTGTTTTGTAAATTGTGTTTGTTACGCTGTCTCACTTTTCTTGCACACCTGGTTAATGGCGGCTAACTTAAATCGTTCCTGTTACTCCATGTCTTGTTGTTTTAGTTATTGTGATTTGTTAGTTATTTTCGTTCGTTTTTCTTTGTCCTGGACGAAGGCCTTGTGGTCGTAACGTAGGTATCGTTTTGTTTTTGAACTGGTGCTGTTATTAAGCCATTACCTGTATGTGTAAGCCATTAACTATATGTATTTGTCATTACCTAAATGTGTGAGCCATTGTATGTTTGTGTTTGTCATTACCTGTATGTGTGAGCCATTATCTGAATGTGTGAGTCATTACCTGAATGTGTGAGCCATTACCTGTATGTGTGAGACATTACCTGTATGTTTGAGCCATTACCTGAATGTGAGCCATTGTATGTGTGTGTTTGTCATTACCTATATATGTGAGCCATTACCTGTATGTGTCAGACATTACCTGTACGTTTGAGCCATTACCTGAATGTGAGCCATTGCATGTTTGTGTTTGTCATTACCAATATGTGTGAGCCATTACTTGTATGTGTCAGACATTACCTGTATGTTTGAGTCATTACCTGAATGTGTGAGCCATTACCTGAATGTGTGAGCCATTACCTGAATGTGTGAGTCATTACCTTTGTGTGTTTTAATTGACGAAGGACAAAAATATCATCTTCCGTCTTTGCAAATCATCCTTTACCTTTTTTTCTCCTTGGAAAATTCAAACGTGAGGTGCTGCGAAGGGGAAGTGGGTAAGCGTGTGGAGGGAATAGAAGTTCGGTTTAATCTACTTCTCTTTTCCTTGTCCAATGAACGACGAGCTGTTTGCCGCCATTATTGATGCATGCGTTTTATATATATTTCAATATTTATCTACCGATTTGAAGTCTGTGTTCGAAGAAACGCACGCGTTCTGTGCATTGGCTTTTTCGCTTCCGAGCAAAATTGTTGAATGCAGTTTGTCGGCTTTAGAATGAATAAAAAAACTATAGACGCAACAGCTAGAAGAGATATTGGCTTACTGGCGTGGCTTCAATGGCAATATTAAAACGTCTACTTAATACTGTGCGATCCGGGGAGAACTTCCATGACGGGCATAGATAGATGTGTGAAAAATGCGTGGGGGCTAGATGTTACTTAAAAGGAAAGGTATTTTTTAAACAAAAATGTCATTAATTTGTAAAATATACATTTTTTTTAGAAATATCTGAATCCATGTACTATTTTTGTTAAAGTTATTAAGAAAAATGTTTTGGGGGCCTGCTTCAAAAATGTCAACGTTCAAGAGCATAAATAAATGTTCACAGCTTATTTTATCGTAAATATATCATGTAGCATATCTTTTATAGAACGTCTCTCCCATCACAGTGTGTGTGGAAAAAAAAACACTCTTTCCCCTTGCCAAAACTCGAACCTCCGGCACAGTCATACCCAGACAGTCCTGGATATCTTGGTGCTATCGTCTTCTTAGTCTACCCATGCCTCTCTTACCTGGCATCATACCTCCCATCACTGTTCTCTCAAGACCGTTATGTCTCTTGATGGGACCAAAGTATTTACATTTTCTGGCCTTAATGGAATTGATACATGAATTCTCCTCTATGCTCAACTCTTGCCGAATGTCAACATTTGTCTTTTTCGCCATCCGGGGTATTCTGAGGATCTTTCTGTAACATTTCGACTCGAGGGGTTCGATTCTTTGTCTAGAAGTGTTTCGTACAATACAACCAACATTAATTGAATAATAAAATTGTAGGATACACTCTATTTTGGGCCTAAACGGGTTCAGAGGTATATGAAATAAACATGAAAAATAAAACATGAAAAAGAACCTTGTAAAAGTTGATTAAAGTTGATCAAAAAATGGTATGGTCAGATACCGCACTGAGACGAGAACACAAACAAAACCTACGTTACGATCAATAGGCCTTCATCGGGGACAACAATACTGAACTAACAAATCAAATTTAACGTCGACAAATCTAAATTAAAGTAGGCCATAGAACATTTGTACCCGCACACCCTCCTCACCCAATCATATATTCCCAGCTGCTTCCTAATATGTTGATTTATTAGTTCAATATTGTTGTTATTTGTTGTCCCTCATGAAGGCCTATTGGTCGTAATGTAGGTTTTGTTTATATTCTCGTCTCGGTGCAGTATCTGACCATACCCAGTTTAAAATTTTGATTAAACTTAAGCTTAATCAACTTTTACATTTGTTTCAATTGTTTTGACCATTGTCCATGCGCTCATCGGTCCACCAACCGCAACTGATATTTATACTTTTGTAACGTCCCCTTAGTGATGCATCATTCAGACCTTGATAACGTGAGATTGAAGTACAAGTATGTATAATAATAATCTTCAGTACATTTTTAAAAAAAACTGTGGCATAAAACAATCATTTTATAAATGAATACAATCAAATGCGATCATTGCCACCTGCCAATCAAGCGTGGAAGTAGCCTCAGGTTGAATAAGGTCAAACTAGAGCGAGCCACTACTTCTGCCATGTCTAAACTACATTCTGATTATGCTTCACAAGTTGAATTCATTGATATAAACTGTAATGTCTGGTTTACTGTTGTTTTGGTACGACTAGACTTTTCCTTCTTTTGTTATTGTGTTTTAAAAATAACTTTATATTGGTATATCGTTATCATCATCATCATTATCATTAGTATCATCATAATAAGCGTGGGGACGGCTGGCTAGTGGTTAAATGACACGGCTCACAACCAAAAGGAGCTAGGTTCGATCCCCATCAGGGATCAAGACACTGAGCAGCGCATGAGCTGCAGTGGTCAGCGACCCATAGCTGACTGCTAGCGTCAGGGCCAGCGAACCATAGCTGCCAAGACCCTTCTACACCTCCACGCGGTGATCCTGGATAACAGACTGCAGCAGGGCAGACTGGCTAAGGAGACGGGATCGAAGAGGGAATGCTAACCCGGTACTCAAAAAATGCTTGCTGAAGTAGGATGTGTTGGACCGAAAGGTGCAAATATCGCAGTCAAGCTGTAAACTACGACACAATGCATTCCGTTCTCTGAACTACATTCTGCTATTTAAGCCCTTTCAGGGTTTGGTAGTGGGAGATCGAGAACGAACGAAGAAGAAGATCCCCATCACAGCACCGACCGTTACCCCGGTGAAGCAAACCTTTAAAAAATGCAGGAGGAAGCAAACCCTTAGAAAATGCAGGAGGAAGCAAACCCTTACATAAAATGATGTCGAAGTTGGATGCACTGGGCCGACAGGCGCAAAATAAAAACCGCAGTGCAACGCACACCGCCTTATGAAATAAAGAAATAAGACGAACGAACACAAATTTAAAAAGGGTATCATAAGCATCACCATCATCACCAGTCCCATAAACTGGGACGTTCGCTGGGACACCAATATTGAAAATTGTTGAACCACTCCAACCACTCAGCTCGCTTTTCTTTGGCCAGGATATTTGTTATAGCCGTTTACGCTCAGATGTTGTCTTCCCGTCTCTTTTTCTGCCTTCCTCTCTCACGCTTCCCAGGCACAGAACCTTGCACGATGGTCTTGGTCCAATTAGACTATCTTAATACATGCCAATACCACGTGAGCTCACGTGTTTTTGCCATAGTCAATATGTCTTCATATTCTTAATATTTGCGGCCGACCTATCTATTAATGGTGTCACGGACCGCCATATTCGTGACGTGGATTCGACGCAACCACCTGACCTCCATTTCACATATTCTGCCACGCTCTAGAACAGCAGCTGTCCAAGCCTAAAATAACACGGACATGACAAGTGCATTTCATGTTGATGGTTTTGTCCCTCAGTAAGGGCCCCATGGCTACCGCTGTTCTTTCCTGAATCTCAGCTTTGAAACATTTCGCATCTATCATTGTTCCCAGGTATTTAAACTATTTAACACTTTGCAATGGTTCGCCTTTGGTCGCAAGCGGACTTATTAGTCTCCCGCGGCGTTGCCCGTCATCTGACTATTCTCTGCACTAATTTCCATTCCAAATTTGTGAGCGGCATAATTTGTGTTGTCAAGACTTGAGATTAGACTTGCAATTTATAGCGCCTTTCTAGCCAAACAGATGTCACGTGATACGCCGGTACTTCGGAAATGATGCGTTCCAGAAAAATATTAAATAGCATCGGTGAAAGAAGACACCACTATCGTTCACGTACACCGGTTGACCTGCCGAACAGTTTTCTAGTTATCCCATTAAGGAAGACCGCACTATTGGAATGGGAGTAGAGATTCTTAATAACGTTTTTCTTAATAAATATATATGTATTACCCGAGTGGAATGCCGGGGTCTATGTGTGTGACAAGGACAAGAATAGCAACACTGCCCCACATAGAGCATGTCGTAGGAGGCGACTAACTGTGTGACATGGCATAACACCGGCCATGGTTAGGTGGTTTGTTAACAGCAGCATAGATGGCGTCTAACAGGCTGGGAGTCTACTTTGCTCTAGTGTTTTAGTATGTTAAGATGGACTTTCACATCAATTAACCACCCTCCATAGTAGAGTAATAAGCTGCTCGAACCTAGCCCGCTAAGCAGGAAATCCTCCTCCTGGCCACATCCAGCTAACACCAGAGATAGGACCTGCACAGGGATTTATGCCCCTGAAGAAGTACAGGTCAACTAAGACTTAATATATGTATAGAAATTCTCTTGGAATCGCCCAGCATTAAGTCTTAGTATAGCGACACTAACACTACGTTTTTCCCCATCTTTTTCATGTTTAAATTCAAGGTTAGGGTTCCATGACATATTTTAACATTATATAAATATATATAAAGCGGGATCGCCAGCGTTTTGATGTCTTCCACTTGCGCAACTAAATGCGCATTCTCGGGATCATATGATTTCCAACAGTGAAGTAGTTGGACGTACACATCTTGTAGGCATTGTCTTAACGATTGATCGTCATCGTCTCTCTCTCTCTCTCTCTCTCTCTCTCTCTCTCTCTCTTCGGGCACGTTGTTCGCCTTTCCCGGGAAGTTCCAGCCCACGAGATGCTCCGGCAGGCTGGGGGGGGGGGGGGGGGGCGGAGTTACGAGAAGAAACCGTGCTCATCCTGGAGACGGCCTCGGGACCGCCAGCGCCACACCTGGATAAAACAGATCGCCACCTCCCCAACAGAAGTGAAGGCCGCCTGGGACGTGGTCATCAGACGTGGTCATAGACATGATCATTAAACGCGACGGGACCTGGTAACCTAAGCGTACTATTGATTGATCACACATATGTTGTTGTGGTTGTTTCCAATGCCCACAATGATTACGTTTACTTTTTTGTTTGCACTGAAAAGGACATGAAGTGGCGGGTTGCAGTAGCTTTCTTCCCATCCCGAGCGTGCTGATGAAGATGGACCGTGGTCCTCCATGCGACTGGGCTATGCTTGACTTCATCTGCATGTCGCTCACTACTACGGGGATCACGTCGATTCCTCATCCCATCAACCAGGCTGCCATAAAAAAACAGCCCGTTTCCAGGGAGGGCTACAAGGAAGCCAAAGTGATGGTCTTGTCAGGTATGTTGTATGGCAGCTCACGCCATACAATTACGGCGTGTCTTGGGCCGCTACACACCTGACGAAGCCCATCTCTCTCCAGGTGACAGTGCATTATAGTTGTATGTAAATTACATACAACAAAGCTGGCCTGTCCTCAGCTAGGGCGAAGGGCTCCACTCTCGTGAAGTTCATCCGCGTGAACTAGACAGTGAAAGATGTCACATGTTTAATCGTAGTGCTTTTCATACAGCCCATGTCCATTCCAGGATAATAGGACGAAAGAAAACACACACAACGAACGAATTAACCAGTCCAAATTGAAAAAAACAACACGTTTCCGTGAATACAAGTGTAAGTGAACACTAGTGTTCATTCCTGGCAAATTCATGGTCTGGTGGCATCTATAATGAATTAAAACAGAAGAGCAATGTAGACCCGCAGCCAGTTATGGCGCCATCTTTCATATATATATGAAAATCTCTTTTGAAATTATACTAACTTACTTAGTCGCTCCACTTCTACCCACTGGGCTGTAGAGTCTACAACCGTATTTACTTAGTCGCTCCACTTCTACCCCCCCCCCCCCCCCTGGGCTGTAGAGTCTATTACCTTATTTACTTAGTCGCCCCCCCCCCCCCTAGGCTGTAGAGTCTACTACCTTATTTACTTAGTCGCCCCACTTCTACCCCCCCCCTGGGGTGTAGTCTACTACCTTATTTACTTAGTCGCCCCACTTCTATCCCCTGGGCTGTAGAGTCTACCACCTTATTTACTTAGTCGCCCCACTTCTATCCCCTGGGCTGTAGAGTCTACCACCTTATTTACTTAGTCGCCCCACTTCTATCCCCTGGGCCGTAGAGTCTACTACCTTATTTACTTAGTCGCCCCACTTCTACCCCCTGGGCCGTAGAGTCTACTACCTTATTTACTTAGTCGCTCCACTTCTACCCCATGCGGTGCATGGATTTGCCAGAAAAAGCGCCTGACCGTTTCTACCCGCTGCCTTTTTATTGACCTGGTTTCCTTTCAGTTCACTGACTTTTATAGACTGTCTTATGTAATCCTTCCAACGGACTTTGGATCGTTCTCAGGGTCTGGATCCTTGACTCTTTGATTCCAATAACTGACGTAGAAGTCGATATTCTTTCATTCTGCAGACATGCCCAAACCATCAAAGTTGAGACTTCCACTCGAGTCTGCAAGGGCTGGGGTTCAAGATCAAATCATCTATTTCGGAGCTAGTCTTCTTGTTTCCTGGACGACCGCTGAGGCTGACTTATCAGGAGTTGTTCCCGTTGCCCGTGACTCACATTCATAAATCGTAACTGGCATATAGTTGGAGAGATATACAGCCATCTATGTTTTCTTACCAATTTATATTTTGCTGAGAAAACTTCAGTTTATGATATGGAAACTTTATATTTTGCTGAGAAAACTTCAGTTTATGATATGGAAACGCCTCCTGGTAGCCGTTATTCTAGTAACCTTCTGTAATTTAATGCCACCTTCCAGTCTAAAGCATTTGGTCTCCGATGATAATTATGATTATAATCTGATGTCTCTTCTCCACTCCTGTTATCACCATAATTTTAGTTTTGGACCAGAAAATAGTCATCCTCTTCTTCTTCTTCTGCGTTCGTTCTCAATCTTCCTCCACCAAGCCCAGAACATGGCTTTGCAAGTAGCAGGATGTAGTCCGTAGAACGGAATACGTTGTGTCGCTAGTTAACAGGTTGACTGCGATATGTGCACCTTTCGGTACGACACATCCGTCTTCAGCAGGGTCATCCTCTCTTCTCCAGTTCTTTCTTCCAGATCTGTAGATTGGACTGAAAATGCGCCTCTGATTTAACAATCAGGGCCAAGTCGTCGGCAAACGTCAACTCTGATATGTAAACAGGCCTCATCTTCCAGTACTCCAATGAGAATTCGTCTTCTCCAAACACACATCCTCCATGCGAAGTATGAACAGATATGGGGACATAATATCACAGCGTTTTACGCCATTAGTGGTAGTGAACTAATATGACTTCTAATTTTATGTCCTAACCTAATCCATGCAGGTTTTTTAGAAGCTATGTATGGCGCTGATCACGGGCACTAGAATGTTCTTCCTTATCAAGCAGTCCCGAAATCTGCTGCAGGGAACCTTATCAAATGTCGTTCTAGATCCAAGAAGCAAAGATGCATATCACTCTTATAGTTAATTACTTTTCACTCACCTGTCTGAGTGTGAAGATAAGGTCTTAAGTACTTTGGTTTGCTTGGAACGGGTCTCATCCATATATTGCTCTGCCAAACCTCGTAGCCTCTGCTTCAAGTTTCTCGAGTAAACTTTACCAGGAACACTAAGGAGAGATACGCCTCTATAGTTTTTCGTATTGCCGGTTGTCACCCTTCTTAAGTTTGGGTATTATGATGGCAATTTCGTAGTCTTTTGATATAGTCGTGTAGCTCTAGATGGCTCTGAAACCAATCTCCTAGTCTTTTGGTATAGTCTTGTGTCTCCAGATGGCTCTGAAACCAATCTCGTAGTCTTTTGGTATAGTCTTGTGGCTCCAGATGGCTCTGAAACCAATCTGCTAGTCTGTTGGTACAGTCTTGTGTCTCCAGATGGCTCTGAAACCAATCTGCTAGTCTTTTGGTATAGTTTTGTGGCTCCAGATGGCTCTGATACCCTTAAGAAATCGTAGCTCACTTACAGTTCCCATGTACTTGACCATCTCTGGTGTTATGTCATGTCCAGCTGCTTCATCCAACATCTTCTGTTTCGCAATTAGCACTATGTTCTTTACCTCTGTTTTTAAGTGTCACATTTTCGGTATATTTCTCATTTGTCCCTTCCCTACTGTATTCTTGGCTTTCTAAGTATTGCTTCAAAGACTTTTTCTATTTTCATATTTTCAATTGTCCACGAGCAATCTCAACGTGTTGAGTAGCATGCGGACGTAAACTTTGCCAAAACGCAAAGGGGCGGAATTCCTTTATAATTATTGCAGTCCCCGGGGTCACCTTTGTTTTTGTAAATCGTCACAATAATGGCGTCACGCATGCCTTGGGGGCTACACCTTCCTCCCAGCAGAGGCATAGAAGATCGAACATCGCCTGGGCTAGTGCTTATTTCCCACATTTGATGGCTTCGGGTTACCATCTCCTCCTGGATCTTTGCCGTTTGAGAGGTAATCGATAGCCTTGGCAAGCTCAGCCAAAGTAGGCGGTCTATCAATAATAATAATAATGTTCGCTTAGGCGTCTGAGGCCGTTGCGTCGGATGAACACCGACATGTCCAGTTGTAACTGCGTGCTGCCCGGCCTCCTCTAAGGCAGATGGGGAGGCTGCTACCTGATGGAGCCACGTGTTTCGGGGACGACCTCTCCGGCGCTTATAGCCAGCAGAGTCGAGACCGTTTGCACTGTTGACTGTCTTTTGAAGGATCTGGTGAGCTGGGACCTCCTTGTCCAGTCGGACAACATGACCGAACAGAGAAATGCGGCGACGTTCCAGAATAACCGAGACGGGGGTGGGGGGGGGGGGGTGTCTTTTTGTGGAAATTTCCACATTCCGGACGAAATCGTACCAACGAACGCCAAGGATGCGTCGCTGATTTCGTATATGGAAGGCCTCAAGTCTCGAGTTGTCGCTTTTTTTCAGGGTCCAGGTCTCGGAGCCATACACGAGGACCGGTCTAACAAGTTTCACCATTTTGGGCAGGACCTGTAGCCTGCACGAGGCCTCGTCAGTGACCACCGTTTCCCGTGAGTAGAGCTCAGAGTACTGCTCCACCCATCTGGCCATCTGCTGGTCATGGTCCATGATTCTTACACCTGTCGGATATGTCAGGGTGACAGCACCTCCCGTTGTAGGGCCCAGGTCTATCTTTATACCTCTATACAATCCCTGTGTGTTTCCCGTTTCTGCATTTATCTGAATTTCTTCACAGTTTTTGCCAGTACTCTTTCGCGCATTCTCTAGCAGTGTTTAACCTGTCCTGACTGTTTAACCTGCAGTGTTAAACCTCTGTCCCGACTGTTTAACCTGCAGTGTTTAACCTGTCCCGACTGTTTAAGCTGCAGTGTTTAACCTGTCCCAACTGTTTAACCTGCAGCGTTTAACCTGTCCTGACTGTTTAACCTGCAGTGTTTAATCTGTCCCGACTGTTTAACCTGCAGTGTTTAACCTTTCCCGACTGTTTAACCTGCAGTGTTTAACCTGCCCCAACGGCGTGGGAGGACCAAGGTGAGGACGTTGCTCATTAGGGAGATGATATCTGCGGATGATGCAGTTGTAGTGACCAATAATGAGGAGGCCCTGCATAGACTAGAAGACAGATTCGCCGAGGGGTGCAAGCAGTTTGGGCTCACTGTAAGCCTGAAAAAAAGCAAAGGTCTGCGCATTTGATATTACCACTTCCCCCTCCATAAAGATTGCTGGCGTGACTCTGGAGGTCGTCAACCACTTCACTTATCTGCAACACTCTATCGCTCGGCAAGGCGATAGACAGGTCGATAATTGTCATGGTTCGCAGGACGAAGAAGGTCTGGGAGAACACTGCGCTGTCTCACTACACCAAGGTCTGGGTCTAGCAGAGCAGTGTTCTTGGCACTCTAATGAATGGAAGCGACATTTGGAGCACATCCACTAAGCAGGAATGACGGTTCAACACCTTTGACATGAGGCGTCTACGGAGTGTATTGGGGATTGGGTGGCAGGAGAGAGTGCCACATAATGTGGTCTTACAGTGAGCAAAAACTCACAGCTTGTACTCGCTGTTGAGTGAGCGACGTCTTCGATAGTTGGTACATGTTTACCGCATGGAAGATGAGGTGCTGCCAAAGGATATCCTTTATGGACAGTTGGCCATTGTAGTCAGTTCCACACTGTGATTCAAGGACGTACGCAAGAGGGACATGACGTCAAGCGACATCCCATCCAACGGACATGACGTCAAGCGACATCCCATCCAAGGGACATGACGTCATGCGACATCCCATCCCAGGGCTAGGAAACAATTGGTCAGGATAGAGCTGTTTGGAGACAGTCAGACATGAAGTCAAGCGACATCCCATCCGAGGGATGGAAATCAATTGGTCAGGATAGAGCTGTTTGGAGACAGTCAGACATGAAGTCAAGCGACATCCCAACCGAGGGCTGGGAAACAATTGGTCAGGATAGAGCTGTTTGGAGACAGTCAGACATGAAGTCAAGCGACATCCCATCCGAGCGCTGGGAAACAATTGGTCAGGATAGAGCTGTTTGGAGACAGTCAGACATGAAGTCAAGCGACATCCCATCCGAGGGATGAAATCAATTGGTCAGGATAGAGCTGTTTGGAGACAGTCAGACATGAAGTCAAGCGACATCCCATCCGAGGGCTGGGAAACAATTGGTCAGGATAGAGCTGTTTGGAGACAGTCAGTTGGGGCGGTCATCGTGGCTGCCGACGCTCGTAGAGGCCTCCTGGCTGCGGAGAAAAAATAGAAGGACTGAAGAGATCAATGAACAGCCCGGCAAGCCAGCCTCCCCTACGTGGTTGTACGATCTGTGTCAAGGACTGTCATTAACTGAGCTGCCTTTACAGCCATAGCAGACTGTGTCGAAATACTAGAGACAGAGCTGGGCAAAACTCACGAGGCGCACCACGCATGTTCTACAGAGACTGAGACGCCTATGATAATGATGAGATTCATTTGTACTTTTTTCTGTCCACCAGTCTGTTCTTTGCCTTTCCTCTCCATTCGGACTTCGCCACGTGCTTTTACATCACCTACTTTAAGAATGTTCTTTAGTTTGAGCCAAAGTGTTTTCATGTTATTTGAAGGTTCTTCGTGGTTTCGCAATGTTGTAGCTTTGAGTTTCGATCATAATATCTGGATCTTTTAGAACTCAATTCTCGTCTCCCTTTCTCCGTTGTTTGGATGCTTTCGATATAGTGGGCGTTGCCTTGGGGGAGGTACTCTTTCGGTTGTTCTTTTTATGACGCGGAGGTATTGGTCCCTTTGCAATGTGTGGTCCTCTCAAAACCATGGCATCTCTCACAAATTGGTAGGCACTTTTCCTAAAAAATACATAATCGATCATGGATGTTTCACTCTGTGATGATTGACATTTCGTGTAAGTGTATATGCGTTTAATGAGGGTACTTTGTGTTGGTAATGACACTATTTTGTTCACTACAGAATATCAGACTTCTTCCATTGTCTTTCAATACATCCTCTTTCCATCTGCCAGTTACTATTCCAAATCTGGTCGTTTTCAATTCTGGCATTAACATCTCAAAGAAGAAAGTCATCGTCATGGCAATCGTCCATGGTCAAACAGGTAAAACAAATTAGTCTTTGACATCTGCTCTCTGGACTTTATTTGGTCAATACATGATAACAAGGTTGTCTTTATTGTCTGGTGCCTTGAGATTTAACACCATAATGCGCTCTGAGATGAATTCCCGCCCCTTCATATTACACGTTTGTTTCCTGACCACAATACAGCAAACACCCGCCTTAGCTCTTTCACACAATACAACCAACACCCGCCTTAGCTCTCTCACACAATACAACCAACATCCGGCTTAGCTCTCACACACAATACAACCAACAGCTGCCTTAGCTCTCTCACACAATACAACCAACATCCGGCTTAGCTCTCTCACACAATACAACCAACATCCGGCTTAGCTCTCTCACACAATACAACCAACACCCGCCTTAGCTCTCTCACACAATACAACAAACACCCGGCTTAGCTCTCTCACACACTACAACAAACACCCGGCTTAGCTCTCTCACACAATACAACAATTACCCGGCTTAGCTCTCTCACACACTACAACAAACACCCGGCTTAGCTCTCTCACACAATACAACCAACACCCGCCTTAGCTCTCTCAGTTGTGAGAACTCCGCTGTAGAGGAGTGTGTTTCCATCATGATCTGTGACTCTCTGTCCTTTTTTTTTTGTTTCCGCTAGAACTAGGACATCCACTTTGACCTTCCTCGTGCCCTTCATTAACACTTCTTCCTCTCCATTGATCTCTCGTCTATTTCGTAAATCGGGATTAGTAATACGTGCCATTTCGTCATCGTAAAGAGCAGTCAGGTAATCTCTCTATAATCTTTTGTAATCATGTTTTAATAAGTAATATTATTAGACATGTTTTTCGTACGATATTGGTCAGCCTTCTGCCAACTTTAAAAGTTAGAAATGACTTATTTTGTTTAACGAAAGTGAGGACTATCCTCAACATCTTTGCTTTCTAATTTGACTTTTCGAATATTGCCACAGAGTTTGTTACGAAACTAAAGTAAGTCAAATCAAATTGGTAGAGCTCTCTCACTAGATGTGCTGCTTGTAACGACAAGGTGTTCTTCGACAGGAAATGACGCATCAGTGAACCAATTATTTGGATCTCGTTTATGGCAGCTTTTGTTGATAAGATACGAAGGTTGTGAAAGTGAAGGAAATACACTTGTTCTCACTAACAACAACGAAGTTTACGCCATAACCCGACCCTACGTAAGGAAAATTGTGATGAGTCTTACAAAAACAATAGATATTGCAAATCTCTACTGCGCATAGCGAAAACGTTGCGTAAAATTGTGCACACCATTCAGAATGCGAAACTACGGCTAGCCAAGTCAACGGATAGAAAACCATGTCAACAGTATGTAGTTGTTGGTGTGGACGGGGTGGGGCAGTCAGCTAGGAAATGTGTTCACAGTGGGAGGAATGCGAAATGTTTTACGACCTACATTATAAAAAAAAATGCTTTTGGTATTAAATTCATTGTTTACATACTCTTTGATCACGACATAATGTTGACGTTTTAGCATTATTTTATTGCTTGAAAAATTCCATTAACAGAAATTATCGCACAATTTCATTTTGACCAAATGGAAGTGTTATGCTTGGCAATTCTCACCATCTAGGCTGTAGAGCAGGGTCAAGTTTGTGTGTGAACTACAGAAACCCGCGCCGAGGGGCTTACAAAATGCAAAACACTACAGTGAATGTACAGTTTTAATAACTGCTTTATGGCTGTAGAATTAATTTTGAACATTAAAAACGTGTGTTCTCTAGCGATAGTGTGAGGTCAAAGCACTTTCGTCTTGAGGAATGAATTATTCGCGGTCCAACAATTGTGGATCTTCAGTGTAATATACTGCTCTACTGTGGAGTTCCCAATGCTTCTCTGCTGTTTATTCCCCACTACCGACAGAGCCAAAGGAGAAGGATGTATTGTGTCCAGGAGTGAAAGGGACAACTTCAAGGGGCGGACAGTTGCCTCCGAACGCGTTATGGTACTGGACCTTAAAGAAGAACACTTAATCAACATCGACATTGTTTATGCTTCGAATGAGAAGCATAGAATAGATGAAAAAGACGAGTTCTCTGAACTGATTGACAAGACACTGGTCGACTGTGGGGACGAAATGATCCCCCCTGGAGATTTCAGTGGCAGGGGGGAACAAGATTATTGTAGATGGGATCGAGTGATTGGTACAGATGATGAAGATGTTGTAAATGACAATGGAATGCGATACTGCAGCGAGCAAAATCTGGTCACAACAGACACAACGTACCCTCACAAGCACATACATACATCCATACACTCGATGAGAGCCGACAAGGAAGGAGAAATCCATCATTGATTATATTATCGTTAGGACAGATTAATTTAAGTATGTGAGAGATACCAGAACCTGGAGAAGACAAGAAATGGGAAGTGACTACTATCTTGTGATAATAAAGAAACCACCGAAAAAGTAGCTCACCAAATTTACAGTCCAAATCAAGTAAGGAACCAAACTCCGGGAAAGGATAAGCTAAAACAAATACATGTAAGCTAGGAGAACGAGGCGTTAGGACCAGATACCACCGAGTTAGATCAACAGCAGTTGGAAGTGCAGAATAAACACGGGAGCATCTTGAAGCTATTTGATTAAAATTCTAAACTACCGTCAGCTGCTGCAGAAGAATGTGGTGAAGTCACACTCAAGAAGGATATATACAGATCACACTGTTGGACAGAAAGCAACATGATAATAAGGGCAAAGAAAAAGAGATAATAATTGGAAACCAAGAATACAGTTCGTTTATTGGGTGGTGTTTTCCCCTTCGATTATCCTGGGATGTTCTTCGGCAATAGTATTTCGGTTACCTGTGTCGTATTTCAACGGTCCAGTGCACATTGCTGACATTTACCAGATTGACATCCTTCGCCCTGCTTGCTCACAGTCTCTGGTTTGGTGTGGCTGGGAAATCACCTTGGAGAAATTGGGCTCTGTCTGGTTAGCAACATGTCCATGACACATCGCTCATACGGTGATGAACGGAAACAGTGGGTGATCGAATCCGGTAAATTTCAAGCGGCTCCTGGTCTAACGGGAAGTGATTCAAGAGTGCATGCATCTTGAATTGTTTCTAGTCGTCTTGACTTATGTCTTGCCCACGGTAGCTCGGGACCAGAGAGTAAGGTTGATGACCAACGCAGTCTTTCTCACTATAATCCTCATACAGCGCAAGTAACATCATCAAGACAAAACCGTCTGAGTGCTCATGTCGCCATCATCGCTTGCAATGGCAACTAACTATTTTTTAAATGTTCTCCGGGCAGCCTGGCGCCACAAGGACTGTACCAAAGGACTGGGAGATGGCCATTATTACACCAATATTAACACAAGGTGACAACCAACAGTAAATATATATATATATATATATATATATATATATATATATATATATATATATATATATATATATATATATATATATATATATATGGACATGCTGATCACGAATGTGATTTTTAAAACCACGTATTATCTCGTTTTCAAGAACACGAACCTGGGGGGGTGGTTCAGTAGGCAGGTGGCTTCATCTTCTCGACACAACCACGCAATACTTCTATTTTATATAGCCCTGACGCGGGATTTTCAACAAGATGGATAGCCTTGATTGTCAATTGAGTGACGCAATATGTATCAGTCATAACAACCACATCTCCTCCTTGTCAATATTTGTGTTACGGATGCTGATAGTGCAGACGTTTCATTCAAAATGCCTCGTGAATTTATGAACAGTGCGGATTATTTTTGCAATATTCGCAGGAAAAAAAAACGTTGCTATCACAAAGACGACCTAATACACCGATGATAAAGAAATCTTACAACATCTATTATAGTTGTGTGATCGGTGACCAAGACCGGTATTGGGCCCCACACATGCTGTCAATCCTGTGCAACTAACCAGAACTGCTGGTTGATCCAAACAGGACGATCGATGTGTTTTGCAGTCCCAATGGGACATACAAAACATCTTAATGATGCGTATAACTCCTCCAGTTGGACGACATGGTATTTCTCAGAAGCAAATGTGGTAAGTGACTTATTCGAATATTTCATCTGCTACCAGTGCCTCACAAGGAAGTACTTCGTGCTTCGAACCCACCAGAATCTTAAACCCTGACTGATGAAGAAGATAATAATGCCTGTGGCCTTCCATCACCTACGAACACATCTACATGACGAGATAGTGATTGGGTACCTATTGGAGAGTCGGCACGGCTACATAACATTATCCAGAGTGAATTGAATGATCTAGTCAGAGATCTTTTATTGGCAACAAATATGGCAGAGCTATTGGGGTTCCGATTGCAGCAATGGAATATTCTAGAAGAGAATGTGTCTGTGTTTCGTGCTCGACAAAAATATCTGCTTCCATATTTCAAAATGGCGAATACCCCCACTGCTTGTGTTGGTAGATTGGTTCTGATGGCAGCACTGAATAACCTCACTGCTTGTGTTGATAGAGTGGTTCTGATGGTAGCACATACAACCTCACTGCTTTTGTTGATAGAGTGGGTCTGGTGGTCTAAAACCTCACTGCTTGTGTTGATAGAGTGGGTCTGATGGTCTAAAACCTCACTGCTTGTGTTGATAGAGTGGGTCTGGTGGTCTAAAACCTCACTGCTTGTGTTGATAGAATGGGTCTGATGGTCTAAAACCTCACTGCAAACGTTGATATAGTGGGTCTGATGGTCTAAAGCCTCACTGCGCATGTTGATATAGTGGGTCTGATGCCATCACCTCGCATCAACTAGACAGATGGCGATTGGAGGCTGTTCGTCAATTCGTCCAAGTTGAGCCTTCATAATGATAGCAGTTTACCATTTGTTTCAATCAGGTGCGCAATCCACATAATAGACACTTCCGAGATCAGCGATTTGATTATATCATCACAGGGGATGAAACTTTAGGTTGGAATGCTTTCAGCAAGTGACCAGAAATTGTACATGAAACAATAAGGCTGACAATGACCAGAAGCTTGTTGAAACCTGTTGGAGCGCTACAGAAGACTAGGCTGCAATATGACCTGGAAATAACTTGTTTACACTATCATGTGGATTTCTTCCCTGCTGAATGTGGTGCTGCCAGTGACGAGCATGTGGGACGATTTCATCAGAACATTACTACTCTCGAGATAAAAAGGTACCAAGTGAAATGAAAGGCAGCTATGTTAGCAGTTAACGTTGGACCTAAATGAGAGATTCTCCAGATACGTATTAAAAGCGACAGGTAAAAATACGTCCGTGTGAATCATTTCCGCTGTGAGCTTTATTATCAAGCGATATGTGTATGCATTTGTGCTAAACGTGTTTGATAGATATTTAAAAGACTGGTGTTTCAGTGATCATATTCACTTTTAGCAGCTCAACCAACACAAAAGGTAACTTGATTGTATCTCGTTGTATCTCAAGAAACGTTGTTCAGTGTTATCTATATTTGTTTGACTGTATAAGTTCCAACCGTCTCTTTAAATTATCCGTCGCCTTCTACCCAAGTCAACCCAACTGAACAAGAGCGTACTTTACTGTGTGTGTGTGTGTCTAGGAGTGAGTGAGTGAGAGTGTGACTGAGAGAGTGAGAGAAAAAGAGTGTGAGAGAAAGAGAGAGGCAGAGAAATACTCACTGAGAACAACATAAAAATCAGGTGAAGTAATACGCAGTACGGATTTGAAAAACATACTTTCAAGTGACGGATGCGCCTCGCTGCAAAGAAAATTACAAGTTATGGTAATAGGCTTACTTGATGCCATTGGTTCGAATCCTGATTAGCTGTTACTCTACTTACCTTACTGTTGTCCTGTGTACGTGTTCTTCGAGTTGTTTGCGGTTGTTGTCGCTAACAATACGGTTATAGAGAGCACTGAATCGCATAAAACAGATGAGGGATCGACGTGATCCCTGTAGTAGTAGGCGACACGCAGATGAAGCCAAGCGTGGTACAACCGCCTGGAGGACCCCGGTTCGTTTTCATCAGCACTCTTGATGTGAGGAAACCTACAACAAACCGCTACTTAACTCATTATGGGCATTCAACAACAACAACAAAAACATCATACGCGCATTACGACTTACCTAGAGCAGATCTATTCATAATGCGCAGGTTCCGAACCGACCACTCAACACTCAGAAACTATCAACAATTAACAATCGAATACCCAGACTTGGCCCACTGAGATGAGAGAAAGCATAAAAACATTGCTCTCCAGACTTGCCGACTACATGAGAGGAGCAGAAAGACAGCATGTCCAATTTTGCTGAATGAAAAGCTGTATGATAGCGAGAGAGACCTGAGATAGCCAAGTTAATGCTGGTAACTACATAAACTGATAGCGAGACAGACCTGAAACAGTCAAGTTAATGTTGGGGACTACATAAACTGATAGCGAGAGAGACCTGAAACAGTCAAGTTAATGTTGGGGACTACATAAACTGATAGCGATACAGACCTGAGACAGCCAAGTTAATGCTTGGAACTACATAAACAGTATGATAATGATAGAGACCTGAGACAGCCAAGTTAATGCTTGGAACTACATAAACTGATAGCGATACAGACCTGAGACAGCCAAGTTAATGCTTGGAACTACATAAACAGTATGATAATGATAGAGACCTGAGACATCAAGTTAATGCTGGGGACTACATAAACTGATTGCGAGAGAGACCTGAAACAGTCAAGTTAATGCTTGGAACTACATAAACTGATAGCGATACAGACCTGAGACAGCCAAGTTAATGCTTGGAACTACATAAACAGTATGATAATGATAGAGACCTGAGACATCAAGTTAATGCTGGGGACTACATAAACTGATAGCGAGAGAGACCTGAAACAGTCAAGTTAATGTTGGGGACTACATAAACTGATAGCGAGACAGACCTGAGACAGCCAAGATAATGTTGGGGACTACATAAACTGATAGCGATACAGACCTGAGACAGCCAAGTTAATGCTTGGAACTACATAAACAGTATGATAATGATAGAGACCTGAGACATCAAGTTAATGCTGGGGACTACATAAACTGATAGCGATACAGACCTGAGACAGCCAAGTTAATGCTTGGAACTACATAAACAGTATGATAATGATAGAGACCTGAGACATCAAGTTAATGCTGGGGACTACATAAACTGATAGCGAGAGAGACCTGAAACAGTCAAGTTAATGTTGGGGACTACATAAACTGATAGCGAGACAGACCTGAGACAGCCAAGTTAATGTTGGGGACTACATAAACTGATAGCGATACAGACCTGAGACAGCCAAGTTAATGTTGGGGACTACATAAACTGATAGCGATACAGACCTGAGACAGCCAAGTTAATGCTTGGAACTACATAAACAGTATGATAATGATAGAGACCTGAGACATCAAGTTAATGCTGGGGACTACATAAACTGATAGCGAGAGAGACCTGAAACAGTCAAGTTAATGCTTGGAACTACATACGGTGATAGCGAGAGAGAGAGAGAGAGACAGCCAAGTTAATGCTGGGGACTACATAAACTGATAGCGAGAGAGACCTGAAACAGTCAAGTTAATGCTTGGAACTACATACGGTGATAGCGAGAGAGAGAGAGAGACAGCCAAGTTAATGCTGGGGACTACATAAACTGATAGCGAGAGAGACCTGAAACAGTCAAGTTAATGCTTGGAACTACATACGGTGATAGCGAGAGAGAGAGAGAGAGACAGCCAAGTTAATGCTGGGGACTACATAAACTGATAGCGAGAGAGACCTGAAACAGTCAAGTTAATGCTTGGAACTACATACGGTGATAGCGAGAGAGAGAGAGAGAGACAGCCAAGTTAATGCTGGGGACTACATAAACTGATAGCGAGAGAGACCTGAAACAGTCAAGTTAATGCTTGGAACTACATACGGTGATAGCGAGAGAGAGAGAGAGACAGCCAAGTTAATGCTGGGGACTACATAAACTGATAGCGAGAGAGACCTGAAACAGTCAAGTTAATGCTTGGAACTACATACGGTGATAGCGAGAGAGAGAGAGAGACAGCCAAGTTAATGCTGGGGACTACATAAACTGATAGCGAGAGAGACCTGAAACAGTCAAGTTAATGCTTGGAACTACATACGGTGATAGCGAGAGAGAGAGAGAGACAGCCAAGTTAATGCTGGGGACTACATAAACTGATAGCGAGAGAGACCTGAAACAGTCAAGTTAATGCTTGGAACTACATACGGTGATAGCGAGAGAGAGAGAGAGAGAGAGAGAGAGAGACAGCCAAGTTAATGCTGGGGACTACATAAACTGATAGCGAGAGAGACCTGAAACAGCCAAGTTAATGCTTGGAACTACATACGGTGATAGCGAGAGAGAGAGAGAGAGACAGCCAAGTTAATGCTGGGGACTACATAAACTGATAGCGAGAGAGACCTGAAATAGCCAAGTTAATGTTGGCTACATAAATTGTATGCGAGTCAACGATAAAGAATCAGAGCAAAAATATGATATGCCTTACAGTAACTGTGTGTTTCCCCGTCTCGTCGAGCGTGACACAGATAAGTGCTAAGAGCCTGTCAGTCGGGGTCCCTCCTCCTTTCCCTGTCCTGGTGACAGATTGACAGAGGACTCGACATCAGGCTACAGTATGTCATTTGTGTTTGGCCCGTGTTGACAATATCGGTTCTCACACTGTTAGACCGAGACTTCATCTGGCGTGTCATGGCATAACTCGAGAGCGTTCACCCATGCAAGTTTACTCCCAGTCAGCATTCTCTGTGTGTCTATTATGTCTGTCTCTCTCTGCCGTTTTGAGTCTCTATCTTGATCACTGTCTGTCTCTTTGTGTCTCTCTCGCTTTTGGTCACTGTCTGTCTCTCTTTCGGTCTGAGTCACCGTCTGTCTCTTGCTATTGGTCAATGCCTCTCTCTCTCTGTCTCTTTGTGTGTCTCTCTCGCTCTTGATCACTGTCTGTCTCTCGCTCTGGGTCACTGTCTGTCTCTCGCTCTTGGTCACTGTCACTCTCTCGGTCTGGGTCACTGTCTGTCTCTCGGTCTGGGTCACTGTCTGTCTCTTTCTCGGTCTGGGTCACTGTCTGTCTTTCGCTCTTGGTCACTGTTTGTCTTTCGCACTTGGTCACTGTCTGTCTCTTGCTCTGGGTCACTGTCTGTCTTTCGCTCTTGGTCACTGTCTGTCTTTCGCTCTTAGTCACTGTCTGCCTCTCTCTCTGTCTCTTTGTGTCTCTCTCTCGCTCTTGGTCACTGTCATTCTCTCGGTCTGGGTCACTGTCTGTCTCTCTCTCGGTCTGGGTCACTGTCTCTCTCTCTCTGTCTCTTTGTGTGTCTCTCTCTCGCTCTTGGTCGCTGTCTGTCTCTCGCTCTTGGTCGCTGTCTGTCTCTCGCTCTTGGTCACTGTCTGTCTTTCGCTCTTGGTCACTGTCTGTCTTTCGCTCTTGGTAACTGTCTCTCTCTCTCTCGGTCTGGGTCACTGTCTGTCTCTCTCTCTCGGTCTGGGTCACTGTCTATCGCGAGTCCACCCGTCTATAAAAGTAATCCCCAGTCCACCTTTCTATAAAGGCAATCTCCAGTTCACCCGTCTATAAAGGCAATCCCCTGTCCATCCGTATATAAAGGTAATCCCCAGTCCACCTTTCTATAAAGGCAATCCCCAGTCCACCCGTCTATAAAAGTAATCCCCAGTCCACCTTTCTATAAAGGCAATCCCCAGTCCACCCGTCTATCAAGGCAATCCCCAGTCCACCCGTCTATAAAGGTAATACCCAGTCCACCCGTCTGTGAAGGTAATCACCAGTCCACCTTTCTATAAAGGTAATCCCCAGTCCACCCGTCTATAAAGGTAATCCCCAGTCCACCCGTCTATGAAGGTGGTCCCCAGTCCACCCGTCTATAAAGGTAATCCCCAGTCCACCCGTCTATAAAGGTAATCCCCAGTCCACCCGTCTATGAAGGTGGTCCCCAGTCCACCCGTCTATAAAGGTAATCTCCAGTCCACCCGTCTATAAAGGTAATCTCCAGTCCACCAGTCTATAAAGGTAATCTCCAGTCCACCCGTTTATAAAGGTAATCCCCAGTCCACCCGTCTATTAAGGTAATCTTCAGTCCACTCGTCTATAACGGTAATCTTCAGTCCACCCGTCTATAAAGGCAATCCTCAGTCCACCCGTCTATAAAGCTAATCTCCAGTCCACCCGTCTATAAACGTTATCCCCAGTCCATCCATCTGTAAATTGGAAGGAAAGGCAGCGTGGACGGGACCTAGCCACCCCCAGAAACAAGCTGTAGCCTGGTACAATGATGTCTCAAACATGTTATCCCTTGACACAGTCGGGTTGTCTATGGGACTATCTTGACCTTTATTTTCTTAATAGTATTTAACTGGATTATGTTCCTCAGTTAAGTCTGATGTAACATTACGGTAAAAGTCCTTTTCTTTGTCCCAGAAAGACGTGTTTGCATTCAGTTGACTTGTCTGCCATTGTTCTCAGTGTTTATATACCTAACCAAAACAATAATACCAATGTTCGCGTAGGCGTCAAAGGCCCGTTGCGTCGATTGACCACTACCATGTCCAGCTGCTGAGGCTGTGTGCTGATTGGCCTCTACCATGTCCAGCTGCTGAGGCTGTGTGCTGATTGGCCTGTACCATGTCCAGCTGCTGAGGCTGTGTGCTGATTGGCCTCTACCATGTCCAGCTGCTGAGGATGTGTGCTGATTGGCCTCTACCATGTCCAGCTGCTGAGCCTGTGTGCTGATTGGCCTCTACCATGTCCAGCTGCGGAGGCTGTGTGCTGATTGGCCTCTACCATGTCCAGCTGCTAAGGATGTGTGCTGATTGGCCTCTACCATGTCCAGCTGCTGAGGCTGTGTGCTGATTGGCCTCTACCATGTCCAGCTGCTGAGGCTGTGTGCTGATTGGCCTCTACCATGTCCAGCTGCTGAGGATGTGTGCTGATTGGCCTCTACCATGTCCAGCTGCTGAGGATGTGTGCTGATTGGCCTCTACCATGTCCAGCTGCTGAGTCTGTGTGCTGATTGGCCTCTACCATGTCCAGCTGCTGAGGCTGTGTGCTGATTGACCACTAACATATCTAACTGATGAGGCTGTGTGCTGATTGACCACTACCATGTAAAACTGATTAGGCTGTGTGCTGATTGGCCTCTACCATGCCAACCTGATGAGGTTGTGTGCTGATTGACCACTACCATGTCAAACTGCTGAGGCTGTGTGCTGATTGACCACTACCATGTCAAACTGATGAGGCTGTGTGCTGATTGACCACTACCATGTCAAACTGATTAGGCTGTGTGCTGATTGACCACTACCATGTCAAACTGATGAGGCTGTGTGCTGATTGACCACTACCATGTCAAACTGCTGAGGCTGTGTGCTGATTGACCACTACCATGTCAAACTGCTGAGGCTGTGTGCTGATTGACCACTACCATGTCAAACTGCTGAGGCTGTGTGCTGATTGACCACTACCATGTCAAACTGCTGAGGCTGTGTGCTCATTGACCACTACCATGTCAAACTGCTGAGGCTGTGTTCATGCGTAGTGTGTTGACCAAAATCCCTACAGACTCACCAGGTGGAGCCGAGTACTCCGCTGCCTTGGACGGGGTTCGCAAAGAGTGTATTAAACCAATGTTTTGTCAGGCTTTCCGTATCTGTCCATGTCTGTCCGTATCTGTCCATGTCTGTCCGTATCTGTCCATGTCTGTCCGTATCTGTCCATGTCTGTCCGTATCTGTCCATGTATGTCCGTATCTGTCCATGTCTGTCCGTATATGTCCATGTCTGTCCGTATCTGTCCATTGTCTGTCCGTATCTGTCCATGTATGTCCGTATATGTCCATGTCTGTCCGTATCTGTCCATGTCTGTCCGTATCTGTCCCTGTCTGTCCGTATCTGTCCATGTCTGTCCGTATCTGTCCATGTCTGTCCGTATCTGTCCATGTCTGTCCATATCTGTCCGTTGTAATTGTCCATACCAACCTTCCTGTTTTTCCTTGTCCCGCCGCCAAAGCTTCTGTTGGTCAGCGTGACTCTTGCTGTGCTGAGAATACGAGGTTGGGAGAGGTATCGTATAACCTCTGGTGGAGGGAGGGACGGACAGGAGGAAGTCGGCTTCAGTCCGAGCAGAAATGGCATAGAGTAGTGGTAACCTGGACTGAATTCTGGTGAGCAGTTAAGCGGAACGTTGAACTCCATCATGGACTGGTCTCCTACGGCTTGAGCCAGGCATAACAATGTAGCATAACAAACAGGATAACAGATCGAAAGTTTATCAACTCTACAGAATAAAGTACCCAATACCACTTGCTAAAGGAGTTGTGAATTATTATCCGAACAGAAATCACCAAACATCAGAAAACTCGACACAAATACCGGAGCAAGTCGAGAGATCAGTCGTTAAAGAGCAGCCATCTTATTTTTTTTCCTCGATGCTCCTACTATAGTTTGCTCCTCCGTGAGTTTTCTGCGACCTAGCTTTATTATGATCCAGAATCTTGCTATTTCCAGTTAAATGGAACATGGCTCATTGTCAGGTCCCCATCTACAGTTAGATTAAATGGACGTCGCATCATGAAAAACCCTAAGGCATGCTCTGTCTGTAAAATCGAGCGCTGCCTGATTTGAACCTAGTACGTTCGATTTGTAAACCAAGCTCTCAACTACATGACCACACGTTCTTTAAATAAAGTTAAAATCTAACAACCAAGAAGATTATATCAAGTATCGAACAGCAAGAAGAGACAAGAAAATCATTATCAGAAGAGCAAATGAAGAATCTTGGAGAAATGACGTACAACAACTAACAACCGTGTGCAAAGAAAGGCAGAGATATTTTTACAGAAGTGTAAATTTAATGATAGTTAGAGAAGAACGTTTCAACCCCACAACATTTATATATAACAAACTCTGAGCAACAATATACAACGAAGGCATACAAAAGACTAGATAAAAATAATGTTTCCAAGAACTGCTCAACCCGGAAGGCACACAGAATAGCACTAGTTACACACCAAGCTACAAAGAGCAATATGAACCATCAAAACTGCGACAATAAATCGAATCAACCTAAAAAAACAATCCACGAAACAAAGCACCAGGAACAGATATAATTACAACCGTAGCAATTCGAGCTTGCTGCGATACAGGAGTAAACTGACTTTAAAGAATGTTCACTGCAGCATGAAGAGACACAGCTGTCCCAACTGACTGGCAGAAAGCCATAATAGGGACGATTTGCAAAGAAAGAAGGTCAACAGAAAGAACGGTGATACCTACAAAGGCATCTCGCCCTGAAGCCACAGGGACAAAATCTACGCACAAATCTTAGAACAACAAAAACAGCTCATAGTACAACCACAATTAATAAGTAATGCACAGTTTGACTTTCGGAAGGGGATGAAATGCACATGCTCTGTTAAAAAAAGACAATCAGACAAAAGTACAATAGAATACAGAAGACAAATAACATTATTTTTGTAGATCAGAAGAAGGTCTTTGATAGTGTGGACAAAAACAAGCTCTGGTCTGTATTAGAAGACTACAGAATACATAGTCAGTTATTAGAAAATTTAAGAGCACTGTACTAAACGTGCCAATGCATGGTCAAAATATCTGACGACTCTACATTTGCATTTGAGATTACTACGGGAGTCAGACAAGGCTGTGTTTTAACACCACTTCTATTCATAACATACTTGGATCAAATAACATCAGAAGCAGACAAGGAAGGCAACGATACTGGAGAAAGTGAAGACCACGAGTCCCTCGGAGAGTTACTTTTCGCTGAGACCAATGTCTAATGTAGGAAGATGATAGTGACTTACAAGATCATTCAAATATGAGTAATACAACTTGTACGTGATACAACATAAAGATTAGTACATCAAATCGTAATACAACTTGTGAGATACAACATACATCAACCTTAATACAACTTGTACGTGATACAACATGAAGATTAGTACATCAAACTTAATACAACTTGTACGAGATACAACATAAAGATTAGTACATCAACCTTAATACAACTTGTACGAGATACAACATGACGATTAGTCCATCAAACCTTAATACAACTTGTATGAGATACAACATAAAGATTAGTACATCAACCTTAATACAACTTGTACGAGATACAACATGAAGATTAGTCCATCAAACCTTAATACAACTTGTACGAGATACAACATAAAGATTAGTACATCAAACCTTAATACAACTTGTACGAGATACAACATGAAGATTAGTACATCAAACCTTAATACAACTTGTGCGTGATACAACATTAAGATTAGTACATTAACCTTAATACAACTTGTACGAGATACAACATGAAGATTAGTACATCAAACCTTAATTCAACTTGTACGTGATACAACATAAAGATTAGTACATCAAACCTTAATACAACTTGTACGAGATACAACATAAAGATTAGTACATCAACCTTAATACAACTTGAGCGAGATACAACATGAAGATTAGTACATCAAACCTTAATACAACCTTGTACGTGATACAACAAGAAGTTTAGTACATCAGAGACAGAAACTGTAAAAATCAGCAGATCACTAGGCCCTCAAGCCGTTGATGTCAGCGAAAACAGGCTCAAACAGGTACATAGGTTCAATCACCTGGGAAGCACTCACTGAGGACGGACTACGGACCGATAAATCGAAACCAAATGTCAAAAAGCAAGTGAAGTGGCCTACCAACTATCACCACTACTCAAACATCGGCACATCAGTATAGAAAAAAAACGGCAACTGATAAACATTATTTTCTTACAATCTATGTGCTATCAGTGCCAAACATAGAGTGTCCACATCACAGGAACAGAGAAACGCGATGCCTGAAAAAAAAGTCATCAACGTAACCAAAAGAGACAATAAAAATACAGAAGTTAGAAAAATTGAAGGAAAACAACATCCAAAAATACACGCAAAGACAGAAGGTTAAGTGGTTTAGTCATCCCATAAGAACCAAACCAGAGCGGCTGTCATTTCAAAACATACAACAGGAGACGATCGGGACCTCCATCTCTTCACTACGCTCACGGAATCAATGGTTTGACAAAAGATACTTTACGGACAAAAGGCCTTGATCAGATAAACGCAAAATGGAACGACTAAGACACAGATTTATATTTAATGTTTATCCTAATTCTAGTCACAGCTGACGGTTATTTTTGTACTATGTAAATTACTGCGTCCAAGATGTTGTTTTTCATTAATCATTGAAACTGGCTTCCATTTCAGCAGTTGCTGAAGGAGACCAATCTGTTATGGGGATGCTCGTAGAGCGCTGATGTTAGTTCTTCATAGTAGATACATTCCAGTGACTCGTGCGATCATAACATCAGAACCACTGGTACAGACAAACGAACCAGGCACTTGAAATAAAAGAGCAGACACGTTAGGTATTCGCTGGTAACTGTCAGTCCTGGGGGTCAGCTGTGTACGTCACACTTAACACCGACCTGCATGCACCCACAAGTGGAGTTACATCCTGAAACAACTGCAGCCAACAACAACTTCTGTTCCAATTAACTATGGAGGGAGGAATTGTGGGGAGAGTTTGAGGTTGCAGGTTGTAAGCAAAGAATGTTAATTTGTGGCAACGAATGTGTCCAGTTGTTGCGCCTTTTTGGTGTGTCCCGGTGGTCTAGTACCTTAACTCATCGCTCTCTTGGGGCGAGGGCTTCCGTCACCTAGAGGTCCGGTATTTGAATTCCAGGCTGGGATCAAGATGCTGCAGCGGTCAGCGACCCATAGCTGACTGCTAGCGTCAGGGCCAGCGAACCATAGCTGCCAAGACCCTTCACCTCCACGTGGTGATCCTGGATAACAGGCTGCAGCAGGGCAGACTGGCTAAGGAGAAGGGATCGAAGAGGGAATGCTAACCCGGTACTCAAAAAATGCTTGCTGAAGTCGGATGTGTTGGACCGAAAGGTGCAAATATCGCAGCCAAGCTGTAAACTACGACACAACGCATTCCGTTCTCTGGACTACATTCTGCTACTTAAGCCCTTTCAGGGTTTGGTAGTGGGAGATTGAGAACGAACGAAGAAGAAGAAGAAGAAGAATTCCAGGCTGGGATAAAGATGCTGAGCAGTGCATGAGCTGCAGTGGTCAGTATCCGATGTACAGTTACGGATGGCAAGACAGTAAGGGCGGCAGCTGGTCACCTGAACTACAACAAAATCTGAAACATAGTACAGCCAACTCTCTTAACACTTTATCCACGACAGCAGTGTATGCTATGAGAGTTTTCATTATTTAAGAATTTGCGCAAGTGCGTTCGTGTGAGTCTGTGTCCAAATCGACGCACAAACACTGTGTTCACGCTGACTAACATTTATATTCTCTTTTTCCCAATCTCTCAAGGACTTTCATATTTCCGCTTCTGATAAGGGGAGGCAAGCCGACGCCACTGATTCCATTTTTGATGGCGATTTTCTTCTGTAGCCTAAACGGCTACATTCAAGCTGGCTACATCCTCAAGTATGCTGACCTCAGGTGGACGGCACAGACCTTCCCCAGGGTTATTGCTGGTTAGTATCGTACTATCACATTTTATTTGGTGGTGAAAGATGGGTTGAGAGTTAAGGCGTATTGCTGGTTGGTATTGTACGATCTTCTTCTTCTTCTTCTTCTTCTTTTTCTTCTTTTTCTTCTTCTTCTTCTTCTTTTTTTTTCTTCTTTTTTTTTCTTCTTCTTCTTCTTCTTTTTCTTCTTTTTCGTTCGTTCTCAATCTCCCACTATCAAACTCTGAAAGGGCTTAAGTAGAAGAATGTAGTCCAGAGAACGGAATGCGTTGTGTTGTAGTTTACAGCTTGGCTGCGATATTTGCACCTTTCGGTCCAACACATCCGACTTCAGCAAGCATTTTTTGAGTACCGGGTTAGCATTCCCTCTTCGATCCCTTCTCCTTAGCCAGTCTGCCCTGCTGCAGCCTGTTATCCAGGATCACCGCGTGGAGGTGTAGAAGGGTCTTGGCAGCTCTGGTTCGCTGACCTTGACGCTAGCAGTCAGTTATGGGTCACTGACCACTGCAGCTCATGCGCTGCTCAGCATCTTGATCCCGTATTGTACGATCAAATTGTTTATGATGGTGAAAGATTCGGGTCAGCGGTAAGGCGTATTGCTGGTTGGTAACCCGCACTAAAACTGTCCATGGTAATAGGAAGTTCGGTGTGTTGAGGCGGTGGCTGGGTTCGGGGTTACTGCTGATTTAGTTTCACACTTTCAAACTGAATGTTGTGATTCGGATGAGGGGGAGTGGGTCTGGAGCGTCGAGTTATTGCTGGTTGGTGTTGTACATTCAAGCTGCAGATGTTGGTGAGGGAGGAGTACGAAGAGGGGAAGATGATGGCAAGTGGGAACACCAGCCATAAAAAAAACAGGCAGCTGCAGAAAAACTGCACAAGTTACAGTAAAACTAAACGGGATTGCCAGAAAAGTTGCACAAGTTACAGTAAAACTAAACGGGATTGCCAGAAAAGTTGCACAAGTTACAGTAAAACTAAACGGGATTGCCAGAAAAGTTGCACAAGTTACAGTAAAACTAAACGGGATTGCCAGAAAAGTTGCCCAAGTTCACCATTCAAAAAATTATAAGCTATTTAAATAGCTCTATTTTTGTAAATTTTTGTTTTTGTTGTTGTTGTTTTTTTGTTGTTGTTTTTTTTTTGTCATGCGTAATAAAAATTATTTTGTTTTACAGTTTGAGAAACGTTAGTGTCTAGTCTTGAGAGAAAGAAAAAGCAATGAAAGGGAAATAATTATGTATAAGGAAGGTAACTCTAGCACAAATCCTTTTTATAATTGTTCCAAGCGACCAGGATAACTTAACAAAGCTGAGTCTGTTACAATTCCTCTACAAAGTTGATTCATATATATTTTCCTGGAACGTAATTACAAATGTATGTGACATGCTGCACTGCTCTACAAATTCCTTTCACTAAACCAACTGGCTGTATGCTATTCCTTACAATGTTTTTGTAACTTTAGCTGCTGTCGCTGCGTATCCATGTTCTTCACCCTGGTGTTCTCATAACGTTGGAGAGGGAGATATGAAGATGGCTATGCACGCCATTAGTTTACCATTTTTAATTGTCTTTATTTATAATTTGACATTACCACAAAAGCAGTGGATGGAATGTACAGTTTCTAACAATTAAGGCAAATTTATCCATAATTATGTTTTTAGGTATGGATATTCAGAACGTTTTGCATTGGCGTTCTTAAAAGATTTTTTACCATCACAAAGAAATCTATAACCACAAACATTTCTATCCCGCTGCTCAGATACGAACCAGACTCCCTGGGCTGTGAATACGCTTAACATTCATCTTTCAGCACGCAGTTCGACATTGTCCTCTGACTCAGGCTGGGTGCATTGGACAAATCAAGGAAGTCCCATATCAATAATTTGTATAATTGATCGTTCTTGGTCATGTCTTCTTGTTTTCGAGGAACGCCACATTATGTTTGTGTGAACAGTGAAGTTATTATATGAGAGATGTGGAAACTGATCATACATTTTTTGTGCCCACTTCTTTGCAAGCACATCCATTACGATCATGTTACCATCACTTGTTTGTTTAAACTGCAAGCTACAAAATGGTGAAGATAAAAGAAAGAACATAATGTGGGTTTTCACATTAACTGCCTCCTCAGTCGACTACCTCCTCAGTTGTCTACCTCGTCAGTTGACTACCTTCTCAGTCGACTACCTCCTCAGTCGATTACCTTCTTAGTTGTCTACCTCCTCAGTTGTCTACCTCCTCAGTCGACTACCTCCTCAGTCGATTACCTTCTTAGTTGTCTACCTCCTCAGTCGACTACCTCCTCAGTCGATTACCTTTTTAATTGTCTCCCTCCTCAAATGTCTACCTCCTCAGTTGTCTACCTCCTCTGCTGACTACATCTTCAGTTGTCTACCTTCTCAATTGACTACCTTCTCAGTTGACTACCTCCTCAATTGTCAACTTTCTCAATTGACTATCTTTTCAGTTGACTGCCTCCTAGCTTAACTATCTCCTAGGTTGACTGCCTCCTAGGTTGACTACATCCTCAGTTGTCTTCCTCCTCAGTTGTCTACCTTCTCAGTTGACCACCTCCTAGGCTGACTACCTTCTCATTTGACTACCTCATCAACCTATCTAGTGAAATTATGATCCAACCCTTAGGCTAAATTATAATCTAACCGCCAGGCTAAATTATGATCTAACCGCCAGGCTAAATTATAATCTAACCGCCAGGCTAAATTATAATCTAACCGCCAGGCTAAATTATGATCTAATCACCAGGCTAAATTATGATGTGGCCGATAGGCTAAATTATTATCCAACCGCCTGGCTAAATTATTATGTTACCGCCAGGCTAAATTAGTATCTAACCACCAGGATAAATTATTATTTAACCGTCAGTCTAAATTATATTTTTAATGGATGTTGGTCATATAAACTGTTTTTTGGTTTTGTTTTGCTTTGGTGCTAGATCGGCCTCGCGGCCATGTCTTTACGATTTTTCTATTGAAAATAAGCTATAAAGTTATTCGAGCGCATTCTAGAGTTGCAAATTGTCTTCCTTATCCTTAAGAGATGAATGCCTTCTTCTGGTCTCGGGGGGAAGGGGGGGGGGGGGGGGGTTACGGCAAGCCACCTGATTGTGGTGATATAATCCATTTAGCTGAAAAGACGTTAGTTTCCTCTCCACCTGACCAGACGTTAGTTTCCTCTCCACCTGACCAGACGTTATTCTTCTCTTCACCTGACCAGACGTTAGTCTCCTCTACCCTGACCAGACGTTAGTCTCCTCTACCCCACCAGACGTTAGTCTCCTCTACCCCACCAGACGTTAGTCTCCTCTACCCCACCAGACGTTAGTCTCCTCTACCCCACCAGACGTTAGTCTCCTCTACCCCACCAGACGTTAGTCTCCTCTACCCCACCAGACGTTAGTCTCCTCTACCCCACCAGACGTTAGTCTCCTCTACCCTACCAGACGTTAGTCTCCTCTACCCCACCAGACGTTAGTCTCCTCTACCCCACCAGACGTTAGTCTCCTCTACCCTAACCAGACGTTAGTCTCCTCTACCCCACCAGACGTTAGTCTCCTCTACCCCACCAGACGTTAGTCTCCTCTACCCCACCAGACGTTAGTCTCCTCTACCCCACCAGACGTTAGTCTCCTCTACCCCACCAGACGTTAGTCTCCTCTACCCTGACCAGACGTTAGTCTCCTCTACCATAACCAGACGTTAGTCTCCTCTACCCTGACCAGACGTTAGTCTCCTCTACCCTGACCAGACGTTAGTCTCCTCTACCCTGACCAGACGTTAGTCTCCTCTACCCTGACCAGACGTTAGTCTCCTCTACCCTGACCAGACGTTATTCTTCTCTCCACCTGACCAGACGTTAGTCTCCTCTACCCTGACCAGACGTCAGTCTCCTCTACCCCACAGACGTTAGTCTCCTCTACCCTGACCAGACGTTAGTCTCCTCTACCCTGACCAGACGTTAGTCTCCTCTACCCTGACCAGACGTTAGTCTCCTCTACCCTGACCAGACGTTATTCTCCTCTACCCCACCAGACGTCAGTCTCCTCTACCCCACCAGACGTTAGTCTCCTCTACCCTGACCAGACGTTAGTCTCCTCTACCCCACCAGACGTCAGTCTCCTCTACCCCACCAGACGTTAGTCTCCTCTACCCCACCAGACGTTAGTCTCCTCTACCCTGACCAGACGTTATTCTCCTCTACCCCACCAGACGTTAGTCTCCTCTACCCTGACCAGACGTTAGTCTCCTCTACCCTGACCAGACGTTATTCTCCTCTACCCCACCAGACGTTAGTCTCCTCTACCAATCAAACCCAATAAAAATTGATTTTTAAAAACCTGGTCTAGTCATTGATACTGGCTGAGAACCACTGATATTGTCCAATCGCCAGTTCGAACACAACTGATATTGTCCAATCGCCAGTTCGAACACAACTAATATTGTTCGATCTGAGACGACATGTTGCACATATATTGGATGTGCTGAGGTTATTTGAGTTTTGAATGTCCATGTTGCTTCCGTCTCTGAAACTGAAGGTTACGGGCATTATCTACCAGATTAAGTAAATGTGGGAGTTCCGTTGCGAAGTGGTTAAGCCGTCGGCCTCGTGATCAGGTGGTGTGGGTTCGACTCCGGACTCCGCCGTCTTTCTCACGGGTGTTTGATGCGGAGCCCCCTGCATCTCGTTGTCGTACCCTAGTCGTCTTGTCCTTGACTTGCCACTGGGGTCGGGCGGCACCAGACGAGAGAGTGAGGATAAAAAGTAGCGCAGTTAATCCTTACTAAAAATAGCGCTAGCAAAATTAATTATGCCTTCATCATCTACGATAGACGGCGGCCTTTGCTTTTATTTTTGGAAGTAAATGTGAAAGTTTGTGAGATTTTGTGAGAGGCTGTTTCATTTTAGAGCAAACCACGCGGTTTGAGATCAGCAGTCAACCTTATAGGTGCGACTTTTTTAGAACTAACGACACAGAAGAAGGAGGAGGGGGAGGAGGAGAAGAAGAAGAAGAGCAAGAAGAAAAAGATGAAGATAATGGGGATGATGAATAACTGCCAATCTTTTAATACGACCTCTCAATAAAACGTAACGACAGAACCAAATCAACACGACGTATCTAGATTTGGCCCTTCCAACCTAATTGACTTCAGGAGCAGCTTTCCAACAACCGGTCATTATATCCTGGCGCCAAAACATATTTGGATGCTGTGGCTGGACAAGCTAATTGGGCTGACCGCTGCTAAATAAATCGATCACCCGCTAACACCTCCCTCATTCCACCCTACCCACAAACGACAAAAAACTACAACTATGCAAACCTAGCTGCTTGTTTTAATTTGGGCTGTGCTAACCTCAATTCCCCATTTCCTCTTTGTTCCTATCTTTACTCCTTCACTAATTTCTTCCGTGTCCCCGCAATTCAGTGCCCAATAGCGTGTTTATGCTCCCGCAAAACCGAGCGATTTGGTCTACCTTTTTCGTGTGAGCAGCTGAAGTCGACCTTTTGTCGCAACGTTCTAGCCTATTTAGACATTATCTGGAAACTGTTCGCGGTAATAACCAGTAAAGTAACCCATAGCATTACTGCGGTAGGGGTGTGAGATGTTAGCGAATCTCGCATTTCAAAGGCTCGGCTATATCAGGGCGGTAGCCATCTGCTCTCCCTCGCCGCTTTTACTTCCTGGACTGAACCGGGAACTGACCCGGGCGCCGTTGCGGTCTGATAAAACATTTCCGCCTCAACTGGGGAATGAACCCTGGACCACTCAGATGTGACGCCAGCTCGCTAACCACTACGCTACGCGGCTCCCATGTAAATTAATCACCAGAACCGATCTCAAACAGGCGATTCGAGAAGCCATTTTATGTGGCTGTCATCGTAATTGGCGTTGTATTGTTTGATAGAGGTCAAGGTTAGATAATAAAGGTCATTAGATTCCATAGATGTTATTATTGTCTAACTAAAAAGTAAACATTGATTGATTCTTTGATTGATTGATTGATTGATTGAATGGGAGTTTATGGTACGTCTACTTCTTTGCTGTCATTCGCTCTCTAATACTTGCAACTATTCCCGCATTAACTTGGCGCTCCATCTCAGACTTCTCTCGTTGCTATAAGGCTATCTCGCAAATGGGTTGGGTTATCTTGTCCCTCAGCTTCTTTGGTGGAGTAGCCGGACTTGGAGAATACGTTCCACCATTTTTTTTCTCGTTCCCGCGTGGGATGCATTGTCTGTGTACCCAATTTTTATTTTGTTGAATAGATGATGCCTAGAGGTTAGTGTCATGGTACACAAAGGTTGTTGAATAGACGAGGCCTAGAGGTTAGTGTCAGGGCACTCAAAGATTGTTGAATAGATGAGGTCTAGAGGTTAGTGTCAGGGCACTCAAAGATTGTTGAATAGACGAGGCCTAGAGGTTAGTGTCATGGTACACAAAGGTTGTTGAATAGATGAGGCCTGGAGGTTAGTGTCATGGCACACAAATTAAAGTTACAGCATTCATAAGGCAGAAAGGTCGTACTCCAACGGAAAGTTACTCCATTAAAAAGTCGCGCTGAAGTCCGGGGTGGGAGACGGGAGAGAGATATTGTGGATGGGAAAGAGGATCATAGTCTTGCATTTATTTATTTAATGTCTAGCATCTTTAGACATATTTTATTGTATGGGAGTCAAATTTGAGATTCACCATGTAGATTTTAGTCTCTCTTATTTGCTGTTTTTCCTCTAGGTGAAAGCAACTAACGCTTGTTGTCAGTCTTCGAGGAGTTGTCGTTAAGTTATCAAGATGCTGAGCAGTGTATGAGCTGCAGCGGTCAGCGACAAATAGCTAACTGATAGTGTCAGGGCCAGCGAACCAGAGCTGCCAAGACCCTTCTACACCTCGACGCGGCGATCCTGGATAAAAGGCTTCAACAGAGCAGACTGGCTAAGGAGAAGGAATCGAAAAGGGAAGATTAACCCGGTACACAAAAATGCCTGCTGAAGTCACATGTGTCGGACCGAAAGGTACAAATATCGCAGTCGATCTGTAAACTACGACACAACACATTTCGTACGCAGGACAACAAAGTCCATTTCAGGACTTGATCGCTGGAGTTTGAGAACGAACGACGAAGAAGAAGAACGCTTCTTTCTGTCTATACCCCATTGCTACTTGTAATGTTCTGTTCAACCACTTGACTTTGATATGACCACATGCTTACTGGACTTCTCCTGCCACGCCGTCAACAAAAGGGACCTTCTTTCGTGAACTTATTTGAATGTTCAATCGCTCTTCTTTCTCTCTCTAGTCTTTTGTCGTTTACTAGATTGAGCATTTCCTGGAAGTATTCTTCATTTCTCATACCGTTCTGGTTTCTGTTGACTTTAAGTTACTGTTTTCCAAAGTGGGTGCTAAAGTAGAGTAAGATCAACACTTGACATGTCTGAAATAATGGAGATCACCGGGGGGAGACAAGGGGGCCAAAGTAAAGTAATAACAACACTTGACATGACTGAAATAATGGAGATCACCGGGGGGAGACAATGGGGCCAAAGTAAAGTAAGAACAACACTTGACATGTCTGAAATAATGGAGATCACCGGGGGGAGACAAGGGGGCCAAAGTAAAGTAAGAACAACACTTGACATGTCTGAAATAATGGAGATCACCGGGGGGAGACAAGGGGGCCAAAGTAAAGTAAGAACAACACTTGACATGACTGAAATAATGGAGATCACCGGGGGGAGACAAGGGGGCCAAAGTAAAGTAAGAACAACACTTGACATGTCTGAAATAATGGAGATCACCGGGGGGAGACAAGGGGGCCAAAGTAAAGTAAGAACAACACTTGACATGTCTGAAACAATGGAGAACCCCCGGGGAGGGGGGGGGGGAGACAAGGAAGTATGTTGTCGCCCCTACTCTTCAACACATAAATGTTCAGAATAACATTGGAGGCCAATTTAGAGCATCTGCCAAGAAATGCAGAGGAAGAAATCACAGAGGCTGATCAGTTAAATGAACTCGTGTTTGCAGATGATCAATGTCTACTGTACGAGAGTGAAGATGATCTGCAGCAATATCTGACTGCACTCAACTCTGTGTGTGAAAGACTATATCTGCAGCAACATCTGACTGCACTCAACTCTGTGTGTGAAAGACTATATCTGCAGCAACATCTGACTGCGCTCAACTCTGTGTGTGAAAGACTATATCTGCAGCAACATCTGACTGCGCTAACTGTGTGTATGAAAGATACAGCATGAGAAACATATACTATGCAAATAAGCAGATCGCCTGAAAACATAAACATTACGGTAAAAGGGACCAAGATCAAAAAAGTGCAGAAGTTCAAGTACTTGGCCAGTGTTTTCACACAGGATGGAGGTTTAGATAGAGAGATTGAGATCAGGTGCTTGGGCAGTGTTTTCACACAGGATGGAGGTTTAGATAGAGAGATTGAGATCAGGTAGTTGGCCAGTGTTTTCACACAGGATGGAGGTTTAGATAGAGAGATTGAGATCAGGTAGTTGGCCAGTGTTTTCACACAGGATGGAGGTTTAGATAGAGAGATTGAGATCAGGTACTTGGGCAGTGTTTTCACACAGGATGGAGGTTTAGATAGAGAGATTGAGATCAGGTAGTTGGCCAGTGTTTTCACACAGGATGGAGGTTTAGATAGAGAGATTGAGATCAGGTACTTGGGCAGTGTTTTCACACAGGATGGAGGTTTAGATAGAGAGATTGAGATCAGGTGCTTGGGCAGTGTTTTCACACAAGATGGAGGTTTAGATAGAGAGATTGAGATCAGGTTCTTGGGCAGTGTTTTCACATAGGATGGAGGTTTAGATAGAGAGATTGAGATCAGGTGCCAAAAATCAAATGTAAATGCATACCAGCTGTCACTATTATTGAAACACCCTAACATAAACATGTCCACAAAAAGAATGCTAATCAACAGTATATTCATGCCAACCCTCTGCTACCAGTGCCAAAGTTGGACTTGAACAAAAACTCTAGAGAGAAAGATCACGACATGTGAGATGAGATGCCTCCGGAAAACAATCAACGTAACTAGGAGAGACAGAATGTGCGATGGAGATGTGAGAGGAATAGTTGAAGCAAGAGCCTGCACTGAATGTATTGATGAGGATATGATCAAATGGTTCGGCCACCTAATGCGAATGCAACCTGACCAACTGCCCCTGTGCGCATATAACGCACAATGTTCGGGTTTTCACAATCGTGGCAGACCGAGAACTAGATGGATAGGAAATGTTGCTGATATCCTAAATCGTCATGGGATGACGACCACTTTAGCGACGCGTCAGGCCATGGACAGAAAACTACGGCTTCCCACGACGCCCCACGGTACAAGGGGATAAGACAAGACAAGACTTTGTTGGCGGGAAACACTCGTCTATTAGCCTGGCACTGTCCATGTTACTGATTGTTGGGTTGACACACTCATCTCTTACCTTGACTCTGTCCAGGGCACTGATTGTTGGCTTGAAACACTAATCTCTTAGTCTGACTGTCCATGTTACTGATTGTTGGGTTGACACACTCATCTCTTAGTCTGACTGTCCATGTTACTGATTGTTGGGTTGACACACTCATCTCTTACCCTGACTCTGTCCAGGGCACTGATTGTTGGTGGGAAACACTAATCTCTTAGTCTGACTGTCCATGTAACTGATTGTTGGGTTGACACACTCATCTCTTAGTATGACTGTCCATGTTACTGACTGTTGGGTTGACACACTCATCTCTTAGTATGACTGTCCATGTTACTGACTGTTGGGTTGACACACTCATCTCTTACCTTGACTCTGTCCAGGGCACTGATTGTTGGCTTGAAACACTAATCTCTTAGTCTGACTGTCCATGTTACTGATTGTTGGGTTGACACACTCATCTCTTAGTATGACTGTCCATGTTACTGACTGTTGGGTTGACACACTCATCTCTTAGTATGACTGTCCATGTTACTGACTGTTGGGTTGACACACTCATCTCTTACCTTGACTCTGTCCAGGGCACTGATTGTTGGCTTGAAACACTAATCTCTTAGTCTGACTGTCCATGTTACTGACTGTTGGGTTGACACACTCATCTCTTAGTATGACTGTCCATGTTACTGACTGTTGGGTTGACGCACTCATCTCTTAGTATGACTGTCCATGTTACTGATTGTTGGGTTGACACACTCATCTCTTAGTATGACTGTCCATGTTACTGACTGTTGGGTTGACACACTCATCTCTTAGTATGACTGTCCATGTTACTGACTGTTGGGTTGACACACTCATCTCTTACCTTGACTCTGTCCAGGGCACTGATTGTTGGCTTGAAACACTAATCTCTTAGTCTGACTGTCCATGTTACTGATTGTTGGGTTGACACACTCATCTCTTAGTATGACTGTCCATGTTACTGACTGTTGGGTTGACACACTCATCTCTTAGTATGACTGTCCATGTTACTGATTGTTGGGTTGACACACTCATCTCTTAGTATGACTGTCCATGTTACTGACTGTTGGGTTGACACACTCATCTCTTAGTCTGACTGTCCATGGCACTGATTGTTGGTGGGAAACACTCATCTCTTAGCCTGACTCTGTCCGTGCTACTGATTGTCGGGTTGACACATTCATCTCTTAGTATGACTCTGTCCATGGCACTGACTGTTGGGTTGACACATTCATCTCTTAGTCTGACTGTCCATGTTACTGATTGTCGGGTTGACACACTCATCTCTTAGCCTGACTCTGTCCATGTTATTGTCAAATACTCTTTCTAAAGATTTTTTTTCTCCATCATTAACATGTGCCTTATCGGTTTACGTTGGCGATATGGTTCGTCATCCAGCAGTATCACTTGTGTCGTTTATCAACTCAATTGTTGATCGTCTCCTGTGTCTTTCCTTTAGGTTGTCCAATATTATCTTCCTCTGCCTCCCTCTATCTCTCTTCGCTTCAATTTTACCAGTTGTCACAGCATGTTCCAACTCGCCAAAAAAGGATGACTACCTTTATCTGCCTTTTGCAATGAGTTGTCTTTGTCTAAGTGTTTCTTTGTGTCTGTGTTTCTTCAATAACTGTGTCGTTAGTCTTCTGTGTGTCTGTGCTTCTTTGTGTCTGTGTTTCTTCAAAACTGTGTAGTTAGTCTTCTGTGTGTCTGTACTTCTTTGTGTCTGTGTTTATTCAATAACTGTGTCGTTAGTCTTCTGTGTGTCTGTGCTTCTTTGTGTCTGTGCTTCTTTGTGTCTGTGTTTCTTCAATAACTGTGTCGTTAGTCTTCTGTGTGTCTGTGCTTCTTTGTGTCTGTGCTTCTTTGTGTCTGTGTTTCTTCAATAACTGTGTCGTTAGTCTTCTGTGTGTCTGTGCTTCTTTGTGTCTGTGCTACTTTGCGTCTGTGTTTCTTTGTGTCTGTGCTTCTTTGTGTCTGTGTTTCTTTGTGTGTGTTTCTTTGTGTCTGTGCTTCTTTGTGTCTGTGTTTCTTCAACAACTGTGTCGTTAGTCTTCTGTCTGTCTGTGCTTCTTTGTGTCTGTGCTACTTTGTGTCTGTGTTTCTTTGTGTCTGTGTTTCTTTGTGTCTGTGCTTCTTTGTGTCTGTGTTTCTTTGTGTGTGTTTCTTTGTGTCTGTGCTTCTTTGTGTCTGTGTTTCTTGGTGTCTATGCATCTTTGTGTCTGTGGTTCTATGTATCTGGTCTGTGCGTCATTTTGTCTGTGCTTCTTTGTGTCTGCGCGTCATTGTGTCTGTGCGTCATTGTGTCTGTGCGTCATTGTGTCTGTGCTTCTTTGTGTCTGTGCGTCATTGTGGCTGTGTGTCATTCTGTCTGTGCGTCATTGTGTAGGTGCGTCATTGTGTCTGTGCGCCATTGTGGCTGTGCGTCATTGTGCCTGTGCTTTTTTGTGTATGTGCATTATTCTGTCTGTGCGTCTTTGTGTATGTGCTTTTTTGTGTCTGTGCTTCTTTGTACGTGTGCTTCTTTGTACCTGTGCTTCTTTGTGTCTGTGCTTCTTTGTGTCTGTTTTCTTCAAGTACCACATCGTTAGCCTTCTTTGTGTCTGTGCTTCTTTGTGTCTGTTTTCTTCAAGTACCACATCGTTAGCTTTATTTGTGTCTGTGCTTCTTTGTGTCTGTGCGTCATTGTGTCTGTGCTTCTTTGTGTCTGTGCGTCATTGTGTCTGTTCGTCATTGTGTCTGTGCGTCATTGTGTCTGTGCTTCTTTGTGTCTGCGCGTCATTGTGTCTGTGCGTCATTGTGTCTGTGCGTCTTTGTGTCTGTGCGTCATTATGGCTGTGTGTCATTGTGTCTGTGCGTCATTGTGTAGGTGCGTCATTGTGTCTGTGCGTCATTGTGTCTGTGCGTCATTGTGCCTGTGCTTTTTTGTGTATGTGCATCATTGTGTCTGTGCGTCATTGTGTCTGTGCGTCTGTGCGTCATTGTGTCCGTGCTTCTTTGTGTCTGTGCGTCATTGTGTCTGTGCGTCATTGTGTCTGTGCGTCATTGTGTCTGTGCTTCTTTGTGTCTGTGCGTGATTGTGTCTGTGCTTCTTTGTATCTGTGCGTCATTGTGTCTGTTCGTCATTGTGTATGTGCGTCATTATGGATGTGTGTCATTGTGTCTGTGCGTCATTGTGTAGGTGCGTCATTGTGTCTGTGCGTCATTGTGTCTGTGCGTCATTGTGCCTGTGCTTTTTTGTGTATGTGCATCATTGTGTCTGTGCGTCATTGTGTCTGTGCGTCATTGCGTCTGTGCGCCATTGTGTCTGTGCTTCTTTGTGTCTGTGCGTCATTGTGTCTGTGCGTCATTGTGTCTGTGCGTCATTGTGTCTGTGCTTCTTTGTGTCTGTGCGTGATTGTGTCTGTGCTTCTTTGTGTCTGTGCGTCATTGTGTCTGTTCGTCATTGTGTCTGTGCGTCATTTTGTCTGTGCTTCTTTGTGTCTGCGCGTCATTGTGTCTGTGCGTCATTGTGTCTGTGCGTCATTGTGTCTGTGCTTCTTTGTATCTGTGCGTCATTGTGGCTGTGTGTCATTGTGTCTGTGCGTCATTGTGTAGGTGCGTCATTGTGTCTGTGCGTCATTGTGGCTGTGCGTCATTGTGCCTGTGCTTTTTTGTGTATGTGCATTATTCTGTCTGTGCGTCTTTGTGTATGTGCTTTTTTGTGTCTGTGCTTCTTTGTACGTGTGCTTCTTTGTACCTGTGCTTCTTTGTGTCTGTGCTTCTTTGTGTCTGTTTTCTTCAAGTACCACATCGTTAGCCTTCTTTGTGTCTGTGCTTCTTTGTGTCTGTTTTCTTCAAGTACCACATCGTTAGCTTTATTTGTGTCTGTGCTTCTTTGTGTCTGTGCTTCTTTGTACGTGTGCTTCTTTGTGCCTGTGCTTCTTTGTGTCTGTGCTTCTTTGTGTCTGTGCTTCCTTGTGACTGTTTTCTTCAAGTACCACATCGTTAGCCTTCTTTGTGTCTGTGCTTCTTTGTGTCTGTGCTTCTTTGTGTCTGTGCTTATTTGTGTCTGTGCTTCTTTGTGTTTGTGCTTTTTTGTGTCTGTGCTTCTTTGTGTCTATTTTCTTCAAGTACCACATCGTAAGCCTTCTTTGCAGTCCATGGAATTATTAACGTTTTTCCGTAAAACCACATCTTCGCCGCATCTTGTGATCTTTGTGCTTGTTTGCTGATTGTCAATGATTCACTACCGTATATCAATACAGGTTCCAAAGAGTATCACAGAACTCTCTTTCTCAATTCCAGCAATAGGGTTTTGTTGCTCAAAACTCGTGCCATGGTCCGGACGATCGGGTTTGCCTGGGCTACTCTGTCCCTTAATTCATAATTGCGTCTCCCATCAGATGGTATGGGCATGCCCTGGTATTTAATCATGTGTACTTATCTTAATTTTCTCTGGTTCACATTGGCACTACATTTGGTCATTTGAGTGAGTTGTGTTTCTTTGTCACCACTATCGCGTTTGATTTGCTTTGATTTAATATGAGGCCTTTATTTTTGCTTTGATGAACTACCACGCCGACACATTTTTGCAAGTCTGCCTCATTCTGCGCTATCAATACAACATCGTCAGCATATCTTAACGTCTTTATACTGGTTTAAAAGACTCTACTACGGCGTGGTACGAAGTGGGCTAGTAGTTAAGTGACACGGGTCACAAGCAGAAGGTGCTGCGTTCGATCCCCATCACAGCACCGGCCGTTACCCCGGGGAAGCAAAGCCTTTAGACAATGCAGGATAAAGCAGCCCCTTACATAAAATGCATGCTGAAGTCTGATGCACTGGGCTGACAGGCGCAAAATGAAAACCACAGGTCAACGCACACCGCCTTGGGGAGTAGAAAAATAAGGTGAACGCAAAATAAAAAAAAGAACTTTACAGAGTCTGTATACAACCAGTTTTCTTGAAGGGTGGTTTTTTTTTAACCGATGTGCGAGTCCATTTTAATAGACAAACACGAGCTCAGTAGACCCGCAGCCAGGTAGGCGACATCTATAGCTGCTCTTAACAAACCACCTGGGGAAAGGTACAAATAACTTGGGTAGATTTTTAATTTGAATGTTGTCCAGGCAGCGTCCGTTAATCCTACTCTTTTCGATTTCCAACTGTCAAGGAATTTGTAACACGCTCGACACTGAACACGGGAGTCTGATTTCACTATCCAGAGATCAGGGTAATTTTTACCAGAAGATCAAAGTGGAAAAATTCCCTCGAAACCACTAAGTCTCGCTCGTAGATTATTTCTCTTCTGTCCGCCGATATCCTTGTTATTGTCATCATAATTCTACAATCCTTCCTTCGTTTGCTGGACCGCTTCCCTGGCATCTTCTATTGGTATAATATAACGTCTTATTAGAGGATTGTTTCATGGCGTCTCTGTCTTGCTTTAATTCATATTTTTAATACATTATTCATCTTCATTTATATCTGTTTTCACATTCTCATTTCACCAAGCTGTTATCCTCCGTTTTTTTAACGCTCATTGTTTTTAAGGTGCAGTTGTTGTTTATTTAGTGAATTAGTCATTGCATGTTTAAAATCCTTCCATTCTGTCGTTATTTTTCAATTCTGCTGACATGTCTCCAGATGTTCGCGTTGTGTCCTATTAATTATTTAGAAATACTTTGCAAAGAATCAGGTGGCTTTCAAATTTTAAAGCAACAAAAAATAAATAGCAGCAGCTGGTTAGCGAGAATTATGCCGTGTTAAATATTTACAAAAATGAATATAAACCAAATGGTCACAGAAACACATACACGCCTGACACGTCCTTGAACATTCTCAAAGACTCTTTATGTTAATCTGAGACTATAGTTTAATCGTGATACTCGGATATTGAATTCTTTGTTAACTTTTCACTTAAGTGGAATAGAATAGTATAAACGTCTCACTTAAGCCGAAAAAAATTGTGTAAACGTCTCATTTAAGCCGAATAAAAAAGTGTTAACTTCTCACTTAAGTGGAATAAAATAGTGTAAACGTCTCACTTAAGCTGAATAAAATAGTGTTAACTTCTCACTTAGGCCGAATAAAATAGTGTTAACTTCTCACTTAGCCGAATAAAATAGTGTTAACTTCTCACTTAAGTCGAATAAAATAGTGTTAACTTCTCACTTAGGCCGAATAAAATAGTGTTAACTCCTCACTTAAGCCGCATAAAATAGTGTTAACTTCTCACTTAGGCCGAATAAAATAGTGTTAACTTCTCACTTAAGCCGAATAAAATAGTGTTAACTTTCTCACTTAAGCCGAATAAAATAGTGTTAACTTCTCACTTAAGTCGAATAAAATAGTGTTAACTTCTCACTTAGCCGAATAAAATAGTGTTAACTTCTCACTTGAGCCATCTAAAATTGTGTAAACTTCTCACTAAAATAATCATTTCCAAAGATTGGTGACAGAAAATGTTCTGTATTTCGTTGATCTTTCATTTCAGGTACAGCCTTGTTCTTCACTGGGATGGCCATCAACATCCATTCAGACGACGTTCTTAGACATTTACGAAAGCATGGCGATACAAGTTACAAAATTCCAAATGGTAAGGCATTCCACCATCACTGTGGCTTCTGCTCCTTCTCCGTCGTTCGCTCTAATAAAATCACATCTGTCACTCATGCTTTTCTCTCAACCCTACACTGCATTACTAACTCTCAAAGATTGCTCTCATGAATGGGGTTGCCAGATCCATGCTTCTCTCTCAACCCTACACTGCATTACTAACTCTCAAAGATTGCTCTCATGAATGGGGTTACCAGATCCATGCTTCTCTCGCAACCATTCACTGCATTACTAACTCTTAAAGATTGATTTTTCTTTTTCTTTTTCTTCTTCGTACGCAGTCAGACAGTAACCATTATTTTTTCGAAAAAAGCAGCGGTCATCCTGAGGCTGTCAACACTGCCATAAAGCTTGTCTAGTGTTGCCACTGGTGATGGCCACATCTGCTCTCTCTGATCCTCGTATGTCGGGCAGTTTTGCAGCAAATGCTCAGCGGTCATTTTCCCGGTACCACACGAGCATTCGTCGGTGCCACCTATCTTCAATTTGTTGAATAGGTGGTACCTCAGTCTATTGTGGCCAGTGCGAAGTCTGAAGACCACGACCTGCTCTCTTCTGTTCAACTGGTAATAGGCATCGTTTTTGGTGTAGCCAGTATGTTCGGTTTCCCATTTGGTCATGTATCTAGCTCTAATAAGCCGTTTTGACTCTTCGTATGTCATACTAGTATCTGATTGTGGTAGTTTCGCACCTTCTTTTGCTAGTCTGTCTGCCTCCTCGTTGCCTTGGATGTTGCAGTGAGATGGAACCCATGCACCACTACCTTATTTGGTGCGGCCTGCTGGCATAGTTGACAGAGTACTGCTCTTAAATCACTAAGTTCAGTATTTTTCTGGCTTTTTAGTGCTGTGACTACGGCCAGAGCATCTGTAAGCAGGACTATGTGGCTTTAATTTCTTTTACCTGTCACCATTTTTTCCACTGCCGCCCTCAGTGCCTCAGCCTCCGCTCTGAAATTGCTTGTGTATTTTCCAATAGCGAATGAAAGTGTTATTTTTTTTCTGCCATTTGGTAGGCTCAGGAATGCTCCTGCCCCTCCGTTCTGTGTTGTATTTGTTACGGAACCGTCAGTGTATGCATGGGTCCAGTCCATGCTTGGGTAGTTTTCCGTTATGTAACTCAGGGTAGTATCTCTTCTTTCTTTTTCAGACTTGCAGTTTTTGTTTCCAATATCTGGTATATTTTCTACCACCTCTGGAAATATATGCTGCCTCCAGGTAGGTTTTCGTACAGTAGGGATGGGCTTTGGTGTTTGTGCGTTCATGGGGTTTTCGTACATCTTTGCTTTGGCTATTTCTGCAAAGTTTCTTCGCTTTAGTTTCCCATTTCCGAAATTGTTTAGTCTGTGGTGCATTGGATGGTCAGTCAGTCTTCTGAGTTTCTCTGATTGCAGCTGGGCTCTGCTGTCTCTTCTGTCGGTCAGGGATTGCAGTTTTGTAATCTTTTCAAGTTCTACAATTGGCGTTGACTTCATGCCTCCTGTTATAACTCTCATGGCTTGGTTTTGAAGTTTGCTAACTTTATCGAAGTTCGCCTTTGCTGCTGTTGTCCATGCCGCAATGTCATACTCAAGAACTGGTCTCACTCTTCCAGTGTAGTTTCTTTAGTATACTTTCGTCTGCTCCCCAGCTTGTGCCAGCAAGTTTCCTCATGATTGCCATTTTCTCTCTGGCTCTCATTCGGTTTCTCTCGATCTGACTTTTCCATGTCATGCGCCGATCAAATGTGACTCCCAGGTAGTTTGGGTTGTCGTTTGGCTGCAGGTATTTGCCATTTAGACTTAATTTGGTGTTTTTGGGTTTGATTGAAAGCGAGAATATTGTGCATGTGGTTTTCTCCTCGTTTATTTTGACCAGCCATGAGTTCGCCCACTCTTCCAGCGATGTTAGGGTCTGCTGCATCCGATTTCTTGCTATGGTGAGATTCTTTTCAGAGGTCCACATAGCCAGATCGTCTGCAAACATTGAGCTATGAACTCTTCTTGGTATATTCTCTGTAATGTCATTTATATACACCAGGAAGAGTGTGGGTGACAGTACTCCCCCTTGGGGTACTCCCTGCTCTAGTGTCACCTTTCTGCTCATCTGCCCTTGTACTTGAACTCTGGCCGTTCTGTTTTTGAGGTAGTGGTTGATCCACGTGTACATTTCCCCACAAACTTCACTTCTTCTTAGCTTAACTCTAAGTCCATCTTTCCAGACTTTGTCAAATGCCTTTTCCAGGTCCACCCAAACCACTACTGTGTGTTTCTGTTCCTGGAAGGCATCTTCTTTTTCCTGGGCTATGAGGATGACCTGGTCCTCAGTGGATCTGTGCTGTTTAAAGCCTGCTTGCTGTGGAATTAGTATGCGTTTTTCTTCCAGATGCCACATCAGTCTGGTGTTTATCATACGTTCTATCAGTTTGCCGACACAGCTCAGTAGGCTGATAGGCCTGTATCCATTTGGATCTGTTTTGTCTTTTCCTTTCTTTGGTACTGGTACAAGTACTGCGTCTTTCCATGCCTGGGGTACAATACCCCTTTTCCAGCTTTGGTTGAGGACTGATAGCAGTTTCCTCTTTGCTGTTTGGCCCAGCCCCATCAGCATTTCGTTTGTTATCCCGAAAGATTGATTTAATCAATGTGGTTGCTAGATCCATGCTTCCCTCGCAACCATTCACTGCATTACTAACTCTCAAAGATTGCTCTCATGTATGTGGTTACCAGATCCATGCTTCTCGCGTAACCATACGATGTATCCCTCAGATAACCACATCTATTTATCGTATAAACTTAGCGGTCTATCTTAAGTTTCCCTCGTGAGCCTGCGGTCTGGGTAGAGAAAGGTCATGCTATCCGACTGGAATGAGAGTTTATCTCACTACTACTACCTGTATGTGATCCAGATACTGGCATATGTAGGTGTTCATTTGTTGTTGCTAAACAGGTGACATCTTAGTGTACAAATTTCAGTACAAAATAATGTCGTTTGATGTACGCTTGTTGAAATTGACGATCATTTACCTCTTCAACAGCAAAATGTTCAAGATATAATCGAATACTGTTCCCAGGGCACTTTCACGTAATCTGGCGACCAGCATGATATTATTATTGCTAACGATTGTTGAATTTAATCAAGATAAACCCATAGCACACACTGCTGTCGGGGATGCAGTGTTAAAGATTTCATTGTACTAGGTCATAAGTTGTTTATGAAGTGGGGTGACCAGTTATTGCCTTTCCTTCTTTAACAGTAAGTCAGGTACCCATTTACAGCTAGGGCAACTGGAGTATGTCGGTTAACGGAAGGTAAATCATGTACAAGTCAAGTAATCTGCCTAGGCAGGAAGGACCAATTGCGCTAACTGTCTTGACCACGGTTGATGGCAGAATACCAGACAGCATGCAGGGTACATCTAGTGGAGACTATCTTCGTCTTCTGCAATGTTGTCTTATTGTATAAACTTAACTAGAAAACATCATGTCTATATCTGCAATGATGTCTCTTGTATAAACATGGCTTGAACATATCATGTCTATAACTATATAGGTCTATAAAGTGTATCTTTCAGTGTTGTATTTATGGGCCAGTGGGTTTGTCTCTGTATATCATATTTATGTCAGTTCTCTAGTATAGGCCCTAGTTGTGTCTGCGGAGTCTATTGTGCGCTGTTGTTGAACGTAAGACACCAGTTTGCTCTAGTCTGTTTACACATGGTAATCGTCTTATGATAATGTTGCTGGCTGATTGATTTGATCATTCTTTTCTCCGATTGATATCTAACTGGTACATCTGATTGCTTGTCTGCAGCATCCTCTCCTTGCCAGTCAATCTTCTTTCTCTTTTACCGGTATTCCACAATGAGACAGTATCCACTGTATTACAATCTCGGTGTTAGTGAATAGTTCTTGCCCTCGGAGTCCATGGACACGTCGTTGGTTCCGCATGTAGAAGTCATCGATCAGCTTCTGATCTCCATATAAGACCGTCACAGCTACTGATTTCCATGTGAGACCGTCAGACAGCTTCTGATCTCCATGTAAGACCGTCAGACAGCTACTGATTTCCATGTAAGACCGTCAGACAGCTACTGATCTCCATGTAAGACCGTCAGACAGCTACTGATTTCCATGTAAGACAGTCAGACAGCTTCTGATCTCCATGTAAGACCGTCAGACAGCTACTGATCTCCATGTAAGACCGTCAGACAGCTACTGATTTCCATGTAAGACCGTCAGACAGCTTCTGATCTCCATGTAAGACCGTCAGACAGCTACTGATTTCCATGTAAGACCGTCAGACAGCTACTGATTTCCATGTAAGACCGTCAGACAGCTTCTGATTTCCATGTAAGACCGTCAGACAGCTACTGATCTCCATATAAGACCGTCACAGCTTCTGATCTCCATATAAGACCGTCACAGCTACTGATTTCAATGTTTGACCGTCGGGTCTCTGAGCAGCACGCGGAGATTGGGATTATACAGGTTATATCATAGGGGAAGCTTGATTTTCAGGAAGATCCTCTGCTGGGACCAAACTCTGTATTTAATTATGATGCCGAAAGGTCGATTCTCCGAATGATTCCTAGACAATTACATGCGTCAGGGTGAAGTCTGATTCTCCGAATGATTCCTAGACCATTATATGCGTCAGAGTGAAGTCTGATTCTCCGAATGATTCCTGGACCACTGCATGCGTAAGAGTTATGTGTTCTGTCTTGATTAGTGCAGTTCTCGGTGGGTGACGAGACTACCGTTTTGATATTAGCATATTTTTAAAATTTTATTTTTGCGTTTGCCTTATTTCTGTATTCCCCAAGGCGGTGTGCGTTGCACTATGATTTTTAAAATATTTTGCACCTGTCGGCCCAGTGCTTCCAACTTCGGCATGCATTTTATGTAAGGGTCTGCTTCCTTCTGCATTTTCTAAGGGTTTGCTTCCCCCGGATAACGGCACGTTCGGATTGTGAGCCGTGTCACGTAACCACTAGCCCACGCCGTACCACTAATAGGATATGGTGCTGATAGACATTCGAGAGCAGATCGTAAATATTTAATAACAAAATTGTGTGTATATATCCAGTGGGGAATTGAAATCATGAGTGGTTAAAACAACATGCGCAGATGCAACTAAATCTGGCACAAATAGGTACCAGCATCAAAAACTAATGCCACTTTTTTGTGTGGTTATTTTAGAAACGGTATCTAGGTAGTCATGAGTAGTTTGTGATCGTATTAAATCACTGTCACTCACGGCCACTCACGGACTTTCACTTTCACTCACAGTCACTAACTGTCACTTACGGTCACTCCCTGTCACTAATGGTCACTAACTGTCACTCACGGTCACTCCCTGTCACTCATGGTCACTAACTGTCACTCACGGTCACTCACTGTCACTAACTGTCACTCACAGTCACTAACTGTCACTCACGGTCACTCACTGTCATTCACAGTCATTCACTGTCACTCACGGTCACTCCCTGTCACTCACTGTCCCTCACGGTCACTCACGGTCACTCACTGTCACTCCCTGTCACTCACGGTCACTCCCTGTCACTTACGGTCACTCACTGTCACTCACGGCCACTCACTGTCACTCACGGCCACTCACGGCCACTCACTGTCACTCACGATCACTCACTGACACTCACGATCACTCACTGTCACTCACAATCACTCACGATCACTCACGATCACTCACTGACACTCACGATCACTCACTGACACTCACGATCACTCACTGTCACTCACGATCACTCACTGTCACTCACGATCACTCACTGTCACTCACTGTCACTCACGATCACTCACTGTCACTCACTGTCACTCACGATCACTCACTGTCACTCACTGTCACTCACGATCACTCACTGTCACTCACGATCACTCACTGACACTTACGATCACTCACTGCCACTCACTGACACTCACGATCACTCACTGACACTTACGATCACTCACTGCCACTCACTGTCACTCACGGTGTTGCTAATCTCACACCACTCTCATTGGTTGTCTAATACAGACATACTCTAACCGAACAGCCATATTCTTCCTTTCCAGGTAAGAAACTAAATGACGACAGGGGGGATAATCTATTTGATCTCTGAACATACCCTACCATTTTTGTCTGCCCTCGTTGTTGAGGCACATGAGTTATCCTGTATCAGTGTACAGAAGATTAGATTCTCATTTAAAACCTGTATAATTTATCTCTAGCTGAGTCAGTTCTGTGTACTTGAGATACCAATTTCTGTTTTGATCCACTTTTGACATTCAGTACATCGATTTATTTGACTCTGTCCATAGCAACATCAGAAAGTCTTGTCATTTTTCCTTGAAATTTTCGTCAAGAATACATAAAGGTCCTTTAATCAGACCGTTAGATGTTGGAGTGCCTTCAATCTACTCTCAGAAACCGTCCATCGAAGGAGGATTACAATGTTTGCCTAATGTTTCATTTTAAAATTCCAGTGGACCCCAAAAAGCCACCAGAACGGTGGATTCTTCACCGCGATTCTCTAAACTCCTGTAAGGTGGTCTAGCCCTGATAACAGAAATCCCTCTAAGCCAGTCATTTCCTATTTCTGAGGGTCCTATTATTGCCCATATAAAAGTCTTCGAGGGCTGCACGAAAAGTCATATGGGTGTGGGTGATGCACTAAGAGTCATGTGGGGAGGGGGTGCACCAAGAGTCATATGGGTGGGTGGGTGTGTCCACCAAGAGTCATATGGTTGCTACACAAAGTGACATGTGGGTGGAGGATGGGTCACCAAGAGTCGTGTGGGTGGATGCATCTAAAGCCATATGTGTAGGTAGGTGGGTGCACCAAGAGTCATGTGGGTAGGGGGGTGGGTATACCTAGAGTCATGTGGGTAGGGGGGAGGGGGGTGGGTGTACCTAGAGCCATGTGGGTAGGGGGGGTGGGTGTACCTAGAGTCATGTGGGTGGGGGGGTGTACTTAGAGTCTTGTTGGTAGGGGGTGATTGCACTTAGAGTCTTGTTGGTAGGGGGTGGGTGCACTTAAAGTCTTGTTGGGTGGTGCACCAAGAGTCATGTGGGTGGTACAGTAAGAGTCTTGTTGGGGGGTGCACCAAGAGTCATGTGGGTGGTGCATTTAGAGTTAGTGGGTGGTACACTAAGAGTCTTGTTGGGGGGGGGAGTGCAATAAGAGGCATGGGGGTGGCACACTAAGAGTCTTGTGTTGGGGGGGGGGAGCGCTATAAGAGACATGGGAGTGGTACACTAAGAGTCTTGTTGGGGGGGTGGGGTGCCAAGAGTCATGTCGGTGGGGGGTGCATTTAGAGTTAGTGGGTGGTACACTAAGAGTCTTGTTGGAGGGGGGGGGGAGTGCAAGAAGAGGCATGGGGGTGGTACACTAAGAGTCTTGTGGGAGTCTGCAAATAGCCCTGCATGAGTCCGCGAAGTGTCATGGGGAAGCGTGGTACATGAATCGTCCTGCAGGGATACGCGAGGTGTCTTTTGAACGTTCATGAACAGTCATGAGGAGGTCCTTCCGTGAATAGTCCTATGAGTGTTTACAAAGAGCCATATAAGGGTCCACAAAGAGTCCTTTGAGTGTTTCCAAAGAGCCATGTAAGGGTCCACAAAGAGTCCAATGAGTGTTTGCAAAGAGTCATGTAAGGGTTGACAAAGAGTCCTATCAGTGTTTGCAAAGAGCCATGTAAGGGTTCATAAAGAGTGCTATGAGTGTTTGCAAAGAGTCATGTAAGGGTCCACAAAGAGTCCTGAAGGAATACATGGATCGTCTTGTGGTTGACCCCGACGAGTCATGTGCTAATTCTCCAAAAGTTGTGTGGGTGTGTGGGAAGAGTCAATGGTAGAGTTCGCGACGAGTGATTTGCGGGGGTGGATGGTGAATGTCAACCACATATTGATGATGATATTACATTGTTACAAATGAAAAACATACAATGTTACCATCTGTCTCGGGAAGAGTATTGTTGTATTCATTGAGGTTCTGATGTCTGGAAAAGGTTGGCAACCACTGTCCCACGGGGGTCTGATGTCTGGAAGAGGTTGGCAACCAATACCTAATGGGGGGTCTGATGTCTGGAAGAGGTTGGCAACCACTGTCCCATGGGGGGGTCTGATGTCTGGAAGAGGTTGTCAACTACTGCCCCATGGAGGGGTCTGATGTCTGGAAGAGGTTGGCAACCACTGCCCCATCGGGGGTCTGTGTCTGGAAAATGTTGGCAACCACTGCTCTATTCAAAGTACAACTGGAAATTTAACTTAATAAAAAAATAGAAAACGCTGTGACATTTATTTCTATATTGTCACTGTGAACTTGTCATTTCCAAGAGTAAATATCATCTTTAAACAAGTCGTAGTCTTTTAAGGGCGAAAAGAACAAAAATGAAAATTTTTAATTAGTAATAAAAATAAAGAACACTTTTCGTAAAGTGTTTAGTGTATCGGTTGTCTAGTCTTGAAGACACGGGTTCGAACCCATTTTTTTCTATTAGTGGAGGCATTTAAAAAATAGATTGCACACTTTATCCATGGCTTACTTTAGATCTACGGTAGGCTGTGTTTTATCGCAGTAACAAATCATCTTCATTGCTCCGCTCTACCAATTTGCGCTCCGTAAATGTGGAAACGCCATGACACACATGATAATAATTCTAAATGTCTTCCTGGTATCTGATCTAGTCTCCTTACTATCTTCATCACCATGATATTCGGTGGAGCCTGGAGACTTCTTTAGAACTACAATGCCGACTGTCTGACCAGTTTTGGAATCTCGGACCTTTTTGGCCTCTATTGCATACTAGCCTGGCAATAAAAAACTGCAGGCTGGAATGTTGGTGCCTTACTCGTGAACTTTTTGGCCTCTATTACATAGTAGTCTGGCAATAAAGGACTGCAGGCTGGAATGCCTGAATCTGAACTCTTTATTTTCATTTGTTATTCCTGCTAACGGAGTTTATTGTGCTTGTTTTATTATCTTTGTTTTAACAACTTTGTTTTTTAACAACTAAAACGTGTTCACACAAAGATGTGTTGCCTGTGATAGCAACTGTTTGTGTACAAGTGTGTGTATCTACATGAATGAATGGCATCCTATCAGTCTCGACAGACAATTGGCTTCACGCTAGAAAGGGGTCTTAGTCCGTTGTTGCCCTTGCTTTTGCTGCACACATTTGGAGTCTGCATCTTGACGCATCTTGTCTTCCCCGCCTGCAGACCGACGCACAAAGCCTGCATCCAGCCGGGTCTGTCCTTGGCAAGTTCCCCCCAGTTGCAGGTGTGCATATCTAACGATTTCAAATCACGCTTGCAAACATCTTTGTAGCAGAGGAATGGCCTACCTTTGTTACGCTTGTCCGTAGTCAGCTCTCTGGATAGGATTTCTTTTGGTATTCGCTCCTCCTCCTTTCTGCACGTGAGACCAAGTAACCGCAAGCGGGGCTGGCGGAGGACCGTAACTAAGCTGGCAATCTTTGCACGGTCCAACACGACGCTGTTTGTCCCTCTGTCCCTCCATGACACTCCAAGTATGCGCCTGAAGCGGCTTTGTCCCTCCATGACACTCCAAAAATGCGCCTGAGGCGGCTCCATCCCTTCATGACACGCCCAGTAAGCGCATCAGGTGGCTCTGTCCCTTCATGAAACTCCAAGTACGCGCCTCAGACGGCTCCGTCCCTCCATGGCACTCCACGTACGCGCCTCAGACGGCTCCGTCCCTCCATGAAATTTCAAGTATGCGCCTCAGGCGGCTACAGAGTCCTTGTTTCACTGGTCCCTTTTTTTTTTCTTTTTTTTGTTTGTTGACATTTGCCTTATTTCTCTAGATCCAGCATTGGGTCCAGTGAAAGGTTGTCGGTGATGATAGATCCAGCTCTGGTCCAGTGAAAGGTTGTCGGTGATGATAGATCCAGCTCTCGTCCAGTGAAAGGTTGTCGGTGATGATAGATCCAGCTCTGGTCTAGTGAAAGGTTGTTGGTAATGATAGATCCAGCTCTGGTCCAGTGAAAGGTTGTCGGTGATGATAGATCCAGCTCTGGTCCAGTGAAAGGTTGTCCGTGATGATAGATCAAGGTCTGGTCTAGTGAAAGGTTGTTGGTGATGACAGATCCAGCTCTGGTCTAGTGAAAGGTTGTCGGTAATGATAGATCCAGCTCTGGTCCAGTGAAAGGTTGTCGGTGATGATAGATCCAGCTCTGGTCCAGTGAAAGGTTGTCCGTGATGATAGATCCAGCTCTGGGTCCAGTGAAAGGTTGTCGGTGATGATAGATCCAGCTCTGGTCCAATTGAAAGGTTGTCGGTGATGATAGATCCAGCTCTGGTCTAGTGAAAGGTTGTCGGTGATGATAGATCCAGCTCTGGTCCAGTGAAAGGTTGTCCGTGATGATAGATCCAGCTCTGGTCCAGTGAAAGGTTGTCTGATAGGATAGATCCAGCTCTGGGTCCAGTGAAAGGTTTCCGTGATGATAGATCCAGCTCTTGTCCAGTGAAAGGTTGTCTGATATGATAGATCCAGCTCTGGGTCCAGTGAAAGGTTGTTCGTGATGATAGATCCAGGTCTGGTCTAGTGAAAGGTTGTCAGTGATGATAGATCTAGCTCTGGTCTAGTGAAAAGTTGTCTGATATGATAGATCCAGCTCTGGGTCCAGTGAAAGGTTGTCGGTGATGATAGATCCAGCTCTGGTCTAGTGAAAGGTTGTCGGTGATGATAGATCCAGCTCTGGTCTAGTGAAAGGTTGTCGGTGATGATAGATCCAGCTCTGGTCTAGTGAAAGGTTGTCGGTGATGATAGATCCAGCTCTGGTCTGGTGAAAGGTTGTTGGTGATGGTAGATCCAGCTCTGGTCCAGTGAAAGGTTTACGGTGATGATAGATCTAGCTCTGGTCCAGTGAAAGGTTGTCGGTGATGATAGATCCAGCTCTGGGTCCAGTGAAAGGTTGTCGGTGATGATAGATCCAGGTCTGGTCTAGTGAAAGGTTGTCGGTGATGATAGATCCAGGTCTGGTCCAGTGAAAGGTTGTCGGTGATGATAGATCCAGCTCTGGGTCCAGTGAAAGGTTGTCGGTGATAATAGATCCAGCTCTGGTCCAGTGAAAGGTTGTCGGTGATGATAGATTCAGCTCTGGTCCAGTGAAAGGTTGTTGGTGAGGATAGATCCAGCTCTGGTCCAGTGAAAGGTTGTTAGGGATGAAAGATCCAGCTCTGGTTCAGTGAAAGGTTGTCGGTGATGATAGATCCAGCTCTGGGTCCAGTGAAAGGTTGTAGGTGATGATAGATCCAGCTCTGGCCCGGTGAAAGGTTGTCGGTGATGATAGATCCAGCTCTGGTCCAGTGAAAGGTTGTCGGTGATGATAGATCCAGCTCTGGGTCCAGTGAAAGGTTGTCGGTGATGATAGATCCAGCTCTGGTCCAGTGAAAGGTTGTCGGTGATGATAGATCCAGCTCTCGTCCAGTGAAAGGTTGTCGGTGATGATAGATCCAGCTCTGGGTCCAGTGAAAGGTTGTCGGTGATAATAGATCCAGCTCTGGTCTACTGAAAGGTTGTCGGTGATGATAGATCCGAGGTAGTTAAAGTGATTTACTAGCTCCGGATTGTTATGTTTAAGACAATATCTGGAGGATCTGTACCCTGTGCCATCACTTTCGTCTTTGTACGCTGATGGTGAGTTCAAACAGATCGCAGGATTTTGCTAATCTATTAATGAGGTTATGTAAGTCGACCTCAGTGTGGGCGACTAGAGCAACATCGTCTGCGAAGAGCATATCCCGAATGACAGTCTCCGTTCTCTTACTTTTTGCTCGCAGTCTAGTCAGATTGAATAATCGCCCAACTGACCTAGTGTGCAGGAAGACCCCTTCTGGGGTAGTTCCAGTGGCGTGTCTAAGCACGATGACAAAGAAAATGCCGAATAAAGTCGGAGCCAGAACACAACCTATTAATGCCAAAAGCCTCATATTCCTGACCATCATGTATCACTGTACCTTTCATGCCCACATGGAAAAACCTAATCATGCTCAGTAGTTTAGGTGGGCAGCCAACTTTAGACAATAATTTAAAAAAGAAGCTCTCTGTTTACCAGGCCGAATGCCTTGGTGAGGTCAATGAAGGCAACAAATAGTGGTCTGTCTTTTTCTCCGCATTTCTCTTGCAATTGTCTCAATGAAAAGACCATATCAACGGACCTTTCTGCGCGAAAACCCCACTGAGACTTCAGGTACACCCTATCGGCCAGCTTTCGCACACTGCTCAGGATGATGCGAGCATACACTTTACCTACGGTGTTGACGAGCGATATTCCCTGTTCTCGTCTCCCTTTTTTTTGCAAAGGGAGGTTATGTTGGCGTCTCTCATGTCCTGTGATACCGCCCCCTCATCCCAACACTAGCAGAATGTTCGTACAGATATGAGAGAAGTACGTTTCCCCCGCATTTGATTATGTATGCTGGAATGCCATCCTTACCGGGTGCCTTTTCCACTGGCATGCATTCGATAACTTTTTCCAAATCGTGTAAGGTCGGTTTATCGTCAAGTTCCTGCAATACCTGCAGAACCTCAATTTCGTTGAAAGCAGAGTCCGCCACTATAGTGTTACAGGTGCACAAGGCTTAAGAGTTTTCGGCCCATCTCTTCATTTGCATATCCCTGTGAAGAAGGATCTCACCTGTCGTAGATTTCAATGGCGCTGTATCCTTTTTTTTTTTTTTTTGTAGGTACAAATGCTTTCTTTATGCTCTCGTACATTCCCCTGATGTTACCAGTATCCGCTGCCGACTGTACGGACTTACAGAATCGAATCCAGTAGCCATTTGCAAATTCCTTGCCAGTCTCTGTACTGTCCTCATTGCGGATTTGTAAGCCTCCAAGGCCATGCTGCTCGGGTAAATCGTAAGCTCCAGGTGAGTAGATTGGCTCTTTTTAATGGCCGATGCAAGGATGGAAGACCCACCCCACCAACCAGTCATGTCTGTTTGTTGTTTTCTTTCCAAAGAAAGCCAAGAATGTGGTGTGTATTGACCCTCTGACGTGTTCCCACCGTTCTGTAGCTCTTCCAACAGTGCGCTGTTCTGCCATTAATTCAGAGAGGGATTTTGTGCATTCTTCCACCTATAAAGGAATATCAGTTCCTGCTGTTTCTATGCGGCATTTACCCACAAGTCTTGCGCAGTGGATCTTCTTTGGCTGGAGTCTCATTTTGTAGCAGACAAGTGAGGTGTCAGTATCGCAGTCTACACTGTGAAACGTGCGGGTTTGCAAAATATGTTTCAGTTCAGACCGTCTAGTGATGATCAGGTCAACCTGATGCCAATGTCTGAGGTGAGGATGTTTCCAGGTTACGTTGTGCTGGGGCTTGGAAGAGGGTTTTATGGATGCACAGCTGCAATAGCCGCTGTCCATGTTCATTCATCTTTCCGATACCGAACATTCCTATTCACATAGGCCAGGAGTCGTGATCGGCCCCCGCCCCCCCCCCCCCCCAACACCTTTCCCCTTGTGTTGAGGTCCTCCAGTAGAATCATGTGTTCTCGCTAGGGATCCTTGTGATGAATGAGTTAAGCGGATGATAAATCTATTCATTTGAGTCACTAGTGGCTCCAAGTGTAGGAGCATACACGCTGATCAGATTATTTATGGCATTGAACATTTGGAAAGAGATAATAACCGCGCTGTGCCCTCTTGACATATCTCTGTCGTACCTAAAAGCGAGTTTTTAACGATAAAGCCGACGCCATGTTCTCTGACTTCCTCCACTCTTTTCCTTGTCAGAAGAACGTGTAGTCATGTTCCCCGAGGAACCCAGACGCGTTTCTTGAAGGGTAGCGATGTCGACCTGCAGCCTTTTGAGTTCCTACACTATGACTGCGGGCTTGCGAACATCAGAACTGTCAGACCTGTGGTCATGGTACGTACGTTCCAGCAACCAAGCGTCACTGTAGACGTTTGTGCTATGGGTTTGAGTTCTGACGTAATCTCTCACTTTTGCCTGCCTGGGCATATGATGCGAGGACCCCTGTTGTCCAGTCAGCAGATCTGAATTGGACATAATTTTAACATGTTTACTATACACAGTCGTGTTTAAAAAATATATGTTTGACCTTCAAAAAGGCTGAGTAAATACAAATTCCTGATTATCCCGTGCACAAATAAGACACTTTGTCGCGTGCGGACAACCGAAATCAGTCATGCGAAACTGTAGTTCAGATATAGGCACATCACGATATGATAGTTTGTAGGTCGTTATTGTGACATATAGCTGCTTTTTCAAAAGTTACACTGATATCAATTTCAAAATGAGTTTGGCTTGGCTTGGCTCCGTTCGTTCTCAATCTCCTGCTACCAAACCCTGAAAGGGCATAAGTAGCAGAATGTAGTCCAGAGAACGGAATGCGTTGTGTCGTAGTTTATATCTTGACTGCTATATTTGCACCTTTCGGTCCAACACATCCGACTTCAGCAAGCATTTTTTGAGTACCGGGTTAGCATTGCCTCTTCGATCCCTTCTCCTTAGCCAGTCTGCCCTGCTGCAGCCTGTTATCCAGGATTACCGCGTGGAGGTGTAGAATTGTCTTGGCAGCTTTGGTTCGCTGGCCCTGACGCTAGTAGTCAGCTATGGGTTGCTGACCACTGCAGCTCATGCGCTGCTCAGCATCTTGATCCCAAAATGAGTTTGAAGTGTACATTTTTAACAATGCAGAAGGTTACCGTTTTACTATACAAGTTTTTCCACACGGAATCTAAGACGTGTCATTTATGTTGCGATATTTACGACCCAGAGAAATGAACGCAATTGGCGTTTGGTCTGGATAGATCATCCTTTTACCGTTGTCATAAAACTGAAGATTTTTTAAATTGACGAAAAATCAACTTGTTACTCTCCGAAAACTAAAATTAACATTGCAATCCGACTGCAGTATTGACATTTTCAAAAGAACTCTGGAAAATTGTAAGAGCCGCCGGCTTTAGATTCATGAAAAATTCAGGATGGCATGAATATTATATGTGAAAAGTCACATTTGATTGCTGCCAGAAGCAAATACCTGAAATAGATTCGTAAACGGCGTAGGGTAGGCTATTATATTGTATACTTGGAATAATCCTTGGTCAATTCTCACCACACCTATGGTAAAGAATGGTAATCAGTTGACGATAAACAGAAAAAAGACAAATTCCAAGCAGAAAAGGGCAGCGCATTATTCTAACATATACCGGAAACAGTGAAAAAGAACTTGTCCATGAAGCTGAACTTATTTTCCAATCAAAAAGTACAGATGGTAGAGACTAATACACTTAAATGAATGGACAAATTTTCAGGCACTGAATGACGAATGATCTGCTTTCAATTCTGGATAGACCATCATGCCTAGTAATGGATAATGTATCCTATCACAATGCAGTATCAGAGGAAGACAAAGTACCAACTGCATGAAATACAAAAGCTCAAATTATGATATATCTAGCTAAAGAAAAAGTTAATTTCGACGACACGTATTTGAAGCCTAGGTTGTTGCAGCTTGTGAGGAAGACAAATAAGACAGACGTGTATGATATTGACAAAATCATTGAAGAGTACGGTCACACTTCTCTGCCACTACCTCCCTATCAGGCGGATCTAAACCCTTTAGAGCTTGTGTGGGCTAAAGTCAAAGGACAAGTTGCCGAACAGAACAGGACATTTGAAATGTGTGATGTTGAAGTGCTGACACGCGAGTACCTTTCAAAATTAGACATTCAGTTCTGGAAGAAGTGTGTTGAACATGTGCTCAGGGAAGATGAACAGTACTGGAAACGAGATGGATTACAATTTGTCCAGCCAGTAACAATTATAAACCTATTTAAATCGACAGATTTGGAATGATTAATATCATCTTTTGTGGACATACTGATTAGCAGACTTGGATGAGCTAGCGTATGTTTATCAAAACAATTAAGTGTGCATACAATGACAACAAATACATTTCAAAATGCAAATGCTTTTAAGCAACATAAAATTATCTGCGCATTTGATACAACCTTGGGATCTAATGCTGACCGAAGGGCTGTGTAAGGCAGGTCTTCTACCCTGGGGGCAACTCTTCTCTCTCTTCTCTCACCTCAATCTGTTTCATTTGACTCTGTCCTACAGTCACACTCTTGCACAACTTTCACACGCGCCCTCATGGTGAGGCCCTTCCATTGCACTTTGGTTGGGCTAGCTTCTGAGGGCGCACAAACCTAGCATAGGTACATACAGACGCACACATGCATCCAAGCACTGGTTTATGCGTCCTGATATCGCCAAATGGACTACGGTCTGAGGTGGAAAATGGCGCGCCTCCGCCAGTAGAAACTAGTGAGGCAAACATCTAAGCAGCAACAACAACCGAAGGGCTGTACCAACTGTTGCATTTTGGTGCGATTTTTACGATCGTGCAAAAAGGGCAACACAAACAATCAATTGATGTATCAAGATATTAAGGAGATACGCCAATAAACAAAATTCGACGAGAAATTAAGCTTCGTAATATAAAATCTTAAAATTTAATGTTATTTCTTTGCAATGGTCCTAAATGATTAGAGAAATTCTTCGATGTGCAAAATTCGTAAAATCTATGGACTAAATAATATAAATGTTTTATTACAAAGCTGCATGCGAAAAATCATTTCAATCTGACATGCGGTTTAGTAGAAAATTGCTTCGGACCTCGTTCATGAATGAAAAGACGGACTAGAGTTCTTCATTTGCCGGTGTCATTGATGAGACTTGTATCTGTAGTTCGTGCACGTCATGCTGTGTAATCAAAGTGACTTTATGACAATGCGGGTGTCTCTCACCTTGTGACAACACTTTCTGAATATCTGGAATAGGTTGTGCATAGACAGGTTCCTCCCAAAGTTCCATCTCTGGGGCCTGCATCAATTCGTGCCAACTTTCGATACGACTTTCAGGGCTTGTCTGTATGCGTTGATTTTTGGAAGCTATGGCTGGATTTGAGTCTTGTGATCCGTATCTGATGTCCAAACATTGGGTGCCTTGGGTCGTGCTTCTGTTTTTGTCGTTCTTCTTCTTCTTCTTCGTTCGTTCTCAATCTCCCACTACCAAACCCTGAAAGGGCTTAAGTAGCAGAATGTAGTCCAGAGAACGGAATGCGTTGTGTCGTAGTTTACAGCCTGGCTGCGATATTTGCACCTTTCGGTCCAACACATCCGACTTCAGCAAGCATTTTTTGAGTACCGGGTTAGCATTCCCTCTTCGATCACTTCTCCTTAGCCAGTCTGCCCTGCTGCAGCCTGTTATCCAGGATCACCACGTGGAGGTGTAGAAGGGTCTTGGCAGCTATGGTTCGCTGGCCCTGACGCTAGGCTCGCTAGCAGTCAGCTATGGGTTGCTGACCGCTGCAGCATCTTGATCCCGTTTTTGTCGTTCGATTTCTGCTGCGACGCTTCTTCGGATCTCGGGTGGTGCTATGCCAATTATGGGGGATATTTTATCAATGGAGGTGGGTTAAAGGCATCCTGATATTATCCTACCTATCTCTTTTATTGTCAACTAGTTTCGCATGGGCAGTTTTTCCAGACTGGCGCAGCGTATTCAGCTACGGAAACACGCAAGGCAAATGCAGATGTCAGAAGGTCTGATGGCTGCCCCCCCCCCCCCCCCCCCCCCACTACTCCATGTTGTGTCGGTCAGTTTTAGGATAATATTATTTCTTGCGTGTATCTTACGCTTTGTTTCCTGGCAATTCGTTATGTAGGACAAATGTGCGGTCTAACTTTAGTTCTAGATATTTGGGAGCCATACAGTTTTCAAGCTCCTGCCCTATGTGAATGATACATGATAAATGATACACATAAAAACACACTTTTTTAACTGTCATTACTGTATTTATTCTAATTGCTGATGACCACCGGCAGGATCTAATTTCTAAATGGTTGATGAATAAAGGCCGCTTTCCTCTATCGTCACCACGAACTGTTGTTTTTATTTTACTTCCTGTAGTAAAATATATTCCTACCGAAGTTTTAAACGCATATCCTCGTGACTATAAGACCGACACACAAGCCGCTCGGCTTAACCTGCAAGGATAATCACAATCAAATCAACTCAGGATCAAATGATTGTCACCATATAATGGTTGGGGACGGCGTGGGCTAGTGGTTAAGTGACATGGCTCACAATCCGATCACCACCTGTTACCCCGTGGAAATAAATTAGACCCTTAAATAAAATACATGCCGAAGTCGGATGCACTGGGCCGACAGGCGCAAAATAAAAACATAACGCAACGCACACCGCATTGGAGAATACAGAAAATAAGACCAACACAATTTTTAAAAATATACAATGGTTGAGCTTACATTAGCATGGTTCAGTAATTACAAACACAAGTAACAGACTCTTTCGTCATGTAATCCTGATCTGTATGAGTTATTCACTGTTTTATTTCTGTATCATGCGTGGGGTTTTGTTTCAATGTTACCCTCATATGTATGAGTTATTCACTGTTTTATTTCTGTATCATGCGTGGGGTTTTGTTTCCATGTTACCCTCATATGTATGAGTTATTCACTGTTTTATTTCTGTATCATGCGTGGGGTTTTGTTTCCATGTTACCCTCATATGTATGAGTTATTCCCTGTTTTATTTCTGTATCATGCGTGGGGTTTTGTTTCCATGTTACCCTCATATGTATGAGTTATTCACTGTTTTATTTCTGTATCATGCGTGGGGTTTTATTTCCATGTAATCCTGATCTGTATGAGTTATTTACTGTTTTATTTCTGTATCATGCGTGGGGTTTTGTTTCTATGTAATCCTGATCTGTATGAGTTATTCACTGTTTTATTTCTGTATCATACGTGGGGTTTTGTTTCTAGAGCTTTTTTTTTAAAACTTTAATCCGGAAGGCCACGCCACACACTATAGGCATTTGACTTTCATAAATAGCGGGCTCTGGAACGACACGAGTTGGAATGCCTTCTAATCTTGAAGTGTCTTCTCTTGATCTTGATGACCCGTTCCTCAGCGTAGCTGCGGGTCTCAGCTGCGTATCCAACAGACTCTGGTTGCGCCACGGAAATCCAGTGCATGCTAAGCTCTCCTCCAGAGGTGTCTTGGATGTTGTTGTGCACAGCAATGGAGTCTGACCAACGTACTGGAGGCATTCCTCATCTGCTCTTCTTACCCCGAGGATACCAGATTGCTGTTGCCGTACTCCATCGACCATCATTTCGTCGCAACATGTGACCAACCATTTATGTTTTGCATAGATTACGGCATCATTCACGAAGGACAATAGTCGGATGTTAGAGTTGTGGAGATTTTGCACACGTTGGTTTCAGAGAGTGCTTCCGACCAAGCATCTCTCAAGTAATGCCCGGATCACTCTTAATTTCTCCATCTATGAATTTATTAGTGTGCATGTCTTAGCACGGTAGCACATCGCAGGGAGCATAGTGGAATTGAAGAGAGAGAGACTCATAGGTTCTGGTCTTGGCAATTGTCAAGGACCGGGCTAATGGACGAGAGGGCTGCCTGGACCGCATGACAACTTCTTGTCAGGTATGGTTCCAGATAAATCTCTATATTGAGGAGGCGTCCAAGATAGATGTACCCGTTGATATCATCTAGTTCCACCCAGCCAATGAATCTGGATCACAATTGCGCAACACTTTGGTCTTGGAGATATTCTTCTCTGGTCCTGCTAGAGGGGTAAAACTGACTAGTTATCACAGTACACTAACATCAATTACAGGTAATAGCATCTATCACAGAATATGTACATCAATTACAGGTAATAGCAGCTATCACAGAATATGTACATCAATTACCGGTAATAGCATCTATAACAGAATATGTACATCAATTACAGGTAATAGCATCTATCACAGAATATGTACATCAATTACAGGTAATAGCAGCTATAACAGAATATGTACATCAATTACAGGTAATAGCAGCTATAACAGAATATGTACATCAATTACAGGTACCTTTGACCTCCAAAATAACCTGTCACAGTTTGCAATCTATAAGTCATGCAGCAATATGTCCCTACCTGACACCAAAATGACAACTCCGAAATGAGCAATAAAAGCGAGGTTAACTTTTAACGAACGACAATATCACGTGGTGCGTCCTCCTAATGATGTGTGTTATGCTCCTTGTTTATGTATAACTACGACAGCATAGTTCGCCCAAATGACAGAGCAGATATAGTTCTCGTCTCTCGTATCCAAACTGACTGAGTGTGTATTCAAGTCCATCCAGCTTTAAACGACCGCTTAATTGAATTAGTGACGGCAGTGCCACGTGTCATCCTCACCTGACAAATGTTGATGCGTTGTATAATAAAACACATGATTGTCAACAGCAGGTATCTGGTTGTGGACTACCTTTACAGTTATAGCTAGAAGTAGTAGATCACTGTTAGCAGAAACCAAGGCCATGGTTTAATGCACGTGTCTTCGGTACGTTCATATATGCTAGCGAAACTTTGGTTACTCTTAACAAGCAAGAGCAACAGTGTAACACCTTCCGTCTACGGCACGGTTGGTCCATTCTTGGAATTACAGAGGGATAGAGTCTCAAATGGAGTTGTGCAGTATTGCATCAGTATCCCATGCATGCACATCCTCCTTAGGCAGCGATTTCTTCGCTATGTTCATTGCATGGAAGATGGTCGCATCCCTAAAGATATTTTCTATGGACAGCTGGCCCCTGACAAAAGAACATTGACCGACCAAAGCTGAGGAACAAAGGGGTGATTTGAAGGCACTAGATTTGAGTCTGACATCTTGGGAAGACAGAGCAGAGCTGCAGGGCGATCTACCCTGAGTTGTACTCTGAAGAGCCACCTCAGACTGAAAATAAGCTCTTCAATCACTGAGACCCGAAACGACAACTCTCTACGGAAAAATAAAACCAAACACTCATTGGAGAGTTACCACTTCAAGGACACATCATTAAATAGTTATGCATGACTGAAAGGAGCAACTAACTTAACTTAACTTAACTTCTTTATATTGGTATAAAAGACTCTGCAGAGAGAGGCGAAAGAAGCGTGGATTTTTTTTTTTTTTTTTTGTTTTTTTGCTTAAATGTTTGCCTCGCTAGTTTCTACTGGCGGAGGCGCGCCATTTTCCACCCCAGACCGTAGTCAATTGGGCGATATCAGGACGCATAAACCAGTGCTTGGATGCATGTGTGCATCTGTATGTACCTATGCTAGGTTTGTGCGCCCTCAGAAGCTAGCCCAACCAAAGTGCAATGGAAGGGCTTTACCACGAGGGCGCGTGTGAAAGTTGTGCAAGGGTGTGACTGTAGGACAGAGTCAAATGAAACAGAGTGAGGTGAGAAGAGAGAGAAGAGTTCAGAAGCGTGGATATGTGAGCAATGCACAAACATCAAAGAGAGACTAAACAGAAATGATGCTAAAGGAGCATACAAGGTGGTCAAAGAACTGGTAACACCAAGACAAAGCAGGAACCTTATGATTCATGATAAAAACGGCAAGTGTCTTATTGAGGTCAATGACGTACTGGCAAGATGGACAGAGTACTGTTCCGAGCTATACAACTATGAAGGGCGAAACAAACCTGAGAAAACATTTCCCTCAACACCAACAAATATAGAGGATAACCAACTGATAACGAAGGAAGAGGTAATTGCAGCGGTAAAGACATTGAGAAGAGGGAAGGCGACCGGCGTGGACAATATACCAGCAGAGCTCTTACAAGCAGGTGGAGAGGCAGTAGTGGAAGGCCTAACACACATCTGTAACAAAATATGGGCGACAGGAAACTGGCCGGACTTATGGACGAAATCAATAGTTATACCGCTACATAAGTCTGGAAACCTAAAGCTGTGCCAAAATTACAGAACAATAAGCCTCATTAGCCACCCTAGCAAGGTCATGCTTAAATTAATCCTCGACCGATTGAAACTCCAAGCAGAGAACATTATTGCCGAGGAGCAAGCAGGGTTCATACAGGGAAGAAGCACTACAGAACAGATATTTAATTTAAGGCTGCTAAGCGAGAAATATCTAGAACAGCAGCAAACACTGTATTACGTGTTTGTAGATTTTAAGAAGGCGTTTGATAGTGTATGGCATAAAGCGCTTTGGGCAACCATGAGGATGTATAATATCAACGGAAATATTATAACGGTCCTTGAACACCTGTATAACAAGGCGTCTAGTGCAGTTCTTTGGAATGGGAGGCGAGGAGACTGGTTTCGCACATCAGTTGGTGTGAGACAGAGGTGTACACTCTCTCCAACTCTTTTCAATATATTCCTTGAAGGAATTATGAGTGAGGCACTTGGAGGTAACGTTGGTACTGTCAAGATAGGGGGCCGAACGATTACTAACCTTCGTTTTGCAGATGATATCGACGGGTTGGCGGGTTCAGAAGCAGAACTGCAGGAATGGGTCAGAAGGCTCGATGAAACAGCTCTTGACTATGGTATGGAGATAAACGCTGGAAAGACAAAACTAATGACAAACAACGCTACGGGCTTCAACAGCAAGATAAAAGCAAACGGTCAAGAACTCGAAGTAGTTGTCAGTGATGAAGGATCAAAATGTGAGGTATTGGCCAGAATAACACAGACAATAGCGGCGCTTGCACGGCTTAACAAAGTCTGGCAAGATAAACGGTTAGCACTATGCACGAAAATCAGATTAATGCGTACACTGGTCCTGTCAATATTTCTCTATGCGTGTGAGACATGGACAGTTACAGCTGATCTTCAATGAAGGACACAGGCCTTGGAGATGAGATGTTTCCGAAGACTTTTAAACGTCACGTACAAAGATCGAGTTACAAACGAGGAAATCCGAAATAGAATTACGACGGCAATAGGGCCTTTCGAAGATCTCTTGGCAACTGTCAAAAGAAGGAAACTCACTTGGTACGATCACATATCGAGATCAAATGGTCTTGCAAACACAATCCTCCACGGGAAGGTGCATGGCAGACGACGAAGAGGCCGGCCCAAAAAGAGAGGGGAAGACAACATAAAAGAATGGACCAGTCTCTGACCAGAAGAGTCACAGGCAGCGGCTTCTGACAGAGAGGGATGGCGTGGAGTTGTGAGGATGTCTTCATGTGTGCCCCAACGACCTCACCGGTTACGGGATGACCTGACCTGACCTGAGAGTCGGAAAACAACCAGTGTCTTGGAGGATGGTTAACCGATGTATGAGTCCATCTTAATACTCAAACACTAGAGCAAAGTAGACTCGCAGCCTGTTAGGCGCCATCAATGTTGCTCCTAACAAACCACCTAACCATGGCCAGGGGTATGTCATGTCACACAGATAGTCAGTCACCTCTTACGACATGCTCTCTGTGAAGCAGTAGTGCTATTCTTGTCTTTGTCATACACAAAAATCCCAACAGATCACTCGGCTAGTAGAAAGTTCTACTGGCCACATTCAATCTTAATAATCATATTTTGTTTGGCATCCCGTGCAGGTGGTTTGTTTAACTACGTGTCTGGAGCCAACTTCTTCGGCGAGATTCTTGAGTGGTGGGGCTTTGCTGTAGTCAATTGGACAGTTCCGGCATTTTCTTTCGCTGTGTTTACAATGTGCAACATAGGGCCGAGAGCAATCCAGCATCACAGGTTTGTTAATGTATGGTCAATAAACCTAGAGCATACCAGCATCACAGGTTAGTGTTTGGTTAATAAACCTAGAGCAATCCAGCATCACAGGTTAGTTAATGTATGGTTAATAAACCTAGAGCAATCCAGCATCACAGGTTAGTTAATGTATGGTTAATAAACCTAGAGCAATCCAGCATCACAGGTTAGTTAATGTATGGTTAATAAACCAAGAGCAATCCAGCATCACAGGTTAGTTAATGTATGGTTAATAAACCTAGAGCATACCAGCATCACAGGTTAGTGTTTGGTTAATAAACCTAGAGCAATCCAGCATCACAGGTTAGTTAACGTATGGTTAATAAACCTAGAGCAATCCAGCATCACAGGTTAGTTAATGTATGGTTAATAAACCTAGAGCAATCCAGCATCACAGGTTAGTTAATGTATGGTTAATAAACCTAGAGCAATCCAGCATCACAGGTTAGTGTATGGTTAATAAATCTAGAAGAATCCAGCATCACAGGTTAGTAAATGTATGATTAATAAATCTAGAGCAATCCAGCATTAAAGGTTAATGTATGGTTAATAAATCTAGAACAATCCAGTATCAAAGGTTAGCGAATAGTCAACAAAACTCAGAACAATACAGAATCATATGTTAGTTAATGTATGGTCAACAAAACTTAAAACAATCCAGAATAACATGTTAGTTAGTTTATGGTCAACAAAACTCAGAACAATACAGAATCATATGTTAGTTTATGGTCAACAAAACTCAGAACAATACAGAATCATATGTTAGTTTATGGTCAACAAAACTCAGAACAATACAGAATCATATATTGTAGTTAGTTTAGGGTTAACAAAACTCAGAACAGTACGGAATTAAAAGTGGTTATTTAGTGTATTTTAGCTGACCTGGAGCAGTCCAGCGTCAAAAGGTAGAATAAGAGTGTATTTTTCAACCATGTATTCAAGTTGAGTGGGTCTGCAGACTTTTCAAGTTTAGAAACAATTGATATAGTTCAATGTACACATTTGAAAACATGTACTGATTTCTGTTAGAGTCATAGCTGCTATTTCATGTACGAGCTACAATTGCTTTGCAACTTCAAAATGCTCTTAAATCAATTGTTACTGGATTCTATGGTTAATTATGTCTAGTATTTACTTAAGGATGTTGTTTCTTTAGCTTCTTGTTACTTAAATTGAGATGGAATCATTTACATATGTTTTCATTACCTGCTTCTTCTATTCCAGGTGGTACAAAGAAAAATTTGATGACTACCCAAAGAATCGGAAGGCTTTAATTCCTTTTATTTTATAATATTTTATTGAATGTTTTGAATTAAGAATGTATAGAATGTAAAAATGTAGTTTGAGCAATATTGTTGCATCAATTCTTCAAGCTGAGCTTATCACAAAATTTACTTATTAATTCCAGGCTGTCCCTTCAGGTTGCGCGGTAATCCTTTATAGTTTGCTACTGTCCTAGGCACCCATGAGCATAGTCTGTCTCATGTTGATCTGACATTTCTGAATTAGTAGTCATAAATAGATTTATCTGTGAAGATGTTCGGAATGTATGTCATCATCCTCATGTAGCATGTCCTTTATAGAACGTCGCTCCCATCACAGTCTGTCTGAAAAAAAATCTTTCCCTTGCCAAAACTCCAGCTCAGCCACAGTCATACCCAGGCATTCCTGGATATCTTGGCGCCATCGTCTTCTTGGTCTGCTTTTTTTGTCATTTTGGAATGTATGTATCTGTATTGATATTAATATAAATATGTATAAGTTAGTCAAAGAAACATCACAGAAGTAAAAACAACCTAGCATTGGACAAAAGGGCTTCATTGGGAACTAAGAATGCCACACACAAAAATATCAAATATATCTAAACACACAAACGATAACAATTTAGGCTATATTGTACAGGGTATTTAAGTAAGGAAAACAATGATAATGACAATAAGCAAGTGTCAGTATACTTCTTTAATCTGTTATCGAACATGAAAATCAATACTGTTATGTTTGAAAAGAGACATGAAAATCAATACTACTATGTTTGAAAACAGACATGAAAATCAATGCTGTTATGTTTGAAAAGAGACATGAAAATCAATGCTGTTATGTTTGAAAAGAGACATGAAAATCAATACTGTTATGTTTGAAAAGAGACATGAAAATCAATACTGTTATGTTTGAAAAGAGACATGAAAATCAATGCTGTTATGTTTGAAAAGAGACATGAAAATCAATACTGTTATGTTTGAAAAGAGACATGAAAATCAATACTGTTATGTTTGAAAAGAGACATGAAAATCAATGCTGTTATGTTTGAAAAGAGACATGAAAATCAATACTGTTATGTTTGAAAAGAGACATGAAAATCAATACTGTTATGTTTGAAAAGAGACATGAAAATCAATACTGTTATGTTTGAAAAGAGACATGAAAATCGATACTACTATGTTTGAAAACAGACATGAAAATCAATGCTGTTATGTTTGAAAAGAGACATGAAAATCAATACTGTTATGTTTGAAAAGAGACATGAAAATCAATACTGTTATGTTTGAAAAGAGACATGAAAATCGATACTACTATGTTTGAAAACAGACATGAAAATCAATGCTGTTATGTTTGAAAACAGACATTAAAATCAATTCTGTTATGTTTGAAAAGAGACATGAAAATCAATACTACTATGTTTGAAAACAGACATGAAAATCAATACTGTTATGTTTGAAAAGAGACATGAAAATCAATACTGTTATGTTTGAAAACAGACATTAAAATCAATGCTGTTATGTTTGAAAACAGACATTAAAATCAATTCTGTTATGTTTGAAAACAGACATGAAAATCAATGCTGTTATGTTTGAAAACAGACATGAAAATCAATTCTGTTATGTTTGAAAAGAGACATGAAAATCAACACTGTTATGTTTGAAAACAGACATGAAAATCAATGCTCTTATGTTTGAAAACAGACATGAAAATCAATTCTGTTATGTTTGAAAACAAACATGAAAATCAATACTGTTATGTTTGAAAAGAGACATGAAAATCAATACTGTTATGTTTGAAAAGAGACATGAAAATCAATACTACTATGTTTGAAAACAGACATGAAAATCAATGCTGTTATGTTTGAAAAGAGACATGAAAATCAATGCTGTTATGTTTGAAAAGAGACATGAAAATCAATACTGTTATGTTTGAAAAGAGACATGAAAATCAATACTGTTATGTTTGAAAAGAGACATGAAAATCAATGCTGTTATGTTTGAAAAGAGACATGAAAATCAATACTGTTATGTTTGAAAAGAGACATGAAAATCAATACTGTTATGTTTGAAAAGAGACATGAAAATCAATGCTGTTATGTTTGAAAAGAGACATGAAAATCAATACTGTTATGTTTGAAAAGAGACATGAAAATCAATACTGTTATGTTTGAAAAGAGACATGAAAATCAATACTGTTATGTTTGAAAAGAGACATGAAAATCGATACTACTATGTTTGAAAACAGACATGAAAATCAATGCTGTTATGTTTGAAAAGAGACATGAAAATCAATACTGTTATGTTTGAAAAGAGACATGAAAATCAATACTGTTATGTTTGAAAAGAGACATGAAAATCGATACTACTATGTTTGAAAACAGACATGAAAATCAATGCTGTTATGTTTGAAAACAGACATTAAAATCAATTCTGTTATGTTTGAAAAGAGACATGAAAATCAATACTACTATGTTTGAAAACAGACATGAAAATCAATACTGTTATGTTTGAAAAGAGACATGAAAATCAATACTGTTATGTTTGAAAACAGACATTAAAATCAATGCTGTTATGTTTGAAAACAGACATTAAAATCAATTCTGTTATGTTTGAAAACAGACATGAAAATCAATGCTGTTATGTTTGAAAACAGACATGAAAATCAATTCTGTTATGTTTGAAAACAGACATGAAAATCAACACTGTTATGTTTGAAAACAGACATGAAAATCAATGCTCTTATGTTTGAAAACAGACATGAAAATCAATTCTGTTATGTTTGAAAACAAACATGAAAATCAATACTGTTATGTTTGAAAAGAGACATGAAAATCAATACTACTATGTTTGAAAACAGACATGAAAATCAATGCTGTTATGTTTGAAAACAGACATTAAAATCAATTCTGTTATGTTTGAAAACAGACATGAAAATCAATGCTGTTATGTTTGAAAACAGACATGAAAATCAATTCTGTTATGTTTGAAAAGAGACATGAAAATCAACACTGTTATGTTTGAAAACAGACATGAAAATCAATGCTCTTATGTTTGAAAACAGACATTAAAATCAATTCTGTTATGTTTGAAAACAGACATGAAAATCAATTCTGTTATGTTTGAAAACAGACATGAAAATCAATACTGTTATGTTTGAAAACAGACATGAAAATCAATTCTGTTTTGTTTGAAAACAGACATGAAAATCAATTCTGTTATGTTTGAAAACAGACATGAAAATCAATTCTGTTTTGTTTGAAAACAGACATGAAAATCAATTCTGTTATGTTTGAAAACAGACATGAAAATCAATACTGTTATGTTTGAAAACAGACATGAAAATCAATTCTGTTTTGTTTGAAAACAGACATGAAAATCAATACTGTTATGTTTGAAAACAGACATGAAAATCAATACTGTTATGTTTGAAAACAGACATGAAAATCAATTCTGTTTTGTTTGAAAACAGACATGAAAATCAATACTACTATGTTTGAAAACAGACATGAAAATCAATGTTGTTATGTTTGAAAACAGACATGAAAATCAATGTTGTCACACTAGAAAACAGACATGAAAATCAATGTTGTCACACTAGAAAACAGACATGAAAATCAATGTTGTCACACTAGAAAACAGACATGAAAATCAATGTTGTCACACTAGAAAACAGACATGAAAATCAATGTTGTCACACTAGAAAACAGACATGAAAATCAATGTTGTCACACTAGAAAACAGACATGAAAATCAATTTTGTCACACTAGAAAACAGACATGAAAATCAATTTTGTCACACTAGAAAACAGACATGAAAATCAATTTTGTCACACTAGAAAACAGACATGAAAATCAATTTTGTCACACTAGAAAACAGACATGAAAATCAATGTTGTCACACTAGAAAACAGACATGAAAATCAATGTTGTTATGTTTGAAAACAGACATGAAAATCAATGTTGTCACACTAGAAAACAGACATGAAAATCAATGTTGTCACACTAGAAAACAGACATGAAAATCAATGTTGTTATGTTTGAAAACAGACATGAAAATCAATGTTGTCACACTAGAAAACAGACATGAAAATCAATGTTGTCACACTAGAAAACAGACATGAAAATCAATGTTGTTATGTTTGAAAACAGACATGAAAATCAATGTTGTCACACTAGAAAACAGACATGAAAATCAATGTTGTTATGTTTGAAAACAGACATGAAAATCAATGTTGTCACACTAGAAAACAGACATGAAAATCAATGTTGTCACACTAGAAAACAGACATGAAAATCAATGTTGTCACACTAGAAAACAGACATGAAAATCAATGTTGTCACACTAGAAAACAGACATGAAAATCAATGTTGTTATGTTTGAAAACAGACATGAAAATCAATGTTGTCACACTAGAAAACAGACATGAAAATCAATGTTGTCACACTAGAAAACAGACATGAAAATCAATGTTGTTATGTTTGAAAACAGACATGAAAATCAATGTTGTCACACTAGAAAACAGACATGAAAATCAATGTTGTTATGTTTGAAAACAGACATGAAAATCAATGTTGTCACACTAGAAAACAGACATGAAAATCAATGTTGTTATGTTTGAAAACAGACATGAAAATCAATGTTGTCACACTAGAAAACAGACATGAAAATCAATGTTGTTATGTTTGAAAACAGACATGAAAATCAATGTTGTCACACTAGAAAACAGACATGAAAATCAATGTTGTTATGTTTGAAAACAGACATGAAAATCAATGTTGTCACACTAGAAAACAGACATGAAAATCAATGTTGTCACACTAGAAAACAGACATGAAAATCAATGTTGTCACACTAGAAAACAGACATGAAAATCAATGTTGTTATGTTTGAAAACAGACATGAAAATCAATGTTGTCACACTAGAAAACAGACATGAAAATCAATGTTGTTATGTTTGAAAACAGACATGAAAATCAATGTTGTCACACTAGAAAACAGACATGAAAATCAATGTTGTCACACTAGAAAACAGACATGAAAATCAATGTTGTCACACTAGAAAACAGACATGAAAATCAATGTTGTTATGTTTGAAAACAGACATGAAAATCAATGTTGTCACACTAGAAAACAGACATGAAAATCAATGTTGTTATGTTTGAAAACAGACATGAAAATCAATGTTGTCACACTAGAAAACAGACATGAAAATCAATGTTGTCACACTAGAAAACAGACATGAAAATCAATGTTGTCACACTAGAAAACAGACATGAAAATCAATGTTGTTATGTTTGAAAACAGACATGAAAATCAATGTTGTCACACTAGAAAACAGACATGAAAATCAATGTTGTCACACTAGAAAACAGACATGAAAACAGGTTGTCACACTAGAAAACAGACATGAAAACAGGTTGTCACACTAGAAAACAGACATGAAAACAGGTTGTCACACTAGAAAACAGACATGAAAACAGGTTGTCACACTAGAAAACAGACATGAAAACAGGTTGTCACACTAGAAAACAGACATGAAAACAGGTTGTCACACTAGAAAACAGACATGAAAACAGGTTGTCACACTAGAAAACAGACATGAAAACAGGTTGTCACACTAGAAAACAGACATGAAAACAGGTTGTCACACTAGAAAACAGACATGAAAACAGGTTGTCACACTAGAAAACAGACATGAAAACAGGTTGTCACACTAGAAAACAGACATGAAAACAGGTTGTCACACTAGAAAACAGACATGAAAACAGGTTGTCACACTAGAAAACAGACATGAAAACAGGTTGTCACACTAGAAAACAGACATGAAAACAGGTTGTCACACTAGAAAACAGACATGAAAACAGGTTGTCACACTAGAAAACAGACATGAAAACAGGTTGTATGTTCTGTATTTTCAAACATACCCAGTTATTAATTATTCATACAATTCATACAATCGTCTTGACCTTGACCTTTCTCACTAAGAATTGTTTGTGATAACTGATGAGAATAATTTGTAATAAAATTTGTACTGTTATTTTGGTATTGTTATTGTGCCGGATTAACATGCTGATTTGAAAACTTGCATAAACCTCATGTATCGAGGGACATATTATTAATTATGTGAGTTATCAGCTTCATTGTATGGGGATGTATCGACCTACAAGCTTTGGTAAGACGAAGATATTGATATAGGAACAGGTGCATAGCATCAAAACATGAGGACATGAGGTCAGCATAGCCTAAGTGAAGGGATGCATGGATCACAATATGTGACTCAAAACATTGTCATTTGTAAACAGTAAATGTTTGATCAGACTAGCCAGATGAGAGGGCTCATCGTGGGGGCTACAGGCTGTTAACACTAGTGGGGCTCATCGTGGGGGCTACAGGCTGTCTACACTAGTGGGGTTGAATGTGGGGGCTACATGCTGTCAACACTAGTGGGGCTCATCGTAGGGGCTACAGGCTGTCAACACTAGTGGGGTTGAATGTGGGGGCTACAGGCTGTCAACACTAGTGGGCTCAATGTGTGGGCTACAGGCTGTCAACACTAGTGGGGTTGAATGTGTGGGCTACAGGCTGTCAATGCTAAGTGGTGTATCATGGGGGCTACAGGCTGTCAACACTAGTGGGGTTGAATATGTGGGCTACAGGCTGTCAACGCTAGCCGGCTCATCGTGGGGGCTACAGGCTGTCAACACGTGTGGGCTCAATGTGTGGGCTTCAGGCTGTCAATGTTAGGCAGCTCATCATGGGGGCTACAGGCTGTCAACACTAGGCGGCTCATCGTGGGGGCTACAGGCTGTCAACACATGTGGGCTCAATGTGTGGGCTACAGGCTGTCAACACTAGTGGGGTTGAATGTGTGGGCTACAGGCTGTCAATGCTAAGCGGCGTATCATGGGGGCTACAGGCTGTCAACACTAGTGGGGTTGAATATGTGGGCTACAGGCTGTCAACGCTAGGCGGCTCATCGTGGGGGCTACAGGCTGTCAACACTAGTGGGGTTGAATGTGTGGGCTACAGGCTGTCAATGCTAAGCGGCGTATCATGGGGGCTACAGGCTGTCAACACTAGTGGGGTTGAATATGTGGGCTACAGGCTGTCAACGCTAGGCGGCTCATCGTGGGGGCTACAGGCTGTCAACACGTGTGGGCTCAATGTGTGGGCTACAGGCTGTCAACACTAGGCAGCTCATCATGGGGGCTACAGGCTGTCAACACTAGGCGGCTCATCGTGGGGGCTACAGGCTGTCAACACATGTGGGCTCAATGTGTGGGCTACAGGCTGTCAACACTAGTGGGGTTGAATATGTGGGCTACAGGCTGTCAATGCTAGGCGGTTTATCATGAGGGCTACAGGCTGTCAACACTAATGGGGTTGAATGTGTTGGCTACAGACTGTCAACACTAGTGGGGTTGAATGAGTTGGCTTCAGGCTGTCAACGCTAGTGGGCTCAATGTGGGGGCTACAGGCTGTCAACACTAGGCGGCTCATCATGGGGGCTACAGGCTGTCAACACTTGTGGGCTCAATGTGTGGGCTACAGGCTGTCAACACTAGAGGGGTTAATGTGGGGGTTACAGGTTGTCAACGCTAGGCGGCTCATCGAGGTGGCTATAGGATGTCAACGCTAGCCGGCTCATCGTGGGGGTTATAGGCTGTCAACACTAGTGGGGTTGAATGTGGGGGCTACAGGCTGTCAACACTAGTGGGGTTGAATGTGGCGGCTATAGGCTGTCAACACTAGTGGGGTTAATGTGGGGGCTACAGGCTGTCAGCACTAGTGGGGATAACGTGGGGGCTACAGGTTGTCAACGCTAGGCGGCTCATCGAGGTGGCTATAGGCTGTCACCGCTAGGCGGCTCATCGTGGGGGTTATAGGCTGTCAACACTAGTGGGGTTGAATGTGGGGGCTACAGGCTGTCAACACTAGTGGGATTGAATGTGGCGGCTACAGGCTGTCAACACTAGTGGGGTTAATGTGGGGGCTACAGGCTGTCAGAACTAGTGGGGATAAGGTGGGGGCTACAGGCTGTCAACACTAGTGGGGTTAATGTGGAGGCTACATGCTGTCAGCACTAGTGGGGTTAATGTGGGGGCTACAGGCTGTCAACACTAGTGGGGTTAATGTGGGGGCTACAGGCTGTCAACTCTAGTGGGGTTAATGTGGGGGCTACATGCTGTCAACACTAGTGGGGTTAATGTGGGGGCTACAGGCTGTCAATACTAATGGGGTTAATGTAGGGGCTACATGCTGTTAAAACTAGTGGGGTTAATGTGGGGGCTACAGGCTGTTAACACTAGTGGGGTTAATGTGGGGGCTACAGGCTGTCAACACTAGTGGGGTTAATGTGTGGGCTACAGGCTGTCAATACTAGTGAGCTCAACATAGGGGCTAAAGGCTGCCAACACTAGAGGGCTACATGCTGCAACACAAAAGGGCTACATGCTGCCAATACAAGAGGAATCAACATGGGAGCTACAGGTTGCCAATGCATGAGGGCTCACTATGTGGGCTACATGCTGCTAACATGAGCAGCTAAATAAGTGGGCTATATGCAGCTAATATGGGTGCTACATGCTGCTAACATGAGAGGCTAAACATGGGGGCTACAGGCAGCTAACATGAGATGGCTAAACATGGGGGCTACGTGATGCTAACATGAGAGGGCTAAACATGTGGCTACAGGCAGTTAACATGAGAGGGCTAAACATCGGGGCTACAGGCAGTTAACATGAGAGGGCTAAACATCGGGGCTACAGGATGCTATCATGAGAGGAATAAACATGGGGGGATTCGGGATGATAATACGAGAAGGCTAAACGTGGGGGCTACATGCTACAAAAATGAGAGGTATTAACATGCTGGCTACATTCTGCTAACATAAGGGGCTGAACATGTGGGCTACAGGCAGCTAACACGAGAGAGATAAGCCTGGAGGACTACAGTATGCTAACATAAGAGGGCTAAACATGTGAGTTATAAGTTGACCATATGAGAGGGCTCAACAAGCGGGTTCAAATCTGCTCAGTCAAGTGGTCAACATACTGTTCAGTCAAATGTTAACAGACTTCAGTCAAGTGTTCAACATGCGAGAAACTGGCTATTCGGACCAGGGGCCAAACATATGGACTATTGACTGACCAGATGAGGGGCTCCGCATGAAGGTTTCTCAGTCGAGTGGGCTTAACACGCAGGCTATATGCTGCTCAGATGAGGATACTGAAAGGCTACAGGCTACACTGTCAATCCTTACCTTGTCACTCTCACCGTAATTGTGTACAAGGGAGATAACAGATACCACTGAACAACTATTTTTTAGATTAAACCGCAATGTTGTTTGGGCTGCTGAATATGAATATGGCCGTTTAAACACAAGATGAGTTCTACATCACTTTCTGCAGGTGGAGGCTCACCCAGGGGGCCACTCTCCCCCTTCTCTCTCTTCTCACCTCACTCTGTTTCATTTGACTCTATCCTACAGTCACACCCTTGCACAGCTTTCACACGCGCCCTCGTGGTAAAGCCCTTCCATTGCACTTTGGTTGGGCTAGCTTCTGAGGGCACACAAACCTAGCATAGGTACATACAGACGCACACATGCATCCAAGCACTGGTTTATGCGTCCTGATATCGCCCAATGGACTACGGTCTGGGGTGGAAAATGGCGCGCCTCCGCCAGTAGAAACTAGTGAGGCAAACATCTTAGCAAAAAACACAAAAAAAGATGAGTTCTAGTTTTTTTAAATATTTATAAACACATATTTGCACATGTACATTCACATATCTTATGATAATCCTCATAGACGAAATTAACCACAGCGACGCCGCGTTGCTTGTCGCTTGCACTGAGTTTCTCAAGCTCCTCTCACATGGGTCCAACAATAGTCGGCCATCATCGCTCAAATTATATTTCACTTGGTACCTTTTTTTCGAATGTAGAAATGTCTAGGTAGACTACGTGCTGTTCAGACTAGAAGATTCAACATGTGGACTACAGGTTGTTGAGATGATGGGGTTCAACATGCGGACTACAGGTTGAGGATGGGGTTCAACATGCGGACTACAGGTTATTGAGATGATGGGGTTCAACATGCGGACTATAGGTTGATGGTGGGGTTTAACATGCGGACTACAGGTTGATGGTGGGGTTAAACATGCGGACTACAGGTTGTTGAGATGATGGGGTTCAACATGCGGACTATAGGCTGTTCAGATGATCGAGTGCGACATGCAGGCTATACGATGTTCAAATGATGGAGTGCGACATGCAGACTACGGGCGGTCTAGACTAGGTTGCTCAACATACAGGCTACGGGCGGTCTAGACTAGGTTGCTCAACATGCAGGCTACGGGCTGTCGAGACTAGGTTGCTCAACATGCAGGCTACGGGCGGTCTAGACTAGGTTGCTCAACATGCAGGCTACGGGCGGTCTAGACTAGGTTGCTCAACATGCAGGCTACGGGCGGTCTAGACTAGGTTGCTCAACATGCAGGCTACGGGCGGTCTAGACTAGGTTGCTCAACATGCAGGCTACGGGCGGTCTAGACTAGGTTGCTCAACATGCAGGCTACGGGCTGTCGAGACTAGGTTGCTCAACATGCAGGCTACGGGCGGTCTAGACTAGGTTGCTCAACATGCAGGCTACGGGCTGTCGAGACTAGGTTGCTCAACATGCAGACTACGGGCTGTCGAGACTAGGTTGCTCAACATGCAGGCTACGGGCGGTCTAGACTAGGTTGCTCAACATGCAGGCTACGGGCGGTCTAGACTAGGTTGCTCAACATGCAGGCTACGGGTGGTCTAGACTAGGTTGCTCAACATGCAGGCTACGGGCGGTCTAGACTAGGTTGCTCAACATGCAGGCTACGGGCGGTCTAGACTAGGTTGCTCAACATGCAGGCTACGGGCGGTCTAGACTAGGTTGCTCAACATGCAGACTACGGGCGGTCTAGACTAGGTTCCTCAACATGCAGGCTACGGGCGGTCTAGACTAGGTTGCTCAACATGCAGGCTACGGGCGGTCTAGACTAGGTTGCTCAACATGCAGGCTACGGGCCGTTCAGATGATAGAGTGCAACATGCGTCTGTGGGCTATTCAGATGATGTGACGCAACATACAGGCTACAGGCTATCTGGACTAGATTGATCAACAATTGAGGCTTATGCTGCTCAGATAAGGGCCTCAACGTGTAGGTTAAAGGTTGCTCAGATAGAGGTCTTAACGTGTGAGCAAGGTTGCTCATGGGACAACGTGTGAGCTAAAGGTTGCTCAGATAGGGAACAACGTGTGGGCTAAAGGTTGCTCAGATAGGGAACAACGTGGGGGCTAAAGGTTGCTCAGATAGGGAACAACGTGTGGGCTAGAGGTTGCTCAGATAGGGAACAACGTGTGGGCTAAAGGTTGCTCAGATAGGGAACAACGTGTGGGCTAAAGGTTGCTCAGATAGGGAACAACGTGTGGGCTAAAGGTTGCTCAGATAGGGAACAACGTGTGGGCTAAAGGTTGCTCAGATAGGGAACAACGTGTGGGCTAAAGATTGCTCAGATAGGGAACAACGTGTGGGCTAAAGGTTGCTCAAATAGGGAACAACGTGTGGGCTAAAGGTTGCTCAGATAGGGAACAACGTGTGGGCTAAAGGTTGCTCTGATGATGTGGCTCAATATGCAAGCCACATGTTACTGAGGTGATGGAGCTCAACATGCGGGCTACACACTACACTGCTTTCACCTGATGGTGTCACGCAGTAGAATAAGATATAATGAATGTTTACCAAAAATAAATGGCATTTTATAAAGTAAAGGGCATTATTTAGAATACAGCACATTATGTCGAGGAAGAAGACTAACGTCTTATCAGGCAAGATATACTGATCAGACATGTTAGTCAGGGTCAGGCAAAATATACTGATCAGACATGTTAGTCAGGGTCAGGCAAGATATACTGATCAGACATGTTAGTCAGGGTCAGGCAAAACATACTGATCAGACATGTTAGTCAGGGTCAGGCAAAACATACTGATCAGACATGTTAGTCAGGGTCAGGCAAAACATACTGATCAGACATGTTAGTCAGGGTCAGGCAAAACATACTGATCAGACATGTTAGTCAGGGTCAGGCAAAACACACTGGCCAAGACCCTCACCTCGGCTTCCTAGTAGCCCTCCCTGGAAACGGGCTGTTTTCATGGTTGTCTGGCTAACGAGGGGAGAGATCGACGTGATCTACGTAGTAGTGAGCGACACGCAGATGAACCAAGCATAGCACAGCTGCCTAGAGGTCCCCGGTCCACCTACATCAGCACACTCGGGATGTAACGAAAGCTACTGCAACCCACCACTTAACGCTCTTTTGTTAGGACTCACAACAGAGTTTACCTGCTCATTCGCAAACAACAACAGCACATTGTGTCAATTGACAGTTTACTGGCATCATCGTGTATCAAGGAGCACTAATCATCAGCAGAAATATACAAGATAGACTTGGTCAAGTTTGAGGCAAAGAAGACATATCAGCAGAATGCAAGGAAAGCTTTGAAGTCCAGTTGACAAGGAATTGAGATATGTAACAGTGTACGAGCTTAAGAGAAATGATGTTAATATCAACGCCTGGGAAAATATTGAATAGGTAATTTTACTAGAGAAATTAAAAGAGGCCATAAACAACGAAGAACGGACTGGCTTTTAACATTATAGGTCCTGTGCAGTGAAGAGAATAGTGAAGAACTGGACAACGATGTTTTAAGAAGGACGTGAGTTAACGATAGATCTTCCGAGACAAGGTCAAGCGCATATTGTTGCGTTAACTCATGTCCTTCTTTAAACATCGCCCAGTTCTTCACTGTTGTCTTCGACACCAAACACTGCCTGTATTCTGCGATGAATGTCAACTGGTCGACATCCTTCAGCTGTTAGAAATCGAATCACCGCTCGCTGATCAACTCTGGACGGATTCTGTATCACACCCTGCATGGTTTAAACGGTCTGCTGAGGAGACTATGAGTTGGGATGATAATTAAATTTTGCAAACTTGACGGTTGTTAATGTGTTGTTTACACCAGAAGTGACGTCATCATGCGCATCGTACGTATGTTCACTTATTGCAGTTTGGTCTGGTTTCATTTGAACACGCCTCGTAGCTCAATAAAGTGTAAAACGGAGCTCACCGCTTGATTTCAGATTCGTTGACCATTAAGAAGCAGTTGACAGCTTCGATAGAGAATCATTCTGGAAGTTTCCCAACCACTATGTAGTGCCACTGAAGCTTACTAACGTCATTTAGAACAGGTATGAAGAAATTAAATGTAACAGGATGTAATTCAGAGAACATAATGAATGCGTTGAGTCGTAGTTTACAGCTTGACTGCGATATTTGCACCTTTCTGTCCGACACATCTGACTTCAGGATGGCAATTTGTTGGTACCTCTTTTATCCCTTCTCCTTAGCCAGTCTACCATATTGCAGCCTGTTATCCAGGATCACCGCGTGGAGGCGGAGAAGCGTCTTGGCAGCCATAGGTCGTTGGCCCTGACGCTAGCAGACAGCTTTTGGTTGCTGGCCCTGACGCTAGCAGACAGCTTTGGGTTGCTGGCCCTGACTCTAGCAGTCAGCTTTGGGTTGCTGGCCCTGACTCTAGCAGTCAGCTTTGGGTTGCTGGCCCTGACTCTAGCAGTCAGATTTGGGTTGCTGGCCCTGACGCTAGCAGTCAGCTTTGGGTTGCTGGCCCTGACGCTAGCAGTCAGCTTTGGGTCGCTGACCGCTAACTTAACGTAACTTAACTTAACTTAACATCTTTATACTAGTTTAGAAGACTCTTTAGTCAGTATACAGAATATTTAGATAGTAAGATAATAGGTATCAACCTTAGATTGCAGGTGATGGGTGCGGACATGGGTATGGAATTTATTGATGTGAAAGTAGACAAAGGTAAAATGCTAGACAGAAGAGGTTTACATCTAATTGAGATAGGACAGCATGTTGTAGCGAAGTATATATTTAATTATTGTGTTATAAATTTAAACTAGTAAGGCCTATGAAGTATGAGAGTAAAGATATGCCTATAATAGGGTGATATAGAAGATACAGTCAAAGGGGGAGAGTTGAGGTCAGGGAAGTGTGAAATAAGTAGTTAAAAAGCAAAATAAAACTGATAAAGCAAAAGCAAAAATTGGAAAAACAACAAAATTACAAACTAAAATGTGAGAAGCATAGTAAATAAAAGAGAAGAATTGGAACTCCATGTAGAAGAAGAAAAACCAGATATCATAGGTTAACATAATCTTGGATATATGAGGACATTGTAGATAGTGAACTTTAAATAGAGGGATATACAATGTTGAGGAATAATAGGATAGTTGAAGACTTAACTTAACTTAACGCCTTTACACTGGTTTAGAAGACTGCAGCGTCTGTATACAATCAGTTTCATTTACATTACCTTGCTCTAAAAACTATGCGCATCCAATGTATTCTTAAATGCATTAATTGTCCCTGCCTATACCACCTCCTGTGGCAATGCATTCCTAGCATTCACCACTTTTTGACTAAAAAAATGTTTCTTAATATCTAATATGGACCTCTCTTTAGTTAATTTGTAGCTATGTCCTCTTGTTCTTGTGGGTGGTTGTATTTTGATAAAACTTGTTATAGTCTAATGTATCCGTTCCTCTGATCATCGTATAAACCTGTATTAGTCACCTCAAATTCTTCTCTTTTCTAGACACTGTAGGCCGGTTTTTCTTAATCTTTCCTCATAACTAGAATCCCACTATCAGCTTTGTCGCTCTTTTTTGTATCCTTTCCAGCATGTTTATATCCCCTCTATGATAAGGACTCCACACCTGTACACAGTACTCCAATCTAGATCTAACTAATGCTTTATACAGTTTGACAATCACTTCCTTGCTGCTATGTTTAACATAGCATAGAACGTGTTTAACAAATCTATTAAAATTCATGGAGGAGGTTACCAAAATGAAAGATGTAGGGAAGCCAGTGGGTGTTATTTATCTAGATTTTACAAATTTCTTTGATATAGGATACGTCATCAAAGATTGTTTATGAAGTTAAAATCACACGGAATATGTGGCGAAGTTGCCGAATGGATTGAAAATTGGTTAGCGTAAAGAATGCAAATAATGGGCATAAAAAAGGAGTACACTGAGTGGTGTGAGGTAAAAAGTGGAGTGACACAGGGCTCAGTTTTGGGACCAATTTTGTTCTTGATATATATAAACGATTATGATTGATATGGGATCCATGATTTCAAAATTCGCGGAGAACACAAAACTATGCACAGGTGTCTCATCTAAAGCAGAAGTGGATATATTGAGATCGGATTTAGATAAAATTCTAGAAAGGTCTGCGAGCCGACACATGTAGTTTAATGTAGATAAATGTACAGTCATCCACGTGGGTAGATTCAATATGGAACTTAATTACAGAATGGATGAGAACAATATTAGAAAGATAGAAAAGGAAAATTACCTGGGGGTTATAATAGACACTACAGGTAGAGGGAGTGAGGAAGTTCAGGTGGCAATGACAAAGGCAAATGCGATGTTAGGTATGATAAAAAGAAATATTAAACACAGGAGCAAGGAAGTCATAGTCAAACTGTATAAAGCATCAGGCTTAGGTTGGAGTACTATGTACAGGTGTGGAGTTCGTATCGTAGAGGGGATATAAACATGCTCGAAAGGATAGAATGAAGAACGACAAAGCTGATTGTGAAACAATGGAATTATAGTTATGAAGAAAGGCACAGAAAAAAAGGCATGCGATGTCCAGAAAAGAGAAGATTTAGAGGGGATTTAAGGCAGGTTTATAAAATAATCAAGGAAAATGATCAATTAGGTTATAACAAGTGTCATTTTTTTCTAAGTACAACCAGTCCACGACTGGAGGGGAACATGTGGCCCATACGGAAATAAAGAAACCAATGACCGGGGCCTCAGACTCCTAGAATTTGCAAGATGCAACCAGCTGTTGGTGGCAAATACGTTTGGGTTAAACAAGCCGTCGAGACGCTGGGCATGGCATAACCCAAGCAATGAAGTGCATAGCCAGATTGACTATATACTGGTCCAGAGGAGGTTCCGATCGAGCATCAACACCGACAAAACAAGAAGTTTCCCGGGAGCTGATATAGGAAGCGACCACGATCTGGTTATGATGACCATGCGTATGCGATTGAAGAGAGTCGCAAAGAAGGATGTGACTAGGCTAAAGTTTGACCTGGACAAACTAATGGACCCAAAAATCACCGAAGTGTTCCAAGCAAGGGTGGGAGGGAGATTTGCGCCACTGTTGGCTCTCAGAAAGGGACTGGATACAGATACAGTTACATAGTCTCTTAACGCAGTTCTCATAGATACTGCAACAGAGATCCTGGGATGCCACCAAACAAAAAAGAAGCCATGGATGACCAAAGACATTCTAGACCTCTGTGATAAAAGAAGGTCACTGAAAAAACAAAATCACCCACCGGAGGAGGTCGGCAGCTATAAAGAGGTCAAGAAAGCCATACATCAAAAGATGAGAGAGGCGAAAGAAGCGTGGATTTGTGAGCAATGCGCAAACACCGAAGAGAGACTAAACAGAAATGATGCTAAAGGAGCATACAAGGTGGTCAAAGAACTGGTAACACCAAGACAAAGCAGGAACCTTATGATCCATGATAAAAACGGCAATTGTCTCATTGAAGGAAATGACGTACTGGCAAGATGGACAGAGTACTGTTCCGAGCTATATAACTATGAAGGGCGAAACAAACCTGAGAAAACATTCCCCCCAACACCAACAAATATAGAGGATAACCAACTGATAACGAAGGAAGAGGTAATTGCAGCGGTAAAGACATTGGGAAGAGGGAAGGCGGCCGGTGTGGATAATATACCAGCAGAGCTCTTACAAGCAGGTGGAGAGGTAGTGGTGGAAGGTCTGACACACATCTGCAACAAAATATGGGCGACAGGAAACTGGCCGGACCTATGGACGAAATCAATAGTTATACCGTTACATAAGTCTGGAAACCTAAGGCCGAAACCAAAATTACAGAACAATAAGCCTCATTAGCCACCCTAGCAAGGTCATGCTTAGATTAATCTTAGACTGATTGAAACCCCAAGCAGAGAACATTATTGCCGAGGAGCAAGCAGGGTTCATACAGGGAAGAAGCACTACATAACAGATATTTAATTTAAAGCTGCTAAGCGAGAAATATCTAGAACAGCAGCTAACACTGTATCACGTGTTTGTGGATTTTAAGAAGGCGTTTGATAGGGTATGGCATAAAGCGCTTTGGGCAACCATGAGGATGTATAATATCAACGGAAATATTATAACGGTCCTTGAATACCTGTATAACAAGGCGTCTAGTGCAGTTCTTGTGAATGGGAGGAGAGGAGACTGGTTTCGCACACCAGTTGGTGTGAGACAGGGGTGTATACTCTCTCCAACTCTTTTCAATATATTCCTTGAAGGAATTATGAGTGAGGCACTTGGAGGTCACGTTGGTACTGTCAAGAAAGGGGGCTGAACGATTACAAGCCTTCGTTTTGCAGATGATATCGACGGGTTGGCGGGTTCAGAAGCAGAACTCCAGGAATGGGTCAGAAGGCTCGATGAAACAGCTCTTGACTATGGTATGGAGATAAACGCTGGAAAGACAAAATAAATGACCAACAACGCTACGGGCTTCAACAACAAGATAAAAGCTAACGGTCAGGAACCCTTTTAACTAGCTTTGGTCGATTGTCAGTGATGAAGGATCAAAATGTGAGGTGTTGACCAGAATAGCACAGACAATAGCGGCACTTGCACGGCTTAACAAAATCTGGCAAGATAAACGGTTAGCACTAAGCACGAAAATCAGATTAATGCGTACACTGGTGCTGTCAATATTCCTCTTTGCGTGTGAGACATGGACAGTTACAGCTGACCTTCAACGAAGGATACAGGCCTTGGAGATGAGATGTTTCCGAAAACTTTTAAACGTCACGTACAAAGACCGAGTTACAAACGAGGAAATACGAGATAGAATTACAACAGCGATAGGGCCTTTCGAAGATCTCTTGGCAACTGTCAAAAGAAGGAAACTCACTTGGTACGGTCACATATCGAGATCAAGTGGTCTTGCAAACACAATCCTCTGCGGGAAGGTGCATGGCAGACGACGAAGAGGCCGGCCCAAAAAGAGATGGGAGGACAACATAAAAGAATGGACCAGTCTCCGACCAGAAGAGTCACAGGCAGCGGCATCTCACAGGGAGGGATGGCGTGGAGTTGTGAGGATGTCTTCATGTGTGACCCAACGACCTCACCGGTTACGGGATGACCTGACCTGACCTGACAACCAGCTACAAGTACAAGAGGGCGCAGCTACAAATTTAATTAAAGAAAGGTCCAGATTAGATATCAGTAAATATTTTGTTTAGTCAATTATTGGTGAATTCTTTGAATGCATTGTCACAGGAAGTACTGAGTCCAAAATATATTGGATGCCCAAAGTTATTTTGAGATCAAGTTGGATAGTAGAAATTTGTTGTATGCAGACCCTGCAAAGTCTTCTTAACTAGTATAAATAAGCTAAGTTAGGGATGCATCGAATATTCTATTATTGACTAATATCTAATCAGGACATGTCTTTAAATCATTTGAAGGGGTGTCCTTTAGTTCTTGTAACCATTGTACTTTAGTTCTTGTAGCCATTGTCCTTTAGTTCTTGTAGCCATTGTACTTTAGTTCTTGTAGCCATTGTCCTTTAGTTCTTGTAGCCATTGTACTTTAGTTCTTGTAGCCATTGTCCTTTAGTTCTTGTAGCCATTGTCCTTTAGTTCTTGTAGCCATTGTACTTTAGTTCTTGTAGCCATTGTACTTTAGTTCTTGTAGCCATTGTACTTTAGTTCTTGTAGCCATTGTACTTTAGTTCTTGTAGCCATTGTCCTTTAGTTCTTGTAGCCATTGTACTTTAGTTCTTGTAGCCATTGTCCTTTAGTTCTTGTAGCCATTGTACTTTAGTTCCTGTAGCCATTTTACGTTAGTTCTTGTAGCCATTGTACTTTAGTTCCTGTAGCCATTGTACTTTAGTTCTTGTAGCCATTGTACTTTAGTACTTGTAGCCATTGTTTTTTAGTTCTTGTAGCCATTGTCCTTTAGTTCCTGTAGCCATTGTACTTTAGTTCTTGTAGCCATTGTACTTTAGTTCTTGTAGCCATTGTCCTTTAGTTCTTGTAGCCATTGTACTTTAGTTCCTGTAGCCATTGTACTTTAGTTCTTGTAGCCATTGTACTTTAGTTCCTGTAGCCATTGTACTTTAGTTCTTGTAGCCATTGTCCTTTAGTTCCTGTAGCCATTGTACTTTAGTTCTTGTAGCCATTGTACTTTAGTTCTTGTAGTCATTGTACTTAGAAAAACTTGGTAAAGTCGAATTATCCTTTCCATTGACTATCTTTTAAACTTGTATTGTCACCTCGAATTCTTCTCTTTCCAAGATTTTTCTGTGTCTTTCCTCGTAACTATAATTCTGGAATCCCACTACTGATTTTATAACTTTTCTTTGTATCCTTTCCAGCATATTTATATATTCTTTATAATAAGAACTCAACAACTGACACAGTACTCAAATTTAGGTCTCACTAATGTTTATACAGTTTGACTATCACTTCCTTGCTCCTGTGTGTTATGTTAATATTTGTATCATACCCAACATTGCATCTGCCTTTTTCACTGTTACCTGAACTTGCTCATTCACATTATCTTTATGATCTATTATAATACCTATGTCGCTTTCCTTTTATATCTTCCAAATATTGTTCTCTCCAGTCATGTATATTAATTCCTTGTGAGAGATGAGACGCTGCAGTATAGTTGTGTGTCATCCGCCAATTTTGCAATCATGGAATTACGTGGCTGTCACTGTTATGTAGGCCCATCTGACGTTGTTGCCCAAGTGATATGCTCATGAGAGTGTGTGAAAGTAATTAGCTTTGGTTTGGGTCCGCTCCAAAAAAATACTCAACCCCGCGTCGAACGTCTCACGTATATATCCTCAAAAATAACAATTGTATACTTATTTTAATGCTATTTACTATCTGTTTTGCCTGCTACTTTTCTTATCATTGATTTTCCTCGTCATCTTTTGACCCGGCATTATGTTGTTCCTTCGCCGGCGTGTTACTGGGGTCCAAAAAGGGAGCAGAGGTCAACAAATAAAAACCTGCAAGACATATGGTAAGAGGCGACTAAAATAGGGTTGTATATGAGACCGACTGCCCCATCATCAGTTGGATGTATAAGCCAGAAGAAAAAGAAAAGAAAACCTCTACGCCTTTATTCCTCCATGCCAGAATAGGAGCATCTAAGGGCCCGCAATTATGTTATTACAAAGGGCGGCAGACTTACAGTTCTCATGCTGTCACAAATTATTGGATTTTGTTTATGTAGAAATAAATAGATCGAAGTAATAGCAGTACTGAAGTAGATAAGAACACATAAGGGCAATGTCTTTTCTTCTCACTTCGCTCTGTTCCTTTCCATATCTCTTTCTTGATATATTTCGTTCTTATGATTGACGTTTATTCATTAATTTCTATACCTGGATAAATGTATACATACATATAAGTATGATTCGAAATCCGCGACCTCCGGCACCAGAGGCATTCGGGATGCAGACGACCCTGGGGGCCACTCTTCCCCTTCTCTCTCTTCTCACCTCACTTTGTTTCATTTGACTCTGTCCTACAGTCACACCCTTGCACAACTTTCACACGCGCCCTCGTGGTAAAGCCCTTCCATTGCACTTTGGTTGGGCTAGCTTCTGAGGGCGCACAAACCTAGCATAGGTACATACAGATGCACACATGCATCCAAGCACTGGTTTATGCGTCCTGATATCGCCTAATTGACTACGGTCTGGGGTGAAAATGGCGCGCCTCCGCCAGTAGAAACTAGTGAGGCAAACATTTAAGCAACAACAACAAAGGCACCAGAGGCTAACACCTTACCTCGAGACCACTGAGTCTCTACACAGACACAAACAGTGGAAACATGAACAAATCACACACAAAACTGAAAAAAAAACTTATAAACAAATATCAATAGATATACATATATTTTTTTAGAAATTGTATGTGTTTGCCTCACTAGTTTCTTCTGGCGGAGGCACGCCTATTCCACCCCAGACGGTAGTCAACTGGGCGATATTTGACGCATAAACCAGTACTTGGATGTATGTCTGCTAGGTTTGTGCGCTCTCAGAAGCCAGCCCAACTAAAGTGCAATGGAAGGACCTCACCATGAGGGCGCGTGTGCAAGAGTGTGATTGTTGGACAGAGTAAAATGAAACACACACAGGGAGAGAGAGAGAGAGAAGAGAGAGAGAGAGAGAGAGAGAAAACCATAGTTATATACATATTCGAAACAATGGGGACCTATGTTGAGGGGGCCAGGTGAGCTGCTGACCCTCGGAGACCTATGTTGAGCGAGCCAGGTGAGCTGCTGATCCTCGGAGACCTATGTTGAGTGGGCCAGGTGAGCTGCTGACCCTCGGAGACCTATGTTGAGCGGGCCAGGTGAGCTGCTGAGCCTCGGAGACCTATGTTGAGCGGGCCAGGTGAGCTGCTGACCCTCGGGGACCTATGCTGAGTGGGCCGGGTGAGCTGCTGACCCTCGGAGACCTATGTTGAGTGGGCCAGGTGAGCTGCTGATCCTCGGAGACCTATGTTGATTGGGCCAGGTGAGCTGCTGAACCTCTGAGACTGATGTTGAGTGGGCCAGGTGGCTGCTGACCTTCGTTGTTTCTGTTTGCGTCTGTTATGTATTTGTGGCATATATATTCCGTTACATCAGATGTACAAGTCATGTGACATGCATGCTATTTCAGATGGCTACTCAAATTAACTAAATTGAGTATATGTGAT